>OX453090.1:59049879-59634339 GCA_949708635.1 Hirtodrosophila cameraria
CATTTTTGAAATTGCAATAAAACGTCTGACTGAGCATTAAGCGGCAAGTACAACATTCATTTATAAATGTTCCTTACTCAAGCTCTTACACTGAGAAAAAAAGAGAGCTATAATTTAGGACTTTTTTCAAATTAATTAAATTATTATTATATTTTGCAGAAGTCTGTGATAATTTCATTGCAAACTTGTCAAGAACAATAGTTTCAAAACATTTTGGTTTTATTTTGAATCTTTGTACTTTTAACATAAATATAATATTATTATTCTGAATTTTTTTTGTTTTTAAATTTAATATACATTTTTGAGTTTCGACGCTTTTCTTTAATCAAAACAATAATATCAATATTAGATATAATAAGCATTATTCCATCCAAATAATATTTTTTTCTAAATTTAATCGATATTATTTACTTGAAATTGAATACTTTGAATGAACCAATATTATGTTTTTTTTTGCAATAATGATATTTTCTGATAAGATATGATATATTAATGATATTTTTGATCAGCATATTTGTATGCATCAAAATGATATTGATCTGATTGTTTTTCTTTCAGTGTACTCATACGCGTACATCCATTCTGACAAATCCGAACTACCTATGGACTGAAAAATCCTTTTTGCGTTTTTGTGCAATCCTAATTTCCCGTACAAACATAAAAGGCCGGTTGGCATTGCCATGTGACCAAAAGCGAGTTTACACCCCTTGACGAACTCCGGACACAGTCGCACCCCTCTGAGCCACAGCCACCCTCCGCCTCACCAGCCCTTGCAGCAAGGTGTCCCTCCTCAAATGCGTCGCGTTTTTAATTCCACTTCCGTTTGGCTTCCTTTGCAAAGATATTCGGTGGTTGCTGCTGCTGCTGCTGTTGCCATGACAAAGTGGTGGGGCGGAGGGTTTTTCCTTCTAACGGTTACTAGATTTTCCCTGCAAAGTTTCGCGCACTTTTAGTTAATTTCCACTGCAATGGAAAAGTGAAGCATTGCATTTAAAATTAAATCCTTAGCGAGCTATTTGTCATTTTTGACAGTTAAACTGTTTTCCGAGCCACGAGACTCTGCGCGAAAATTCTGGCTTATGGTCGCAATATTACATTATATTTTTTTCGTTTTTCGTTTTTCGTTTTTGGTTTTGTTTTTGTTGTTGCGCAGTTCATGATATTCCCTGAGCGGCGTGACTTCTGTTTCATTTTGTTGTTGTTGTCAACGCAAACTGTTGTTGTTTGTAATTAGAGCTATAAATATTGCTTTTGTTACTCGGTATTAGAAAAGTTTGACGTGCGCAATTTTGAGTGAGTTTTGTAATCAGAGTTGGCAAATTTGAGATACAACTTATGTAGTTGACTGATCAGCTTTCTAATTACTTAAGACAGCAACTTTCTGCTTTGCTGTGTGTTTCAAAGAAGCTTAAGATTCCTCAGAGTAAATCAAGTTCAATAAACTGGCACAAAAGTCAAGGAAGCAAATATCTCAGAATATCACTGAAGTAGATTAAATTTAGCGCAGTTATTCCGTTGAACTATTAGAGAAAGTTATGAGATATTGAAAAGTTTTTTTAATAAAAGCTCGAATTTATATATTTTAAGTCAAAATATTTGTAATCTTAAACTCAAAACAATTAAAGTGCTCAAAGCTATTACATTACTTTAATTAAGTATTATTTTCCCATACTTTTATCGGGCTGTTTAACTTAGCATTTTTTATAAAATTCACACAAGCTATAACAATTCACCCCAACTTAAAACAACTAAGTCCAGCTAAGCTTATTCTCTAACCAAAATATATGTATATAAATATTCTCCCTCACAAATCTGCGCACATTAACAGATTTGGCAAAACAATAGCCACAAAAAAAAAAGGTTGGGAACTCCCAGCGGGCTAAGCAAAGGAGATTAAAATCAAATCAGCGCATAAATTGCCAACTCTTTGGCAAAATCCTGCGCTAAGGATATTAACGCCTTAAGCCCAGTTAATGGCTAAAGCTGCGCATAAGATCATAAATCATTTATAATAATAGACCAACAACAAAATATATTTAAAATTGAAAACATGCGCTCAAAAAAGAAATGTCTACAAAATGAAAAAAAAAAAGGGGTATCAAAAAGCAGCCTCATCCAAAAATCCGCTTAAAGTACATAACAATCAAAAATGATGGTTTTTGTGAATCTAAAGTTGCAACAGTTGCGAATCCAATTGAAAGCTGCCACAAATGGCGTCTATACCAATTTTGGGGAGAGCACAGCTGAGAAGTATGGAAAGAGGGGGGGAGGGGGGGCAGCAGTTTGAATATCCATTGTCAATTTTGTTGTATGGCAGCTTGAACCCCACAGGCCGAGAGTTGCCCATTAAAAAGTTTTGTCAAGTTAAATTACCAAAAATTGCAAATTGCTAGGATTATGCGTTGTTCAAGGACATTGGGCATTGCCAGCCAGCCAGCCTGCCTGTTGTCCTGGCCACTTTCACTTCCTGTGGCCCTGTCTGTGTGTGGCTCATTGTGTGGCTAAAGGATTTCATACACTCAATATAATTAAGGGCTTGAGCCTTGAGCCCAAGTTATGCGCCATACAAAAACTCCACATCCTTGTTTGGTCTTTGTCCAGGGCAACATTTTGTATATATTGTGGTCTGAGTTTGGTTTGTGTGTGTGTGTGTGTGTGTTTGTGTGTGTAGAGTATTTGTCGCACAGCATTTGAATTGTATGTTAAATTAAATTTTACCACAGAGACAGAGCAGCCAACACACACACACTTTGACCAGTCATGGTCTTCTGGTCCTGCTCCTGGTTACTCCTACTGCCTTGGACATTTTTCCCAAAGTCATTGGCTCCTGCTTGACACTGAATCCTGGCGGCTGTTCTGACTCTAACTCTGACTCTGACTCTGGCATTAACTTGTCAGTTTGCTGAGCTTGACAGATTTTTCATTGGCAGTTGGTCAGTTGGTGGTTTGCTTAGTTGGTTTGCTTGGTTGCTGGGTTGCTGGTTTTGCTGGGCTTGTTTTGTTTGTTTGTTAAGCTTGCCACTGTCCAAGCAGATAGGCAGTATAAATTAATACGAGTATATCATTTATATAGTCGCAAATGCATACAAAGTAGCTGGCACAGGTGTCATTGTGGCCAGATTTTGTGGATATTGAATACAAAGCGGAAATTGTCAGTATATGTTTTCCATGTGCATGTTGCGACAAGTATTTGCCCACATTTTGTTGAGTTAACAAATTTTGTTTGAACTTTCATCAAAACTGTTTTTGAAAAATGAAGACCAAGTAAAAGCAACTTGTGAATTTAAAAACAAATCTAAATAGCTTTTTTTAGGGATAAAACATTAGATGACAACAAATCAAATGATTCCTTAGATAAATTTGGCTGTCTAGGAGTTTTACAAAATCAAAATCACTTATAATATTGGAAATTTAATTTTAATTTAATTACAAATTCGAATTATTAGCCATTATTTGAGTGTCAATTGAAAAGTTAATATCAAAATTTGAATGGACAAACAACTGATTTTCATCAAACATAGTTTTTTTTTGTTTGCTCTATTTGAATTGCCTCGGATCAACAATGAATCATCAATGAATTGGATCAACAATCCTATCTAACATTCATTTTTGTACTGCTATGATAACCACTAATCAAATATATGATCTCTTTTCATTGCAGGTAATAATCATTTTCATATTTCCCACTCAACTTTAACTGCTTTAACTTAATAAACGCGTAAGTCAAACTTTGTATATACTTATGCGATATCAAGTGTCGCCCACAAAAAAATGAAGAAGAAAACAAGCTCTGGTGACCCATTCATTACAATCAGAGTTGCCAAGTTAACATGTTTTTTTTTCAGAAATTGTTCGCATATATCCAAAAGTCTTGTCTGCCTATAAATCAATAAACAATGCAGGCGACAAAAGATGCCTTTCTCAACGATGCGAACTGGCGTCAAAGTACTTCGTACCTAAAGTGGCTACTTTTTCATTATATTCGTATAAGTATGACCAAGATATATACATACATATATATATATATATATATATCACTGGGCTATCTGGCTGATTGTCATCGCTTAAACGGCGGCTGGGCATTTTATTTAAGTGCCTGTCCGGGTCTGGACTGTCCTCAGTCATCTGTTCTCTGTACTCTGTCCCCTAGAAAATAAAGTTAGGCTCAAGTTGTGCTAGTTGTGATATGTCTAGAATTGATGTCGAGTGCCTAAGGAAGGCGCAACGTTTTAATTTAATAGGCGCACATGAGACTCTGCGACACATAAAAACCAATTTCGCGTAAGTGATAAAAATGCAATGAGCATTCCGTACAGCATGATGATAATGTGCAGAGTGATGATGATGACAATCATCAGCTGATGCTGACGCAGACGCTTAAGAATTAAATTTACGATGGCACCAAAGTAGTTTTGACACACATATATATATATATATATAATACTTACATGTGTATATACATACATATATATAGACGAGTTTATATCTGGAACATATCAAAAGGCGGCACATAAAAACTTTAGCCGCAGAGAGTTAACTTAACAACAGGCTGCTTTGCCTTCTTTTCTATTTAATTGTTTAATTTGTATGCCAAAGCCAACAACAACAGCAGCAGCAAACATATTGCATAATGTCATGAGCTGGTAGGGTAGCGTTTGTGCATACACTGAGCAAAAAAACCTATAAAATTTTCATAAATATGATTAAATGGTTATATACACTTTATTTTTACACCTTAAAAAATATTTATTCCAAATTTTGGTCAACGTCAAATCGAACATGCTTTTAAGTACTTGTTGAAATTTTTTCATTAATAAAAATGAAATAATAAAAAAGTTTTAGGCGAATTCCTGAAAGTCCTTTTTTCAAAGTGCCTTGCGGACATCATATCTTGAGAACGCTTTATCTCAAATCAAAAATTCAAAAAGATTGCGTCATTTTGTTATATTATGTTGTCGCTTCGTCAATTAGTTTTCAATTGAAGCTATGATTTCTCACAGTGCATGTTGAATGCAGCATGGAGCACAGAATACGACAGCCCCATGCAACTTTCAATCATCATCAATTTCACATCAAAGTGTCGCCCACAGACACAAACTGCAGACGGCACAATCTTCTACTCCAACTTCTGCTTCTCTTTCTACTCCTGTTCATGCTGCACCTTCTGCCACTTCTCTCTCTCTCTCTCTCTCTCTGTGTGTGTGTGTTTGCCTCGTTGTGGCAATCGACGAGATCATATCGACGACAGCCGGAGCCAAGAGTCTTCGATATGACATTTTTGCTAGTCGCCTTTTGTTGTTGGCTTTTGTAATCGTGAGAGTATTGTGTCTGCCTTGCACTTTTCAAGTTCAATTTCAAGTTACCATTTTGCCATTTGCCCAGTTGCAAATCAATCAGTCAATCAGTCACTCAGTCAGTCCGTCAGTCAGTTAGTACCGTCACTTAGTCTAACGATGGATACTACAACATATTCGCATACTTAAATGACCAGCTTGGCATTGTGCGTTTTACTCTTTTTTGTTGTTGATACAACCAAAGAGCCAGACGTTGTATTTCCTGTCTTATATAGTTGAATGCTTGTTTTATGGTGCTTAAATGCATTTCTTGATTGTCTTATATATAGCCAGGAAATCACGCCTCAGCTGGCGAACAACACTTTCTCATCGAGCGTTTGTGGCAACAACTATTTTTTATTATCTTGATAAAAATAAATATATTGCAGTTGCAGTTGTATCCTTTTTAAATGCATTTTTTGTATTTTTATTAAACTTAGTACAAGATTAAATATTAAATAATTGTTGTGTTGCTCAAATAGTTAATTAAAGTTAAAAATTTAGTTAAATGAGTTTTCAAAAGAAGCACAGCTCAATCCTGACTTTTCAATAGTTTCCAATGCGCTTTAAAATTGTTTTTGTTTTCAAACTTCAATTTAAATTAGAAAATTTTGTATATTCCTAAAGTAGTAGAAGTAGTAAAGTAGTAGAGCGGTGTTTCAACAATACAGTTCTGTGGTAAAATATATATGTGCAATACGAGTTCTCTTTTGAGAATGTGTCATCGTTTTTGTCAAATTATAAAACACTTAAAGCAAAAAGATCATAGTTTAATGCACCAATATTCGCGAATCGAACTTTCGCACAAGATATGATACTTGTTTAGACGATGCAAGATGAAACTGCATGAAAAAGCGTGCAAGAATTGCATCGTCTAAATAACGCTTAGCGGAAACACTTAACTTTGATGTTATTTTTATGAATCCATAGACTAAAGGCCGATTTTTCAATGTATCAATAAACACTATGTGTCAGAAAAACTTAATAGCAAGGAAATTTCACTTTTTCAGTGTACACTTAGGACATAAAAATGATAAGTGTCATATAAGTGCTTCATCTCCCATATAGGCTTGCTAAGTGCCACATAAGTAAAAACAGCTGAAGAAATTTGATCATTCACAGTAAATTTTGACAGTTTTAAATTGCCGCTCTTCATAAAAATACAAATATGGCCTTAAATTTAAACAGTGCAAATTATCTTCATTCTCTGGAAGATTCGGATGAAGATATGACTTCGAGTTACACTACCCGAGTATATCAATCCAAGGCAAACTTTTTTGAAGTTTTGAATGAAGAGATTCCGCCATTCAAAATCGACATTCATTATTTTGAATGCAAAAATCAAAAGCCAAATTGAGTCGAGTACAAAAAGGTTAGTTGAAACTATTTAGGAACTATGCCATATTTTCATTGAGTTTCTTTTGCCTGTGGGAATTTGGTATAGAGAAAGATGTTTCTAATGCCATTACTTCAATGTACAAGGGTACATTAAGTTTGGAGAGTCCAATAAAGTCATGCGGATATTTTATCAAATTGCCAGATTCCATAAGATAATGACTGCACTCATCCGGATAAAATCACCAGGCGATGGCAATGCTCATATATACCGGAACAGAAAGGGATACAATTTTATTTATACAAGTGTTACAACAAATTAAGACAAAAGCATACACTTAAAGCTATTGGCTTTCAATTGAGTTTCATCTTGGCGCAATCTGTCAATGCAAACTTTATAGCAAATATATATACTCTGTTATTAAGTTTAGCCATTATTCAAATGCAGAAACAATTTGAAAAGGTCTTTTGGCCCAGGGCGACACACAACTGTCAACAATTTACAAACTGACACGCCCAAAACAGCTCTAATTACCCAGTTGACAGTGAGTCTGTCCAAATTTCAGATCTTTATTCCTGCCGAGACACAAAAACCCGATTTTGAAACTGTAATCGATGCAGATTTTTACATAAAATTGACACATTTGTCGATTTGTCGCTTTGTCGCTTACAAAATTTCGAAATAAATTCAGAGGGTACCAAAAAGTGTTGGACCCTGTTTCACTCGTTTTGCGCTGACATTTCAATTGCCTGTGGCGTTTTGGGCTGTGGGCGTTGGAAGGGGTAGGCGTGGTCTGTCGGCAGGCATAATTGAAATTGACATATTTTATTGTCGGCAAAAGGCAACGAAAATTGCCAAAGTAAATTTTCAATTTTCATTGGACAAAGCTTTGCATTGATTTGCTTTGATTTTCATTCATCGCCCGCTGTCATCGTTCGCCTTTATTTACCGTTTCGCTTGTTGTATTGCGTCGCCCCGGGGGCATGTTGCAGGGGCATGCAGCAGCTTAGGCTTGTAGCTTTGTCTGTCTGTCTATGTGCCTGTAGATGGAGGGAGGGCTGGCATTCGCATTAAGCGCTTTTCTAACGCTCCCTTCTTGGTTTCTGCTTACATTACTTTTTTGTATATATTCTACTTTTTGCATCATATCGACGCGTTGAGCCTTGTCGTGGATTTTTGGCAGCTTTAAAGGGATTAGATGCCCTTGGAGCAACAGCCTTGATGTCGTTAATGATGTTGATGTACCTTACATAGTATTTGTTCACTTTAAAGTCGTAGCAAGTGCGATGTAAACTCTTAAAATGACACTTGTCTTTTATTTTTTTTTTTTCGATTTTTCCGAGTATCCATAACCAGAGCTATAAAAGAATGATTCCTTTCTAATTCTCAAAGAATTATAGATGGGTGAATCATTCTTTTTTGAATCATAAAGAATTGACTTAAAATTTTATGAAATTCTTTATGAATACAGGATAAAAGAATCATTCTTTACAGCTATGTTAAGGAATTGAATTCAAATAGAATTAATTCTTTGAGAATAAGACATTTCGGGAATCCTTCTTTTTCTTATGATAAAGAATTGAAAATGAATTAATTCTTTGAGAATAAGTCATTTCGGGAATCATTCTTTCTCTTATGATAAAGAATTGAATTGAAAATGAATTAATTCTTTGAGAATTAGGAATTTCTGGAATCATTATTTTTCTTATGACAAAGAATTGATTTGAAATTGAATTAATTCTTTGAAAACTGTTCATTTCGAGAATCATTCTTTTACTTATGATAAAGAATTGAATTGAAAATTAATCAATTCTTTGAGAATAAGTCATTTCGAGGTTTTTTGCTTTCGAAAATGAATTGAATTGAAAATGAATTAATTCTTTGAGAACATATAAAAGCAAAAGCAAGAGAACAAAAAAAAAAAGCGATACTTATAGAATCTATAGTTATAACTGCTGATTTATAGATATTTTTGATATCAGAAGTCAACAAGAAAAATCAAATTAAAGTGTGCAATTTTTAAAAAATTTGTATTCAAATAGAGCCATACGATTTTTATCAAAATTTTATTGGTTTTTAGCAATCGTAAATTATTCAAGTTGTTAACTTTTAAAAGCGACTACAAAAGAGAGTATTGATAAACTGAAGCTTTTGCTCACTTGACTGACTCTGCTTTGTTCCCACTTTTGCACGCTCTCTATTTGCCATTCGCCCATAAATTATAAGGACGAAACAATGAAATATATGTATATGTATGCAGGACATCAGGTATTTGGGTCAGCTTTTTGGAACATTTCGCTTTTGTTTTATTATATCATAGTACAGTACATATAGTATAGTATGTCCTGGCTTTCATTCTACATGCAAAACAGAAGTGGCACAAATTTAAACTCAAATACTGTTGCATTGGTTGTGCTTTATGTTGTTGTCATTGTTAATGTTGTTGTTGTTGTTGTTGCTGTCACAGCTGTACCTTCATTAAAATTAAAAATAAAATAAAAGTAGATTGCACTTGGGGCCAGCGCATTCTTTTTAATAATAATGAGAAACAGGTCGCAGCCAAAAGCAACAGCATTTGTAACGAGTGCGAAAAGTTGGTAAAAAATGCGCATAACTAATTGAGTTTTTGCGGGCTAATTTGGCTGGCCAAGTTTACGACTGCTATTGTCTTTTGGCCTTTAGTTCGTCCAGCGTTTGCAATGCGTGCCACAATTCCATTGTTAGTTTTTCTTCTTTACTGTTGAAGCTTCAACTTGGCCTGCTTCTTTTGTGGTAAATTAAATGAAAATGTTAAGAGACTTTTTATCAATGAAAACACTTGTGTAAGGTGCATTTTCAAGGGTCAATTAAGGAAATATTGGCATCAAGGATGACACGAAAGCCTCTTTCAACTGCGTTCCAACTAAATTACATTCTTAATTGTTACAGTTTTTTCTTTGGATTGATTTCAAAGCTTTCAAACACACAAGAAAATGTTGAAAAATAAATGCAGTTTTTTCAATGGATATAAAAGTATTTTCAGATCTTTTATTTGGAGTCCTTCCTCGTGAGAAAAATCGGGTACAGCTTCAGCAAAGAAAAATTATTTTTGTATACCCTTGCAGAAGGGTATGTCCATCTGTCCGTCTGTCTGTCTGTCTGTCCGTCTGTTTATATGCCTTTTTCAAGACTTTGTTCTAGAGCTATCTTGGTGAAACTTGGCACAGATGCTTCTTCTTATTGCAGGTAGTACCTATAGTTGAATTGCCCAGATCAGACCACTATAACATATAGCTGCCATAGGAACAACCAGTTGAAAAATAAGTTTCCTAATGCAAATCTTTTCTTTCTTTTTGTTGAATTTGACTAAAAATTTGTTATATATTCTTTCATATAGCTTATTGCTTTTAAAGCAATGTTAATTCTGCTTTGTTTCAGTTATGTTGGCTCGTTTAAATTTTGAGTGGGCGATGCAAAACATGCAAAGCATGTGTAGTTAAGAAAACAAATATCAAAGACTTGCCCACTCCAAATTAAAACCTTTTTAGCTGTCAAAAGCAAACGACCAATTAATAAACAGCCGCAAATATTTAGGCATGGCATTTGACATATATCCTAAGATATTTAAACTTGTAAAGAGCTTCAAAGCCGCAAACTTTTGTCATATGCCCTTTGGCATTTTGTAGGGACGTAGGTGTGGTGAGATGAAGTTTGGCTTGCCGCCTGCTGTTGCAGCAGCAAATCAAAGCAGCGAAATGGAATTTTTGAAAAGTATTTGCCACTAGCAACAAAAACAAGAACAAGAACAAGAATAAGTTTTGGGCTCGACGAAAGTTTTGTACTTGGCGCATTCCTTGAACGCGCCTTTAGGTATGCTATCAAAATGCTATCAAAATGCTAAACAAAACAAGGTTTCAGCGTTTTCCAAAGTATTCTTATCGGCGCTCATTTATTATGCAAAGTTTGCGTTGTGAAAATTTCTCAATTGCCGCATGCAAGGCCCCGATTTGTGGGCTGATGTGGCAGGGGCAGGGGCAGGGGCAGTGGCAGGCAAGTATAGTGCAGCTAATCAAATGCGACATTTATCAAATTGGCACGCAACATCGCGTCCAAACATGCAGCCTGCATGCTTGTGGGCGTGGCTTAAAGTCAACTGCTGCTGCTTGTTGCATGCGTCGCAAATTAGCGCTGAAAGTTTTAAATATACATGTATATATATAAATATATATATATATATATATTATTTTTGTATATTTTGCGCACATTTGAGTGACTTGAAAAATATTTTAAAATAAATTTTGACAGCTGCTGCTGTACGAGTATTTTGTGCCCGCTGGCTCTGAGTTCGTCATGCAACATTTTTCTCTTTTATTTTTTTGGCAAGCAAATGGATTTACGTCTAGACTCGATTCGCTCGCTGTGGGCTCACACATAAGTGGCTAAGAATAAGGGCCAAAAGCATGTGCTGGGCTTTGCATGTGTCTTAAACTAGAGATTTGGCCACAGTCTGCAGGGCTTTGCCCAAACTTAGCAATGCGCATCGAACACGGTCTGCATTTGTAATAAGCTGCCGGATGCGGCTAAGGACTGCATTTTTTTTTTTACATTTTTTTTATTGAAGACAACCAACCTAAAAGGAAACTGGTTGAAGCTAGTTATATTTAATTGAAGTCACAAGTTTGCTGCAAAAAAATCTCAGCCTCAACATAAAATTGTACAAATATTTATTGAAAATTGAAGTTTAACTGCACATCTTGATTTTCGGTCATTTTCAAACTTATATACAAAGTACTAAATTTAAATTTTGCAAGGACTGCATATCAACATTCTGAAAATTTCACCAAAATGTTAAAGAAAAAATGGTTGGTGAAAGTTGTATGGGCGAGAGTTTGGTTTTCTTAAGATTTGCTTGATATTAATTTTCAAAGCTAACTTAATTTCCAACTTTTGGAAAATCTGCCTGAAAAATCGAAAAATGTTAAAAAAAAACTGCTGCAGACAAACTTGTTTTGTTTTTTATTTAATCAGCTTTAAAGATGTTTTTAAAGCTCTTTATAACAAAATATTAACAATGAGATTTTCATATTCACTTCCACTGTTGGAAAATGGTTGGAAAACTTTTGGACTTTCATTCAATTTGTTTCATACTAATTGCTGTGCTTTCAAAACTACTTGAATATAACAGCTTTTAAAAAGTCTGAGATCGACGCGCTTAATGAATTGAGATAGCTAAACAAGGTTAAAAAACTATCAATAGTATAGTCGACCCAATCGATACTATCAAAAGCTAAAAATATGTTTTCAGCAAGTTCTTTTCAGCACACGTCAGTTGAACTGCACGCTATTATTAGCCATATTTCAACTGGTATTTGAGGCGTCACATTAACCGCTATTCGGCTGTCGATAATCAATAGGAATCAATGTGCCAATGAACTCGTCAATGAACTCGTTATCAACGCTAATGGAACCTTTTCCACATGCAACCTCAAAGCACGCAAGCCACCAAAAAAATAAAAAAAAAAGAATCATTTAACATGCAGTTAACACACACACACACACACACACACACACACACACACAAATACACCATTCTCGCTGCTCACAAAATAGCAGCTAATCCGTGCTTTTGAAGTTTGTTTGCCTTGTGCCACAATATGATTACAATAATTTCATGTATTTTTCGATAAAGTTTATGCAGACATATTTTGGGTCACGCACGATCCAACATAAACAACAACATCAACAACAACAATAGCGGAAAATATTTAAGCATCAGCCGGAAACGGAATTGATTATCGCTCCTACTAAATTCACTCCTCACCGTTCCCCTTTGCCATGCTCCACCCTCCTTCCAGCGCGCGAGCGAGTGTTTTGTCGGCTACTTTTATCTCTTTGCGTGACGCGTTGCCGTTTGCCTGTTTTGAATTCGAAATACAAATTACGAAAATTTAATGTCTTCATTTTCATTTTCAGTTTTATATTTTTTTGGTCGAAAAAATTGCACGCTTTATGCAAGGAAAATGCACGTAACACGGTCAAAAGCTATTAAATTGGTTGGACAGAACGTGGCCTAATTAAGACTGGTATATCTTCGCGATAATTGCCAAGGCGTGTTTAAATGTATTAAAGAAAGATTTCTTCAACTATATTAGATTTCAACTTAAAGCTAACGATTCTATTGAGTGTCAATACAGTCGATACATCGATTGTCTTACCAATTCAAACTATGTAACCTTTGCAAAACTTGCCATTGAAATTTCTCAACTATCTGAGCTGTTTTGCTAGCACAATTCATTCCTACACTCCATATCAAAATTACAAGTACAAAAAACTCTACCAAATAAAAATTTTAGAAAAAAACAGAAACTTCGAGGTCCTCAAATGGCTGACAAAACAAAGTAAGTTTTCTGTTAGCTAAGCTCAAAACTATGCTTAAACTTAAAGCTAATGAAAGTCCATCTGATCATATCATAGATCTACACATCCGTGTCTTCAGTTCAGTACAGCTAGAGGCACAGTTGAAACCCAGCGCAAAATGTTGCTCTACAGGCAGCTGTTGAAACAGGAGCTGATGCGGGATGGGATCGGGCCTCGAAGTACGCTAAATGACAGGCAACGAAAGCAACAACAACAACAACAACAGCAACAACAACAACAAAAACGAAAGTCGACTTGATGTTTCTATCTAATTATGTTGCACATTTATTTGGTAGTTGTTTTTTTTTCTTTTTTCATCGTGGATAGCCAAGTCACATTAATGCCATGCGTGCATTTGGTTATCCAAATTGATATTTTTGGCCACAATATTTTGAATAAAATTCTATGCATGTTTTGAATTTTGTCGAAAATAAATCAATAAATTTGGCTAAATATGAATGTGTCTTAATTGCCAAAAAAGCAATAAAATCAACTATGCCAATTAAAAGGCACTTGTTAAATATTTAGTTGAATATAGCGTTGATCTGGCAACGCTGAAACTCGTTTGTTGTTGCAAATTCTGCGGTTTTAACAGTTTATAATAAAGTGCCAGTGTTTGCCAGACATAAAAAAAAAAACAAAAACAATAACAGCAACTAAAGTCACATTGCAGCCTGCGCCAATATTGCCGTTAATAAAAACACAAACACAAAAACAAAAACAAAAACAAAAACAAAAACAAAAACAAACACAAAAACCAAAACCAAATATCCTGTCCAAATGTTGCGTGGCTGATTTTAATTGGCGTCAAGCGCCAACTGTTACATTTTCGAACTCTGCAACTTTTATTTATTTATGCAAATTTGTTGTTGTTGCTTTTTCCTTTTATTTTGATATTTTGAAAGAGAAAGAAGCGGCTGCAGTTATCGCTAAATTGACAAAAGTGCCGCAAAACTTTGCCAGTTTAGAGCATTTATTTTGATGGCTGCGAAAATACAATTGGGCAAAAATTGTGACAAATGTCAATTGTGTGTGTGTGTGTGTGTGTGCGTGTGCGTGTGCGTTGTGTATTTTGTCAAATGTTGTGAAAATATTGTTGTCTTCTTTATTTTGTTTTTATATGCATTCGGAGCTAGCTAATTGAACTACAAATGGGAGTTGAACACGTGCCAATTGAAACTGCTGCGCCCCCCACCCCCCTCCCCCCATCAAAGCAATTGTCAGGCCAATTCCCCGAGCAAACTTTTTGTTGTTGTTGGCCCAACTTTGAACGTTTGTGGCCTAACCATACAGTCATATAATTATTATAAAAATTGTGAAAAAGTTGCTAGTTAATTCCCCAAATAGTCATGTGAGAAACGTGCTCACACGTACATTGCGCATACGCCATGTGTGCCAACCAAAACAATTAAAAGGCTTTTATGTTTACGTTCTCATTCTTGCCATTTAATAAGAACCATCTAAAAATTTAAACACAACAAAAACAACAAGCAACATTCGATATCATTCGATCCTGGAAATTAACGTATGGCAAAAGCGCTAAAAGTATAGGCTTCAATCGGCTCAAAAGACGTAAACACAGCCTTCTCAATTGTGGAACGTGGACTTCCCTTTTGTTCCAGCCAAGCTTTCCTAAAGACCATATATTATAAGAAAGAAATATTTGCTTAATATTTAGTATATGCTCACATTTCGGAAATATGCTCCTCGGGTCCTTCTAGTATGCCCTTTACAGTGCCGTCCTGTGTTCGGCGACACCAGCCATTCAGCTCTAGGGTTTTAGCCTTTTCAAGTGTGAACTGTAAATAGTAAAAAAAAAAAAAATGAAAATAAAAACGCAGCTCAATTGTCTGCTTAAAATGAAAGCCTTACCTTACGAAAGTTCACACCTGTTAAAAATTTGAAGCTTGTTTTTAGTAAACCATAAGCAAAAAGTAATTTTTCAGTTTATTAAAACTTACCCTGCACGTGACCAAAAACTTCAAACATGGCACTATAAATTTGTTTATCATTGTCTTTTTTAGCGCTTATAATTTGCGTATTCATTATATTTTCCATATTCTTTAACTTCACGAATACTTTTGACGAATTACTTGAATATATATAATAACTTTTTATATTTTTCCAAATTTAATGCGATGCCAACAACTGTTGAGATGAGAATGAATATTTTCTTTTTGATATTCACAGGCTCAAGTATCGTATTGGCACGTGAATTTAGTTTCAAGTTCTAGGCCTACTTTTGTTTATTTTGATTATATTTTCAAAACAGCGTGATGATTATTGAATTTTTGTATTTTTACAATGTTTATTATACGCTTTAAATAATTCATAAGCTCATTTGTTTAAATCTTATCGGTTAACGTTTATTTTTTATCACTTTCAGAAGTATTCAGCAAAACATTGATAGATTGAACTGTTGTTTGGATTGGCATGCTATCCTATATTAAGTACAGCAGTTGACGAAGTGCAGTTTGCTCATTAGATCAAAAGATTTCCCCACTTGCAAGACTTCAACAAGAAACTGCTATGATACTTTCTTTCTTTTTCTACCTCAGAACTCTGTCTCTCTTTCGTACGCAAAGCTGTCAGTTTTGGCCATTTCAGGTTGCTTCACTTTTAGCGCTTCCGGTTCGTTAAATTTAACGTAGAATGCTGCCTCACAGTGCTGGCCACAAGGGAGAGAGATAGAAAATAAAAGGATATGTATGGAGCCAAAAAGGTAGCATTGAGTTGAGTGGTAGACAGGGCAGGGGGAGGGAGGGCAAGCGTAACTTGGATGCTCCAGTGGAAACTTCAATAAAACGTTTGACGCTGCAGGCGAACTGACATTTTCCATTAAGTGCAGACAGACTCGCAATGCCAGGCAGCTTAGTTTTTGGATGGCAGCAGGGTGCTGCGGACAGGACGAAGATGTCGTGAGGGCCACCATTTTGGCCAAGTTTTATGGCAGAAATGATGTTTGCCTCGGACTGTTGATTATAATGTGCTCTTTGGCTTTCAAGAGCTCCTGCTGCTGTTTATAGCCTGCTTTTAGGCATAACAAGCACGCACTGCACTAAGGCACATTAATTAAAGCTAACGCTGCAGCTGCAGCTGAAGCTAAAGTTGAAGTTGAAGTTGAAGCTTTGTAGCCAGTTTTGTGTTTGGCAAGTTTTTGGGCCAAAATAACATCAAAGTGTCATCAACAGGCAGTCGCCGGGGCCTGCACTTCCGCTCTTGACAAGGCGCAAAGGAAACGACAACGAGGAGCACAAGCACAAGAAATATCTGGTGTCTTGGCTCGAGTTAGTGTACTATGGTCTAAATGCACACTTAACTTGGGTATTTTGGTATTACTCTTGTTTTTATAACATTTCATGCAATCTACGTGAATGCAGTAAAAGTAATTTCCTTGAAAGTAAAGAGCACTTGCAAATAAGTCGCATACACCCCACTGCGATATACTCTTATTTTCGCCTTTTTGGGTGTTAGAAGTGGGAGCGATCTTGACACTTTGTATGCCTATGGTATATATCTTCATGTTGCTCTAGCTTCAAAATTGTGGAAAGAACTGCGTTCATACGGACGGGCGGACAGACGGACGGACAGACGGACATTTCACAAACCCATTATACTCTTTTTTCTTCCTTTTTCAAAAAAATAAAAAAAGAGTATAAAAACAGCAACAGCTGTTGTTAACAGTTGCTGCTAAGCACTGTGGAAGTAGCTGCTGTTAACATTTCTGTTAACATTTTTGATGTGTTGCCAATTGTTGCTTTGTATCAACAAAAGTTATGCATTTGGACCATAGTAGCGTGTGTCCTTATCATTTGCGACAAATTCGCCGACAAGTTTACAACAATAATATTTATTTAGAAAATATGCTCGAGCGCATCTCTCAGTTCGTCTCTTCTCACTGTGAAGTGTTGCCAGTGTGCAAAAGTAATCAAAATATTTTGTCAGCTTCAGCTGCAGTTTAGAACGGCTGCGCTCAGTTTGCTTTTGTGGTCGCCCTTTTCTTTTTTTCTTTTTAAAGTGCTTTACAGAAAAATTGGCAAGGAAATTGAGTTGAAAGTTGCACACACAGCGAGAGAGAGAGAGAGAGAGAGAGAGAGGGAGTGACAGAGAAGAAAAGAACGGTACTTAAATGTTGCTGGCTACACTTTAAACTTAGCACAAGGCTTGCGGGCATTTCAAAATATTAGACGCCATTTAGCACTTTCCTTCTTTTGGAGCGGGAAAAACAAAATTGACATTTATGCAATTTGATTTTGTGCCGCACAGCAAATTAAATTTACTCAGTTTGCTACCCCCAAAAAGTATGCTATGTTTTTGTGCCCGCAGCCAAACGAAGCGAATAGATGTGTGTGTGTGTGTGTGTGTGTGTGTGTGTGTGTGTGTGTGTGTGTGTGTGTGTGTATGTGCTTGTGTGTCTGTATGTGCTTGTGACGTTTTCAAACAATTTCACGTTGAAATTTGTTACAAATTGCAGCTACAATGAAAATTTGCATAAAATTTCCATATGCGTTTTTGTTATCCCTGTCTTGTTTTTTGCCCCTCAGGCCGCACTCATTTCGCTTTCGCTTATATTTCGCCACGATTTGCATAAAAATGCCGCCCTGACTGACAAATTCTCGTGTCACCATGCCAAATTTATGAACTCTTGAAATATATTTTTGCTTCTTTTTTTTTTCTTTTTTTTTGTGTTTTCCCGCGAGTCGCATAAAATTTGTATTTTTACTTAGTTTGCTGCGGCTGGCTTTGTCCAGTGCACTGCGAGGTGTTAACATGTCCAAAAGACTCCATTTGCATTTCCCCACTTTCCGCTGGACCATTCCGCTTAACAAATATACAAAAAATATAAGCAGTTCTCCAACTTCAACATTCAACAACATAAAAAAGGGCGTGCTAATTTATTTGCGCTGTCTAGAAAATGGCAAACGAGCCGCCTCTCAACCAATTTTCATTAAAGTACATAAATTGTTGTTTATGGCATCCCTGCCCCATTGGACACCTTGGGACTAACAACGGTAGTTCAGACTGCATTGGGGTTCCAGACATCAACAACCAGCAACCAGCCCTCTGTGTTTAGTCCAGAAATCGACTTCATTTCATATTCATGGGCGCGCAATTCGCAAAACTCCTTTTTTGCTTTCCTCTCAACTGCTGCAGTGTCCTTCCCAATCCCCCCACCTCGTTTTTGTATCCGTTAATAAAGTTTGGCAATTATCTTTGCTGCCTGTTGCTGTAATGCCAGGGATTTACAAAATTTGTAAATCTATGTGTCTACGAGTGTTTTGTGTGAGAGTGGGCTGATAAGTGTGTTTTAGACAAGGCATCTCTTTGTTTTCAACTGAGTCTGTGAATTGTAGAAAATGTTGTTAGAAAACGGTTTCCTAAACTTAAATCTAAGCAATCCTACTCTGAAGTGATAAAAAGTATTGAAACTAAGTCCAGAATTGGTTAGAAATATTTGACAAAATTAGGCGTCATTTCAATCTAAAAGAAAATCTAAAAAAAATAAATAAAAAGTGAACTGGATTAAAAAAAGCTTTGTTAAAGTTTTGTTAAAGTTTGGACAAAGTTTTCAAATATGACAGGAATTTGAATTCATTGCTTTAAATAGTTATATGCTCTTGAAGTAAAAATTGTATTTTCAATTTACTTAACATTATTGATGTCCTGCCGCGCACAGCTGAAAAGTTTTCTAATATTTCATGTGCTTATTGACTTTTATATATACCAAAAGTTTTTTTTGGGGTAATCAATAAATAGTCCAGTTGAGAAGTTGATATATGCAGGCAGCACCACATGGCATCACATCATATCTAGTCATAACCACCATCAATTTCATAAAGTGCAAAATACTATATACATGTATGTGTATGTGTATGTGTATATGTATGTGTATGTGTGGAGGGAAAGTGAAAAAGTTGAGACATAAAACCTGCCTCAATATAATTGCATTACACGTGGCTGTCACAAGTAAAAAACCGCACGCAGCAGCCACAGAAACAAAAAAAAAAAGCAAAAAAAAAAACAAAAATCGAGGAAAATAGAAAATAGAAAAGCAGCTGCTGTCAATTTGAAACCTACCACCAAACCGCATAGACCATAGACCACAAGCTCAGCTCTTACTCAGACCCGACTCAAATGTGAAAATGACTTGGCAGGCGACTTTTCATATTTTCACCGACTTTTCCACAGCTCAGTTCTGACGACGTTAAGAAGCGTGTGTGTTTGTGAGCTTTTGACAGTGCTGCGCTTACTGAGCAGCTACTAGCTGGCAAATCCTTTTTCTTAACCTCTTCCAACCATGCACATACCTCAAGTGTCCTTAAGCTCACGCACACACACACACACACACACACACACGCATACGCGTACACAGAGCATGTTTGATGTGGTCTACGAGTATGCAACACAAATCACCAAGGCGTTGGCGTCTGGAATTTATGCGAAGCTGCCCCCAAGTGTTGCCAGGTTGCTATGGTATAGTATTTCTTTCTCTGTCTAACTTTCAGTGTGTGTGTGTGTGTGTGTGTTTGGTGTGTGTGTGTGTGTATGTGATCTCTGTGATTTGGTGGCAGCCCAGCAAAAGCCTTCAACTCCTAAGCTGACACTGATGTACGCCATTTTCTCTATGTGGGCGTCTAAAATATATCTTATATACCTATATATATATATATATATATATATATATATTTCTGTTGCGAGGCATTCAACCGCTGAAGGCAGTCAACACGATGATGAAAACATGGCTAGCCCATTAGCTGTTTAAATTTTTCTCATTGCTTCCTTTTTCTTTTCTGTTTTCTCTTTTTTTACTCCCTGTTCCCATTAAAAATGGGAAAAAGGGAGTTATAAAGTACTGCAAATGTGTGTAACAGGCAGAAGGAAGCATTTCTGACTATATAAACTATATATATTCTTGATCAGCATCAGCAGCCGTGACGATCTAGCCATGTCCGTCTGTCTGTCTGTCTGTCCGTCTGTCCGTATGAACACACAGATCTCGGACTCACAGACTACAAAAGCTAGAGACACCAAACTTGGCATGTAGGTTCCTGTATACCATACGCAGATCAAGTTTATTTCAAATTTTGGATGCACACCCCCGCACCCCCGCAAATCGCAAAAGACTCCCACAGCCACAATTTTAAAGATAGAGCTTTACGCTAGTATGTTTAATCAATGTCTTTCGGATGTGTAAATTTCAACACGATCGGATAAATAGCACCAAAGTTATGGAAGAACTTATTTCCCCTCTCTCAGCAGGCAGAAACAACAGTTTGACATGCACTGTGCAAGTTGAGTGCACTGCTTGCTTGTGTTGCCGCTGAACTGCTTGAAATGAAAGTTGGGAGCAGGGAGTCTCGTAGTCGGGCACACTCGACTAGAGTATTCTTACGTGTTTTTTCTTTTTTTTCTGATTTTTTTTTTTGGACTCGAGCTGTGTAAATATTTTTATAAATTATTTTACGCTTGACTGAAATGAATTGAGAACCGGTAGCGGAAATCACTTATGACATTTTCAATCTATTGATTTTTTATGGTTCAGCAATTTTTCGGTTTAGATAATGATTTGACAGAAATGGATAGAGTTTAATGCTTGTGAAAATAATTTTCATCTTTTTTTTGATGATTCTTAAAATAAATTGTATTTTAAACTCTGGTAAATAGTTAGATTTATATTTGTGTTTTGTAAGCAATAAGCCACTCTTAAGCTGAGTTTTGGCAGAGTATATGTTTATATAGCTACAGCGAACCATATTTACTAACGTATTTTAACGAATTCATGTGCTATAATGATTATTTTCAATAAATCAACATGTTCCTTTTTACTCCCTGTTCCCATTAAAAATGGGAAAAAGGGAGTTATAAAGTAGTGCAAATGTGTGTAACAGACAGAAGGAGGCATTTCCGACTATATAAACTATATATTTTCTTGATCAGGATCAACAGCCGAGACGAACTAGCCATGTCCGTCTGTCTGTCTGTCTGTCCGTCTGGCCGTCTGTCCGTCTGTATGAACGCGTCGATCTCAGAGACTATAAGAGCTAGACACACCAAAGTTGGCATGCAGGTTCCTGTATACCATACGCAGATCAAGTTTATTTCAAATTTCGGATGTACCCCCCCGCACCCCCGCAAATCGCAAAAGATTCCCACAGCCACAATTTTAAAGATACAGCTTTAATTTTTGGCGCACATGTATGTTTAATCAATGTCTTTCGGATGTGTAAATTTCAACACGATCGGTTAAATAGCACAAAACTTATAGAAGAATCTATTACGCCCGTCTTAGCTGGTAGCATAACAGTTTGACAAGCAGTTTACGAGTTAAGTGCACTGCTTGCTTGTGCTGCCGCTGAACTGCTTGAAATGCAAGTTGGGAGCAGGGAGTCTCGTAGTCGGGCACACTCGAATAGAGTATTCTTACTTGTTATATTTAAATTTTATATTATAGCTTGTGGTAATACCATTTCACCATGCCTGCTGAATAATGCTAATATTACATTAATACTGCAGGCGACATGGCAAATTTCAACATCATTTCTAAAAAGCGACCTTTTTAATCCAACTTTTTACTCCCTGTTCCCATTAAAAAAGGGGAAAAGGTAGTTATAAAGTACTGCAAATGTGTGTAACAGGCAGAAGGAGACATTTCCGACCATATAAACTATATATATTCTTGATCAGCATCAACAGCCGAGACGAACTAGCTATGTCCGTCTGTCTGTCCGTCTGTCTGTCCGTCTGTCTGTATGAACACACAGATATCGGAGACTATAAGAGCTAGAGACACCAAACTTGGCATGCAGGTTCCTGTATACCATACGCAGATCAAGTTTATTTCAAATTTCGGATGCACCCCTCCGCACCCCCGCAAATCGCAAAAGACTCCCACAGCCACAATTTTAAAGATAAAGCTTTGATTTTTGGTACATGTATTTGTATTTTATATCAATGTTGATCAGCTGTGTAAATTTCCTCACGGTCGGATAAAAAGCACCAAAGTTATGAAAGAAGCTATTACCCCCGTCTCAGCAGGCAGAAACAACAGTTTGACAGGCACTGCACAAGTTAAGTGCATTGCTTGCTTGTGTTGTCGCTGAGCTGCTTGAAATGCAAGTTGGGAGCAGGGAGTCTCCTTGTCGGGCGATAGATAGGTAGATATACCCAATTTGATTCTAAGCTCAGCAATAATAGCAATACCTGCTTAAATATAACTTGTATCAATGCATATTTAGTCTAACTTTCAGTACAACTCTTAGTATAACTACTACAACAAGCTGAAGTACAATTACATTAGTTTGTAACTGCCTGCATCAGGTACATGCATAACATATCTCACTCGATGTTACAAAGTCTACACTTGCTATAGTCATGTTTCAGTTACACAATACAATGTACAATGTACAATGTACATTGTAACATGTTTGTGCTTGCAACTACACCTGGCCATATACAATATACTGATTGTAACTGCAATCAGTTATCAGGCAGAGTAGACCAAACCGATGCTGCAAGCTCAGCTTTTCCGTACTCGTTCTCCCTCTCACTTTCTCTGTCTCTTTCTCTGCGTCGCTGTACAAAGGCGACGACTGTTTGGCAAGTTGTAATAAAGTTTGGTAAACAAGTTGGGGCTCACACACAATAAACAGCGAGCACAAAATGGAAACGCAATACCAATTCCTATTTCCAACCCCATTCGAGTTTTCCTCTACGAACTAAAACTTATCTTAAATTCTAATGCAATTCACAAAGCCATAGCAAAATCACGTTTCTAAAGATTTTATACTAATGTTCTTTTTTTTTTTTTCCTTCCACATTTTTTTCATTGCAGGTATGTAGCAGCCGCCATTTTGTTTTGATGCTCGTTGTTCTACACACGTATGTACTACATACATGTGCATATGTATGTGTTGCATGAGTGTTTGTTTGAGTGTGTAAGTGGCAAACAAATGCATTTTATAGTAGCTACTACATTTACCTCTTCGTCCATGTAGAAGATAATAAAGTAGTTGGATTCAGTTGCAATGAGCTGCTTTCTCTATGCTCAGCTTAACTAGGCGAATGAAAATTGTGCTGCATACTTTTTGGCGTATGTGGTACGTGCCGCTTATCAAATGCATCAGACTTCATGCACAGCACGGGCAAACACACACACACACACACACACGTGGTGGAACAACAATGAGTACACAACAAATAACAAATATCCATACAACAACAATGAGCAATGCCGCATTGCCTTCGACTTGGAATTCATTTCTTTAATATACTCTTTCAGTAGGTATTACAAAATTTGTTGTTTTGTTTGTTAACAAATCATTTCTAATTTCGCTTCTATAAAATTAGCTTATTTTATTTTAATTATTTTTCACGCAAGTTAGATTTAAAATTATATATATATTATATTATTATATATTATATTCTTTATGTTCTTTGTTGTTTGTGCTTATATTTCAATTCAAACGATATATATAAAAGAGTTCAGAGGTCTATATAAAAGATAATAATAATGAACGCAAACCAATTTTCCGAAAAATTCATACCCCTGGGTGGAAAATGGGCTGTCAAGGTTGTATGGGCGAAAGTTGAGTTCTAATGCGATTTATTTCAAACTCTTTTTAAAAGATCTATATAAAAATTAATCAAAAACATACCAATTTTCCGGTAAATCCACCCCATGGGTGGAAAGTGGGTGGTAACAAGGACTAAACCTGAGCTTTTATGCGATTTGTTTCAAACTCATTTTCAAAGCTCAATATGAAAATTCCATAAAAACTGCATACCTATTGTCCGGAAAATGTACCCTGTTGGGTAGAAAACTGTTGGTTAAAGTTGAAGGAGCGAAGTTAAATTTCTTATACGAGGCGTAGCACCGCACGACGGAAAATGCTAGTACTATATACTAATACTATATTCGTTTTATACAAATATTAATCAGGCCCGTTTCAATTTTCGTACTTTTGAAAAGTAAAAAACGAATGAATTCCGAGCAATTTACAAATGTTTTTGTTGCTGTTTTACATTCAGTTTTTGAATTTAAAACTCTGAATGTAATTTGATTTCAATCCAATCAAAAAATTAACTAATTTATTTGTAAAAGTTTGAAGTTTTGAGACATTCAAGCCGCAGCTTTAAACGGAATCGGAATTCAGAAAATGACCAAATCACAAGCTAGAATATATCTTTAGCAAAATATTGTAGAGTATCTAAGCTTCGGCGTTGCCATGTTTTATTTCGATTTTTTATATATACCTACTATTTTTGTATATATTTTTTTTTTGTTGATTTCTGCGCAGTGCATCAGCTGCTAGTTGCTATTGTTGTTGGCATGTTGCCTGTTTGTTTATTTAATGCTATTCACTTATCCTGCAAATGTAGCTGAAGGATATGCCTTCAGAACACTAAAGGTATTCTTTTGCTCTTGCTCAATTGAATGCACAATTAATGCCCACATTCATTATCCAATTTAACGCCTTTAATTAAATAGCTCAAGGCACACACTGATTTTACAGCTCATTCTGCTGTTCTTGAATGATATTTGCAACAATCCAGCAACAATTACACACAATTATGTGCATAATTATGTGGCCTGGCATTTAACTAACTAGTGCAATATATGCTAATGCAATTGTTGTGCATAATTGTGCGTTTATTGAACAAATGAAATCAGAGACAGCAGCTGGCTACATACTGGCAGGAGGAATTGCATACAGTAGATGGATAGACAGACATTTGGAATGGTAAATCTGTTGATCATCTATGGCAGTCCATTTGGCCTGCAGGGCGCATTTTCTCCCTCTTTTGTCCTTGTGCATTCCAACCCCCTTTGGACAGTCTATCTGAAATATCCCCAACTCAAAACAACAACATTACTGGTCGCATATTTTGGTCAGACTGTTTATTGCAGTAAGTTGGCATTCTGTTCATCGTCTGATGCCCGATTGCATTTTAATCGCGCTGCGTTTGCCCATTCGCATTGTGAGCAGCTAATGAAGTTTCAAATGCGATGAATGAACTGAATGAACAGCATTTCAGTAGACAGTTATTTTTTGTTTGAAGAAACTTGAAAATGGCAGCTTACGGCCTTTGACAATTAAAAGAGAAAGCGATCGATTAAAAAATGATCAATTTTGTTTTCAACTGAAAACTTTGTAAAACTATATTGATGAAACTTGGCATAGATGCTTCTTTTTTTTGAAGGTACTACATATTTATGTCAGATTTGGCCAAATCCAACCATTGTGACATATAGCTGCCATGGGATTAATCGGTTGAACATAAGTTTTTGTATGAACAACTTTTTTTAATTTTTTTGAAAAAATTGTCCATCCGTCCGTCTGTCTGTCTGTCTGCATGAACGCAGTTTTAGAGCTTGAGGAACCAAACTTGGTATACATGTTGATATATACCATAGGCAGACAAAGTGTCAAGATACTGGTTCATCAAGGAAACATCATTAAATATAGCTCCTTTGCATTGAGCACAAATTTTCTAAAAAAAATTTGTTTCCGAGTTTTCTATATTATACGGAAATTTGAAAAATTGTACTTACAAATTATTAAAGCTATTGTTAGCTTTAAATAATTTTGCCTCACATTTCAACTTTGATCAGTTTTCATATGCCAATGAACCCAGTTAGTTTTATTTAAACTCTTCTTTAACTATGTAACAAAGATGAATCTTTGCTAATTGCTTGTCATATGGTCGTTTGTTTTCAACTCATTTGGTTCAATCAACTGGCGATTTGTCTTTTCACTAAGCTGGCACATTTGGAAAACAAAGTTCAATTCAAGCCAAAATGCAATGTCCAATGTCAAAGAGATTTCTGGTGCCACAGCTGCTGTTGCTATGCTTTGGGTGCCACAAATCCGCCGCAGCTCTCGAACGATTTATATTTGCCATTTCCTGCCACCAAGAGTCTTGCGGCACATGTAAGCCATCCACAGGGAAGAAGTAGTGTAAAATGGCAACAGCAACAACAACAACAACAGTATAAACAAAAACAACAACTGGAGCAACATCAACGTTGTGCACACATTAACCTCGAACTGAGCGAAGGTCTCCAGCGCAATTTTGTATTTGGTCTCTTTTCATTTCTTAGTTTTTGTTTTTTTGTTTTTTTTGTTGTTTTTTGTCGCCGTCGCCTGCTGATTTGTTGCTGATGTGTTCTTTCACTAAATTCACTTAAATTCCTGTTATTTCCGCATGTTTCACACCAAGCACCTCCGTGTTGCATGAGATACACCGAATGTATCTGTATCTGTATCTGTCTGTACTTACAGCCAGAGATTGCCATACAAATCTTCCAACTCGACTCGACTCGACTTGACTCCACTCGCAGCCATTTCTTTTGCAACATTTTCTTTGCTTACGTTTTTGCCAATTTGCACTTCATGAATAAGATAGCGAGGAACGGGCACAAAGGGGCTCAAACTGCTGCCCCATTAGACAATTTGCACACATGCCATTTGGCCAAATCGAAAGCATTGCCTCAGCATCGCTTCCAACTGTTTGTTGTTGTTTATAGCACTGGCATGTTATCGATAGTGCACATTTTCATATTAATTCGATAGTTTATAGAATAACAATATTTGCAATAATACAAATTTTCAAAAATATATAAACCCTTTAGAAACCATGTTTTCTGCGCTTTTTCAGTTCACTTTCAGTAAGATTTTGCTGAGGTAATATTCCTTCAAATGTTTCCGTTTTCATAGCTATGCTTAAATTGACATTCACATACGAATACTTATCGCCTTTAAGAGACTCGAAAAAGTCTTAAACTATTTGATTGCTTACCAGCTCTAGTTTGATATCCATGTAAATACAGTCAGTACACAGATTGATGCGTTTTGCTCAACATTTCCCCCCCTTGTCTTTCATTCAAAAAACATCCGTTTTGCATTTGACCGTTTAAAGTTCTCTTTCAAGTGTGCATAGAACATTTTCTAGCATTTCTCCATTTGTTTAACTTTGAATTCATGAACACAAAAACGAATACAAACATATACTAGCAGCAGTTGCGAATAGTGTAGTATGTTATGCAGTAGATGACTCTGCATTGCGCACATTTATGCCAAATTTTCGGAGCAAATATCATAGCAATAAAACTAACACAAAAAATAATAAAAAATGTAAAAAAAAGGAGAAAAAAAAACGGAAGCACATGTGCTCAGACATCCAACGAAGGAGGTGTTGCAAATGCGCTTCAAGTGATGCATTTTTGATGAAACTGGCAAAATATGTGCTTCAGAAGTTGGTTAAACCAATTTTTAGTTTCTTTTTTGTTTTTTGTTTTTTCCTTTTTTTATATTTTGTTGGAATTGAGTTGAGTTTTATGTGGGTTGTTTGGTTTAAAGCTATGGAGTGTCATATAACATATATGCATGTTTTTTGGCTCCTGTATGCTTAACGACCTATATGCAGGCTCTGCTAGGATAATTCTACTTGAAGTGTTAGCAGTATATATTTTTTTAATATTTTTTAGTATTGTATTCTATAGATATGTCTAAGTTTTTCGAGAGCTTGATTTACCTTTCCAATTCTCACATCATTATTTTCGGTTTTCATATAGAATTTTCAATACTCATCTTGACGTTTTAATAATCACACTTGTCTTAAAGCAACCTTACAATTAATCCCTTTAGCTTTTCATAAAACCGTATCTGGAATTCAATTTGCTTTACTTGTCTCTATACATTTGGCGCAGCCTGTTTCCCAAAATGCAGACTTCAAATCAGCTCAAGTTTACGTCAATTGCATTCACATTTGTCTCTTTGGCTGCAATGCACACTATTCATGAAATCATAACGTACTCAGAGTACTCAGATTCCAATCAAACTTCACTTCAACTGTGTGTAGGGTGGCATCCTGAAGTTGGGACTGGGTGTGGGTGTGGGTGTGGAGGGGGCTTACTTGGGAACAAAACCTCAAAATCGACGGATAGTGAATGCAAACGCAGTGGTAGACGCAATAGTTGGCCCATAACTTGGTCTTTGTTGTTGTCGTCGTCAGCGTTGTAGTTGTAGTTGTAGCTGTTGTTGTTGTTGTTGTTGTCGTCGTTGTAGTTGTAGTTCATGGACCGTAAAATGAGGTTATGCTCGGGCTGCTGCCTCTGCCTCTTAGAAAGAGTAACATGCTTCTTCTGCTTCTTCTTTCTGCCTTCTGTGTGATTTATGAAGAGCAATTTTAATGACATTTCCCGACTAAAGTATCGACACAATAGCCAGCGGCTCCACTTCGACTTCGACTGCCAACTGTAAGCTGCAAACTTTGGCTTAGAGTTGTATCGAATTGTTTGATATAAGTTCAATTGAATGACTCACTCTCAGCGGAACAAACGAACTATGTACTATCTGATTGTGGTTCATCTAGTTCATAAGTTATCTTTGAGTGAGTCTAATTGAAATTGAATTATGGTTAAATAGTGTTGTTAAATTTGCACAATTATTACGTATTTTTAAAAGCATACAAAACTGTATAAGTGATATTGAAAAGTTTGAATTCATAAGACTACAAATAATACTTTAATATTGTAGGAAATTTTCTGATTAAAAGTAAAACACAAAAGATATAAGAGTTGTATTCCGAAGAAGAACGGAACTTATTCAATTGAACTAGAACGATCAGTTCTGATTTGAAACTGGGTGTGGGTGCCGTCGATACAATTGCAGCAGTTGCGGCTGCAGTTGGAAGCAGGCAACTTGCCAGTCATGCGTGCGTCTCGTAAGTGGCAGCCACACACACACACACACACACACACACACATCTATACGCAGCAGCTGGCCATGACGCTATGAAGAGCTGGACACACCTCTATCTGACAGCAAGTATAGTATTGTTGCTGCCACATGCCTCGTCCAGTTTGTCCAACACTTTGCCTCAAATAATCGCAGCTCATAAATTTGGCTTCACTTGAACTGTGTCGCGATTTGTGGCAAGTTCCTTATGCCAGTTTTTTTTCTCATTTTTATTTTATAGATAAGCGAGTTGCATTTAAAGTTGAAATTTCGACTGGGTCAGCATGAATCAGTTGCATGATTACGCAATTATTAGTAAAACTGCACAATCATTTTTGGGGTCGAAAAACTCACTATTTGTTTTTCAGTTTCAATTTTATTTGGAAATCAGTAAATAAATAATCGAATATGTAGCTTTGGCAATAGCTTTTGTTGTTGAATCTAGTATACTAGTGCTATTTCCATTCCCATTTCCATTTCAATTGCCTTTTGAGTGGAAAAATATGCAAATATCAACGAGCAAACAGTATTTGCAACGATGTGCAGCAGTAAATTGCAGTTTGGCAAAAACATTTTGCCATTTGTTTGCCTCATAACCCCCACCACACTCCTGAATCCTTGCCATGTCATCCAACTCCAGCTGCTGTGCTAGATTTATGACCAAAAGCTGCAACAATTTTAATGTGTAGAAATGAGAACTCTATTGATATATCGATATGCACATATTATTGACAGTAGCAATTGCAATATGTTCAGTTATTGTTCAGTTATTCAACTCGCTTATCCCATCGAACTGAGAATCAAATGGATGGCATTTTCAAAATGTTTCACTTCAGGCCATATAAAAAACGAGCAGCAATATGCAAATGATAAGAGAATAATGTGTTCTGTGGTGAGAAAACTATTCTGCAGCAGAGACTGTTAGTTTTCAGACTGAAGATGGTATGTCAGGCATGGTATTCAAAAATTGAAAGATTGTAAGCAGGAGAATTATAGAAAAACAACTTTAATTGTTAGTTGCAGCATTTGTATACCCGTGCAGACGGTATTATAATTTTGTCACGAAATGTGTCACCCACTGAAGAAGACGTCTCAGAAAAGCAAAAATTTGTAGATTCGTGATCAGCATCAACAGCCGAGACATGCCCGTCTGTCCATCTGTCTGTCTGTCCGTCTGTTTATATGCGTGTTTCAAGACTTTGTTCTAGAGCTATCTTGATAAAACTTGGCACAGATGCTTCTTCTTATTGCAGGTAGTACCTATAGTTGAATTGGCAAGATCGGACCACTATAACATATAGCTGCCATAGGAACGATCGGTTGAAAAATTAGTTTTTGTATGAAAAACTTTTTTGTCTTTCCAGATAACTCAACCAAACTCACTAATCCTATGTTTAAAGACAGTTTATACATGATGACAAAATTTCATAAAAATCGGCTCACTATATCTTATAGCTGCCATAGGAACGATCGGTTGAAAAATTAGTTTTTGTGAGAAAAACCTTTTTGGTTTTTCCAGATAACTCGACCAAACTCACTATATCTAAATTAAATCACGTCTACACATGTTGATTAAATTTGATAAAAATCGGATCACTATATCTTACAGCTGCCATAGAAATGATCGGCTGAAAAATAAGTTTTCTTATGCAAATATTGTCTGCAAGGGTTTATATCTTTTAAAAACATTGTATTTATGTATCTATGAGTGTTTTGTTCAGCTATGCCAACACATTTTAAAGCTTATTAAAGCTTAATAAGTATTATACGATAATGAGCTTATCTCTTATCATTTTCCCTAAACAGCTTTTCAAATGCCTTTCGTTAAAGTTCACCTTAAACTTTGGTAAATTTGAGAAAAGTTGCTGGATTCTTTGTGCACTTTAAATTAATTTCAATCTAAAAATATCGGAATTAAACCAACAAAGCAATAAATAACAATTCGATGTTCTTATCACATAATACTACAGACCCCATAGTCAAGGCGGGGCAATAAATCAAGTGGAAAGCGCTTTTTCCCCCTCATTCGCTTAGCCAATGCATTTTGTACTTGTTGTTGTTGTTGCTACTGTTTTTGTTATTATTGTTGTTGTTGTTATTGTTGTTGTTGTTGTTGCTGTTGATATGGGTAGAGAGTGTGTAAAATCTAACAACGGCGTTGCGTGAATAATTAAAATGAATTGCTTCAAGTTTTCCAACTCATACTCCTCGCTCGAAAGCATTTTCACATTATTACTTTTTAAAGTCATCTAGCCACATGTGTGTGTATTGTGTGTGTGTGTGTGTGTGTGTGTGTGTGCGAAATAGATGAGTCTTGAAGTATCTCTAAAATTGTGCAGCAATATTTTGATAGCCGCACAGTCAAAGCCATAAATAAATTAACACCCAAGCTCATGATGATGATGATGATGATGATGATGATGATGATGATGATGATGTTCTTGATGATGTGCACGCCGCATAAAAGATGAATGAAAATTGTTGGACTTTGACAGCTAATCGGTTTTTTCCAAATTAGCTTGATGATCTTCAATTTGATTTTCTTTTCTGATATTCATCTGTTAGTTTACTCAATGAGAACCCGTTGTAATTTGTTGCATGATTGATTTTTCATTTCATTTCTTTTCTTTAGTTTGCTTTTTCCCCAAAATGGGGTTCATTTTGGGGCGTTTAACCCCATTAATCAAATGGTTCACGTTTTGTCTCGCTTTGCATATTGCCATTCGTTGCGCTATCAACAACAACAATTTCACTTGTTGTGGTGCGTAGTTTTTTTTGTGTGTGTGTTTTTTTTCGGCTTTGGTCTGCGCGGCTGTTTGAGATTTATGACCCTTCAAAATGCAATTAAATTTAATTGAAGCGCGAAAAAATGCACGCGATTGCTTGTCTTTTTCACACACTCTTACTCTCACTCTCACTCTCACTCTCACTCTCGCTCTCGCTCTCGCACTCTCTTTCTTTGCACCCCTTTCACACCCGCTGAAACGTTTTGGAGTCACTCATACGCCCAGTTGGCCATTTAATTAATGGGCCAAAATGCATTTGCCATCGAACACTGCAAAATACCAACAATAAAAACAAAGTTTTTACAATTGCATTTTCAATTTCAATTTATTCTCCCGCGCACTTTTTCGTCTCTTTCATTGCCATATTTTTGAGATTTTTCCAGCATTTTCATCATTTAGTTTCCGTTTTTTTTTTTGCTATAGTTTTTGCATTTTGTGTTTATTTGTTTTTTGGTTCTCTTTGCTTTGGGCGTCTTCATGCTTATTATTTATTCATTATGTGCTCTCTTGGCTGTCTGATTTATTGGCTACTATATGGCATATCCTTGGCCCTAGTCCTGCGAATATTTAAGTGCAATTTCATATTATTTGCATTTAGGTGCGAAAATGTGCAATTAATTATTGATGTTTATTGTTGTTGTAGCACTTAAAGTCCTTGCTGTTATTGTCAGTTGGTGCTGTTGTTCTTGTGTGTGTTGTGGCTTCAAATTTGTGGCAAGCTTTGGTGGTTATTGCGGCTAAAGAGTTAGGCCATGTTAAATAGATTATGTTCAGTTGGAGTGGCAGTTAATTGCAGCACACTTGAAATGAAATGAAAAAAGCAAATAAATTTAATTAGCAGCAACATATTTAAGAATAAAAGCAATAATATAAATTTATAAAAAAGACTGCAGAAAAAATATTATAAAATTTAAATAAAGCTCAATTAATATAGAATTATAAATATAGTCGATTTCAGCATAATTTGTTCTTCAAAATATTATTTTAAATAAGTTTTTCCAAGCAGCTCAACTGAAAATCTTATATTCAAAATCTTATATTTATTCATAAGTTTTGATATTAATGCAAAAAGGCTTTGCATTGCCAACAGGATATATTGAATTATTTATGATTGTCAATATTTGCCATAAAATGTATAAAAAGCAGCCAAGACAAGCGAAAAGAAGACAACAGAGTTGTTTGCTGTTTTGTCTCTTTCTTGCGCTTGTTTCTCTTCGCCTTTCTTCTTTCTTTTCTTTTTTTAATAACAAGATATAATAATATTTACAATAAATAAAAGCGCACAAACATCAAATCACAACAACGAATAACAACAAATATTTATGACGCGACAAAGTGAATAAGAAAAGGGGCGGCAAAGTACAAAGCACAAGGCACAAAGAACATAGTTGGGGTTTTAGCACGTAGTAGCTGTGGGAAAACAAGGAAAAACGCAGCAGCCGTTGCTGTTGCCAGTGAAATTGAAAAGGACAAGTTAAGCGTTTAGGACCACAAGTACAAAAGCAAGAAAAACTGAGATGAAAAAAAAGCTATGCAGCATAAAACGTGGCTAATAGAAGAAAAAAAAAAAAAAAGCAACGAAAAAAAAAGGCAGCGCAAAAGCCGCATAATAAATCATGGCTGGCTGAGCTGCAATGGCAGCAGGACATAAAGGACATTCGCATGTTCATAAAAAGCCAGTAAAATGTATATATGTATTATATAGAAATATATAGAGAAATAATAGCAAATAGCCAAAGCGAAAAAGCAAGCGACAAAGTCAATTATGCAACAAGACGACAAAGACGTAGACCAAGGGGGATTGAGAATTGGGTAGTGGGTAGCGGGTAGTGGGTAGTGGGAGTCGCGTAAGACGAAGTGCTTTAAATAGACTGCCAGAGCCAGACGGCATTATTGAAATATTAATGATTCAACATTATTAAAAAGTTCCATTCAACAGACGAGACAAGGATGCCAAAAAGCACACAGCCAGACAAACGGACAGACAGACCGACAAACAGACGGCTGCTGTTGGCTGTAAAGTTTCGAGTTACGAAAATCGAATTGCAAATTGCAATCAAAACTTAATCAGTTTAGAGGCTTAGAACATGGCTAGAGCGATAGACCATTTAGTCCACCCCCTCTTCCCCCCATTACAAGCCCCTCCTGCTGCCCACAGCTATTTGTGCAGCTTTTCATTAGATGAAAACGCGTGGGGCAAGCTCAAACAAAAATGTGAATATTTTCAAAAATTTTAAAAGGATTTTGTGCGTCAATATTGACACAAGACTCCAGCGGGCAGTGCTTGCCATGATTGACTGCATGACTGAATGATTGAATGCATGATTGTGGTCGTTGGCAAAGCCAAACGAAAGCCAAATACTCCTTTCAGCTTCTTCCTTTTTTTTTTGTTTTTCAATTGACTGAGTGCAGCAGTTTTTTATGCTATCCCAATCGTTATGATACGATATGTGCTTATAATGTAACATTGTAGTACAAAAGCCACATAAATGTTTGCATTTTTGTTCAGCTGACAACGATGCCAACTTTTAATGGCTTATTTGGTTTAATTTTTTTTTATTTTTTTATGATTTCGAAAAACAGCCAAGTGAATATTGATATGGATATGTGGATATTTGTAGCTGCAGTTGATTAATAATAGTAAATATAAGTTTTAATGAGCTAGTTGTGTGTTGCAAGTGCTTTTTTATGGTTTTTTCTTTCATCTACTTTGTTAGATATTAACTAATTAAAAGCTGGTTATAAAAGAAATTACATACAAAAATAATTTACATGATAATAAATTTGAAAAAAATTTGTACAAAGCAATTATTCAAGCGTTTTTTGTTTTTACAAAACTTAATACTTGCATTAATTGCGTTTTCAATGTTTTTATTTGAATTGTTTTAATCGGGTCTGTTCCGAATTCAGTACGTTTTTGAAAAGTAAAAACGTCCGTTTGCTCTTCTTTGAAACCGAGTTCGAACCCGAGTTTTCATAGTAAAAAGTAGGCATTGCTGTATCAAGAACAGCTAAGTTTTCTGGCACGTTTTCGTTTCTGTTTTACAGACTGTTTTTCAATTGAATATTATAAATGTTATTTGGCATTAATCTAATAAATAAACTAGCTTATTCTTTTCCAAATATGTTAAAGAATATATTAAAATTGAGTTTAAGAATTTGTTTTTATTTTTTATAATTTTTTCTGGCAATTAATTTTCATTCCACAGGCAAAAAAGAACAGCAAACAATTCCGTTTCTGCAAATTACGTACGAAATACGAATTCGGAACAGGCCTGTTGTTTACCAATCGAATACTGTTTATTTACTTGATTGATTCTTGTTAAATTCAATTATTTCACTTTTGAAGCTGCAATCAAAACCAGCTCCCATTCCAATTTTCACATACATAATTCATAAAAAATAAACAAAAAAAAAAAAATGAAGAAAAACCTTATAAAAATTAGCGCAAAACAATTACGTGACTTGTCAACTAATTACAATATTATGTCCATTCGCGGACATCCCGTCGTTTTAGTTGTGTCTCCTGCTGAGTCGAGTGTCGAGTGTCGCCTGTCTCCTGTCTTACTCGCACACACATTCCATCCCAGTCACTCTCTCTGTCCCTGTCCCTGTCCCTGTCCCTGCCCCCGCTCGTGGGCAGGTAATTAACGCGTGTCATTTATGCGTGACAGCGACAGAAGAAGAAGAAGAAGAAGAGCAACTCATAAAAATGCCACGCAGGCGACACGCGAACATAATTTGTTTAAGGTGCCTTTCCCAGCCTTTCTTCTTGTTGTCATATTTTATGAGAATTCCACAATAAATTAAAAATTATTGCTATACTTTGTTTTGTTTTTTATTTTTTTTTTTTGCTTTTTTAATGTTGCCACTGCTTTTGTTCAGTGTAGCTTAATATTATATATATGATATTCTAAATATCCTGCGCTTTTATGTTAATGTTGCGCTCAGGTGATAAAGTTGCCCATTGCGGGGCAACATTATTCATTGTAGCGCCATCAAGGATGCTTCTTGGGTTATTAAAATTTATGCAGAGCCATGTGCAGTTTCAAAATGAAGCTGGAGGTAGCGGAAAAGGATGCCCATTTGTTGCCAGATAACACAGTGGAGTCCATTTGTTTAGGTCCTGCCAAAGTTATGAAGTTAAAGCTTAAACTAAGCTTTTAAAGATCTTCGAATTCAGTTCAAATAGAAATTGCTGAGCATATACAACATTCTCTGTACTCTTTTTTCAAAAACATATTTCAATATTTTGTTACCCTTTTTAAAATTTCACAGTTTTAAGCTTGACTGTTATCTACGTCTTTGCTCTGTTCCACTTTTCACAGTATCATATCCTACATTTTCATTGTTCCGTTGTCAACTTGTCAAATTTTCTCCACTTCAACTTTTCCTGAGTAGCCCATGTTAGCACAAAAGGAATTGGTTTTCTCTCTATTGTTTAACCATTGGCAGTTTCTCATCCTTGTTGTTTTGAGCGTTGTGCGCTAAGCTGCCTTTTCTCTTAACCTTTTGGCCAGAATTACAACTCATTATGGCAACCTTCCCAATATCCAGCAATATCCTTCACCATTTTTTCCTATGCATTACGTCTCAATTCTCTTACACTTTTCTTTCTTTCTTTCTTTTTTTTTATTGAAATCGACACGCAACGCATTTTGGTACGCCTTCAGTTTTTCCGTAAAAAGCCCTTTTCCGATAGCAATGCGCATTTTCTTTTTGGATAGTAGTGAAACAGGAACAATACACAAGCGTGACAACGCCAAATGTGACTTTGAAAATTTGATAAATGACCCAAAGTTCAGAGACGACGACGACGACGACGACGGTCGCTGAATGTCTGAGAAAAGGGAAATGGGAAATAAAAGTCGAGGCAGAGCCGAAAAGCCAAGGCGGAACTGAATGCCGCACGGCAAATGAAAGAAAACTCTGATCGAATGAATGGATGAATCAATGGAAATTGGAATGGAAATGAAAATGGAAACGTGCAAGGCAAACGCAAAATACCAACAACACAAAAAAAAAAACCTTGACGCGACACTTTTCTGACAACAAACAGACGGCGCTAGTGAAAAACTTGGGGGATAACGGGGGAAAAACAAGCGCCACATGTGCCTCGTCTGTTTGTTGTTGTTATTGTTGTAGCTGGGATACATTTAGGCGCCCTCGACTTTGATTCAGCGGCATCGTCAAAGTCAAAGTCAACTTGAGTCGCAGTCGCAGTCGGAATCGGAGTCAAGTCATTCTTCATTTGTAATGCCGTTGGCGTCCTGCCACGCCCTCCAAACGCCAACCTAACCGGAGGCCTTTAAGGCGCCCTTAGGGCACAGTCAGTTGGCCCAAAATTGGCTTAGGGATCTTGAGTTCTTAACTGAAAATTGTACGACATTTATTTTCAGCTTATTTGATACTTTTGCTTCTACTTTTGGTTTAGATTTTGGCATTGCGATTTCTTTGTTGCCTTTTACCCCACATCAAATATTGATATTAAAAAATCGTATCACGTCGCTTAAGTTTGTAAATAATGTTGTGGAAAATTTATTAGCCAGCCTTATCCCCCCCCCCCACCACCACTACGCCAGCAAATGCTGCCTATACGTATTGACGAGCCAATGAATGTCCTTGTCATCAAGTCATCTACAACTTTGGCAACTGGATAAATGCGATTTTGTGTTGAATTTACTGCAGTCTCGGAATGGGTTGAGATGTGTGTCTGGCAATGCTGAAAAGCCACTTGACAGGTGAAAGTGAAATGAAAATCCAGCTAAGGAAATTGTTACGTTCGCAATGCTCAAGTAACAGGCTTAGTATTGTTTTTGATATTGATGTGTGCATCTTTAGAAAATTGAATTCAATTACTAAAGTGTCTTACCTGGCAGTTGTGCTATAATGCAATGACACGAGCAAAAAGTATTGGGTAGATATTTTATATGCATTCAGAAAATAAATCTAAAAATAACTTCTTTTATGTGTACATTTTTATATTACGTCCTTTTTTTAAACTTCAAAACTAATTTCCACTTAAAAAGACTTTTTATTCTTATTTTATGACAACAACTGGCCATTTTTGAATTGAAGATCTATCGATTCTGAATTTTAGTATATATAAGGACGATATTTGAAGACTAAAACGCTATGAATTCTGGTCTGATTATTCTAGAATTAGCATGGCCATTTCTTTTCTAAAAAAAGAGCTTTCTGCGTAATTATGAAAAACTCGAAAAAGTTGAGATAAAGCTACAAGGATTTTCTTTTCTTCTTAATGGTTTCTGAACTTTAAATGTGTTTAGCATGAATTTGCTTTTAGAATACTCAAAATTAACTCATTTTATAGGGACAAAAGTCTTATGCTGTAAATGTACACGCTTCTTGTATCAAAATCTTACCCACGCTTAAGCTAATATCGAAAAATTGCAATACAAAAAATATGTTGACATAGATCAGAACAGTGTTATGTTGTAGATTGTTAAGCAAACTTTCAAGGAACTTAATATACTTTACCCAATGCCAAAACTCTCTACACTCACTTCCCATTTTGAATAATCGTGTAAACAGCCAGTGTCATTGTATAATATTTTAAAAATACCATCAACTTTTGCCATATGTCAGTCTTAGTCTTGAAATTAAACTCGCTTTAAGTTTTCGTTCTGGCCATAATCATGTATTTAAGCTAATGTCATTGCACTGTGTTTTATATACCCTTCGCTTCCTTCAAGATGCTTCGTCACTAGCATGGATCGCCCTCCACAGTAATAGTAGCTCTGTTTGCTTTATTTTATGCTGCTTTCATATGCAGGCTGCCATTCACACAGTTAATTCCGAGTCTGCTGCTAAGACAAGTACAATTTCTTTAGCCCATCAATTGGATCACTTAAAATGCCAGACATGAGCACCCTCCCAAAGAAAAGAGAAAAATTAATTTCTCTTTTAGATAGAGTAGAAATGGGAACTGTGTAACGTAATCAATATAATTACAATGGCTATTCGAAAATGTCGCACACGTAGTTGGAAGAGCTGACGAAAAATTGGCTAAGTTGAGGCACGTAGCAGTTACAGTTACAGTTACAGTTACATTTATACCGATAGAAAGAGAAAGACTAAGCAGCAGGAAATAATACACATACGCACTGTGCGCCGCACGAAAATTATAGGCAAACATTTTGAGTTGAATGAAGGGATCAGGGAGCCAAAAAGGGCAGGCAACAGCACCATTTCGAGGCAGGCAAGTAATTGACAAACATGCCACATGCTACTAAACACAAATTAGAGAAGCTGCGTGCAGCAGCCCGTGGCAATTCAATTGATTTTTGGTAACAGTCAAAATGTCAATTAGACGAGAGGGCAAAGTGACAGAGGGACAAAAGGAGCTCCCTCAAAATGTTTGCCATTTGCATTTTTAGGCAGCTTTTAACGTTGCCACTTGCAAATGAATTTTATGCAAATGTTATGTTGTTGTTGTTGTTGTTGTTGTTGTTTTGTGGTCCAAATGTAAAAATTATCTTTTATTTAAATATCAAGCTAAATGTGCGTAAATATTTTGCGCTTGAATTGCTTTAATGGCCAAAGTGGATCGGCCATTTTGTGTCTCATTGTTGTCCATTTTGGGGGCGGCCATAAAAACATTATGCTCAATAAAATAATTTCCTTAATGATGTTGCCATTTTTCGCTTTTGGGCAGCCTGCCCAAAGACGCCACGCGTACATTTTATGCGACTGGCGCCCTCTGTTGGTCATTTGCCAGCCTTATAAATGAAGTGCATACTGCCTGGGCACACTTGTCAGCAGCTCTTGTTCTTCTACATGCTGTTACTTACCATAGCTTTCGGCCGACTTGTATAAGCTACATATTTAGTATGGCACATATATGCAAGTAGCTGTCCAGCTTCATTTATCAGTCTACCCGTCGTCTTTTGTTCTTTTTTCTTTCTTTATTGGTAAATCGGGTCTAGTAAAGTGTTGGAAGCGTGTTCTATGTTATTCGTATGCCTGGCAAACCTTCATGTTTTTTATTTTAGCTAAACTTATTTCAATTATGCAATAGAAATTTTTGATTTCTTATCTTCTTTTATACCCTTGCAGCAGGTCTCTCAGTTTTTAAGTTATTCTGTTTATTTTTGCTGCATTACATATGTCATAATCGGACGGATCGGCCTTCTTTAATATATAACTGTCATAGATTGATCCAAAATTTTGTTTTTTCAAACTTACCAATTCTGAGTTTTAGCTTCATCTTAACATATTTACCAATGTCAGCTCGCTATATCTTATAGCTGCCCTAGAAAGAGGCTAGCTTGTTACATAAGTTTCGTATGAAAAATTTTGTTGTTTCTCAAATTATCTGCGTTTTAATATGCAACTCTCATGCTCTTTAAATTTGATCAAAATCGGACAACTGTATCTTATAGCTGTCATAGGATCAATGAGTCGAAAATAAAGTTTTCGTATGAAAAACTTTTCTACAATTGTAAATATCTTTGCCAAGCCAAAAATAACTTTTCTCTCCTGTTTTTCACCAAAAATATTCTTTGGTTTTGAAGATCTTCAAATCTTTATTATAGATACGAATTTTTTGGCTATAAACATTTGATATAAAGGAAATAATTGTAATATGGAAGCCACTTCTTAGTTCAAAAGATAGTTTTTATGAACGATACTATACTGAATCGTATTCGTGTCACGATTGCAAATACGACACGCGTTCAACTCAAAACTGAGGCTCGTTTATCAATGCGCCATTAAAGTGCGACGCCATGTGGCGCCCTCTGTCGGACGTGGCGTTGCCAAATTGCAATATGGTGTTGGGTGGTGGTGTTGGCTGTTGGTGTTGGTGTTGGGTGTTGGTGTTGGTATAAGTGTTAGTGCTTTGCCTGCATATCCTTCGAATGACAAACGTTTGTTGTCCTGCCAGCAGCAATAGCAATAACAACAATAACAACTACAAACACAACAAACTGCAAACTGTCCACTGCTCACATATCGAAATGTCGCGCTTTGTCGTTGTTGTTGTTGTTGTTGCTGTTGTTGTTGCTGTTGTTGTTGCTATTGTTGCTGGCTGCAACTAATATCCGTTTCCGTTGTAGACAAAATGTGTTGCCATTTATAATGTCAAGTGCTTGGCGCAGGACATTGTTGTTGTGTATGTGTGTGGGTGTGTGTGTGTGTTCGCCAGTTGTGTATTTGAAGGATGTGGGTGCATAACAAGCATAACAATTTGTTTTGTTTGTTGCGTTGTTGTCATGTAAACACTGCACACAATTTGGCAGTGAATGCCAATTGAAGCTGATATCAAGCAATTTTGAATTAAGTCTAAATTTAAATAAGTTTGTTGCAACATTGTGTTATGTGAAGTTGTTAATATTAACTTAATATGCATTAAATATGGCCAAGTTTCTATTCAATAGCATTGAAAACAGTAAAGAAACTGAAAATAGCAACCTAGTGAAACAATTTGGGAACTGAACATTCATAAAAGAAAATGCTGTAATTATTTATAAATAGTTCAACATAAAAGTCTAAGGGTTTTTTAAGCTAAACATACTAATAAAATTAAAATCTTGTTCTTGTATTTTTGCTTATCAACCCATTGAAAATATTTTGATGACAATTGTATAAATTTGAAATCTTACTCAATACCGCCCACTTCGTTATCAATTTATCACATTTTGTGTACTTCCATTTTCTCTGCATGCATTTGCCAGCTGTTGCAATTTGTTTCACTCTATGCAGAACTAGAAAAACGTATGCCCCCACCATGCTCCTAGCTCCCCTGCCAGCCAACTAATTCTTGAGGCACGTCAAACATTTTGTGGGGCACAAGGCAAATATGGCAGCGACAGAGACAAATGAAGTTATTGAAACCTCATTATAATGGCACAGACAAAATGTGCAAAGCAGATTGTGTAGAAGAAGAATACATAGTTGAAGAAGAGGAAGCAGCAGAAGCAGCAGTAGAAATAGATGTAGCAGCAAGCATTGGCAATGCAATTCATCAAATGTCAAAATGCACTCGGAACATCAACAGCCAAAAATCGGAGGCATTAATCACACGGCACACAACAATTGCACAGTTGGAAAATCAGTCAAAGCAGTCAAAGCACTTGGTGGAAAAGCTCTTCAAATTGAAGAACTTTTAAAGATGCTGCCACTTTTTTGTTGAACAATTTTTCAAAAAATTAGCCAAGACATCGCGTTTGCCTGAGCTTAGCCCAGACAAGATACTCTACAAAAGTTGGCAGCGAGGGGACAGCAGCCAATCGAGCACGTCCAAAACTAATTTCTCTTGATTACGCGTTGCAAGGGTATGAGTGGGAGAGTGGTAGAGTGGCAGAGTGGTACAAGAGCAGAGAGGGCGAAGCGGGTAAGACACGCTGCAGACCAGACAACATGCGGGGCCAAATTGGCTTTGGCGCTGCTTGACTAGCACTTCAATTTTCGACTACAGACGCCAACAGTCTTCAGTCTTCCGTACATCATCCTCCTTTGCACGCCTCTCAATGTCGCACAGTGGGGTCTGTTGCTGCAAAAACGCAGCTAAAGTCTAAAATTCGACTGCTAGCCAAGCTAAGAAACTTCAGAGCAAAACTATAACTACCAGAAACAGACATATTTGAAGGCAAACAGCTAAAACTTAAAACCATTTTGGAATGAATATGTTGCAACGCCAAAAACTGAAAAATAGAGAAAGAGAGGGCATAACAGAGCGAAGGGTAAATAAAAAGAGTGAATTCAAGCAAAATTTGAGCCAATATAGATGACAAATCATAATAAAAAAGATATTCCGCATAAAATCGGTTCAGTTTTGACAAAGTTATGAGAATTTGAAATCAAGAAAATTAGAAAGCTACATTTTTGTTGTCACTTTGAACTATCTCTGTCTATATCATTGAAAGCTTATGAAACTCATGTTAACTGTTTTAAGTTTTGTAAAATTTTAAGTTCAGCAGCTATGACCCTTGCCCCACTGTGCCTTCCACTTCCATCAGGCGTCAACACTCGCTGGATTCCTGGTGCTTATAATGTCACTTTTGCGGCTGCTGCGGCGTCAGACACGTGCCACGCCTTGTCACACATAGGCGCCTCCAACCACAAACAGCATCCACTTTAAAAACACGCATTGAAAATCTTGGGAAAATTATGAAAAATTATTTGAGTTTTCCATTGCGCGCAGCGCTATCTTCGAGTGTCTGTCAAAATAATTAAACGAAATGGCCTCAAGACAAAATGCAGCGTGGTCTCAGCTTATCACAGACTTGACTAATGTTGCATTTAAGATGCTACAAGTCGAACCATTCAAAGAGGGGGGGAGTGTGCACAAGGGATGGAGAGCTGAACACCCAACACGCCCCAAAGTGCAGCCAAGTGCGGAAATGCCAGTTAATAAACGACGAACCAGACGATGACTATTTTTTTTTTTATTTTTTTTATGACTTTCGTTGATTAATGAAAGGTTACGTGATTTTTGACTTAGTTTAGCGATTAACATGGCAACTGCGTCGGGATTTACTCTGGGGAGTGGTCCAAGTAACAGATGCGGGTTCTGGATATTGCATATACATATATATATATATAATTCCCATACTGAATACTTGAATAGTTGAATGCTTGAATAGTTACTGAGTACTGAGTACTAGTTACTTGGCAGCTTCTTTCGGTTTAATGAACTTTTGCTTGCTGCTGTCATCAGTTCTGTTAACTTGCAATGTGGGTGGGCAGGGATTTTAATAATACACACACACACACACACACTCACACACATACATATGCAGACGATGATGTGACACTGTCGAGCCAAAGTTAATTGAAATGATAGCCCTGATCATGGAAATTGGATGAGATTTAATTGGATGAGCCCAACATCAATTTATGCAGTAATGAAAAGCTGAGACTTATTCTAGGAGTTCTGCAGAAATTATATAGAATTATGTTTGGATTCAAGTGCTTTAAGTTAATAGATTAATGTAAAAAAAAAATATGTATACTTTAAGAAAAACTCAATGCGTTTTTCTAATTTCAATCTTTTAGAGCCAGCAGGCTTTGAAGCCTTGCAAATTTCCATTCGAAGATTTCTCAAACAGTTGGTGTGGTGCCCGACTGAAGCCCTTTTTAGAGCAAAAATTTCTTATTTCTAATAGATCTTATTTAATTCGTACTTATTTCTTAAATTTTTAATTTATCTTCAAACGTTTTTCACTTAACTTAAAGTTGTTGATGTCAATATCCTTGTGAAAGAATTCTATTCACGAAGCTTTTAGTACTTGTCGCTAATAATTCTCAAGCAGTTTAAGCAAACATTGGGTCTTATCTATGGGTGCAGTACGAAAAACTTGCAGAAATTGAAAATTAAATATTGACTATTAAGATAGTCAACCGTACACCTAAAAAAAAAAACATCTAAAGCCAAAATTTGTAGTAACTTATTCTTTAATTACAATTAAGAGTCACATACTTTCATCAATTCTCACATACTTTTTGCTTAATTATCTAAATCGAACTTAGCCTTAACACAAATATTAATGTTTTCAACTTTTGTTCTTTCTTTGCAGGTATGTTGCTTAAAATTGAAAAGGTCATCCTTAACCTTTTTGTCAGGCTGATCACGACTGTGTCCTGTCTGGCCTTCGTTCCGGGTCAGGTTCGAGTCCCAGTCCAAGTTCCATTCCCAAACCGTAAGTGTCAGACACTTTGACCTGTACATATGAACCGAATCACCTGCATTGCCAATATTTATACACTCACACACACACACACATAAACAAACAAGTGAGACATATGACAAAAGCCTTCCAATCCCTCTCTTTTTAGCCAGCAAGCTGTTAAGCTGTGCGTTAAATTGCTAAAAGCCTTCGCAGTTGGCTTAAACTAAAAGCTGCTTTTGGTTGCCTTTTGGGTTTTTGGCTATTAATCAACTAAACGATGCAACTATTTGAAATAGCCAACACATACATACCACACACACAGCGACACACACACACACACACACACGCACACACACACGCACACACACACAGAGTACCCCACATAGATCGCTTTGTATTGGTCAAAGTTGAAAGTAATCAAAATTTTGGTCCTTCGCTTGTTTTAACCCTACTCAGTTGCCTGCTTTTCAAATGCCCTGTATTCAAAAATATTTCAATGAAGTAGCATGAATTTGAAGTAGACATCTTTGAGACTTTCAATTCTTATATATTGTTATAAGGCCAATTGATGTTTTTCTATAAATTATTTATTTGGTGTTTTCACCGAATGAATTCGATGTGCTTAACTTGCTGTTTATTACAGGGTATCTAGCAGTCTAGTGTTTGTTTTTACTTTGAGCAGTGCCCATAAAAAATGTCAACTGAAACGAATTTGCTGCTTTTCTTTTCTTTTTTTTTGTGGCACAGCCAACTAAAAATTCATGCGGCCTTTAAAAAAAAAACAAGAGGCAAATAGGAGGCGGCAAAAATGCGCTGCACATGTTCATCAATCAAAGTTGTAGTCTCGGCAGAAGTTGTTGTTGTTGTTGTTGTTTTTTGTTGTTGCTGGTTGTTTTTTTGTTTTTTCTTTGATTCGTTGCCGCAACGCAACACAACGCATCGCATCGCATCGTCTGGCCAAATATGCAAATGTTGTAAACATTTCTGCTTCGACTTTTTCAATGCGATTTCCATTTGATTTTGTGCAATCACAGTTTGTTTTCAGTACCTATTTGTAGTCTGAAGTTCTAGTCAATAGTCCCTATATCCCCATATCCCTATATATCTATAGATCTATAGATGGTATAACTACAACTGCGTAACAACTATAACAAAGGACGCTTGTTAAATGCTTACACAACAGCTTTGCCAGGACCTAAATACACTACTCTACAATTTAGACGCTTTGTCGCTTTGTCGCGCTTTTGTGTCATTGTCACCGCTGCCTAATTGCACTAACCGCAGCGAACACCTCTCCCCCTGCACCTCACGCAACCGCCCCTAAAACGTAGCGCCGCAAGAAAAAAAAAGTGTTGAAAAGCCCTTGAGTGTCAGTTTGGTATTTTTTTTTTTTTTGTGCCCCCTTCTTTTTCACGCATAATGAGTGCAAACGGACAATGCGAACAATGCATTGGTAATTGTATGTGGTTTCCCTAGTTGTATGAGCTCTATTGTTGTGCGTACTTTTTGAGGTCAGCATATTGTTCTCAATATATATGTATGTGTATTTGTATATGTGTGTGTTAAGTTTATCGTCTCTTAAATCACTTTAATGTGCTTGTGTTGTGCCATTTTCAAAGTGAGTTTGTTAGGCATACTCGTTTGTTAGTTGATGCCAAGTCGATAAAAAACTATTCAATCTAAGCAAATACGAATGGGAAACAAATTAAAATATAATCTTTATACATATGTATATAAGTTTAATGATGGCATGTGTTTTTTTAAGGCTTGATTAGCTTATCACTGTGTAAATATACTGCTTCTGCCTACATTTGAAATATACTTTGTGATATTTCAATAGGTCTTCTCCTTTTTAAACAATTATTTTGATGTTGCAGGTTATCTAGATTACTTGTTTTAGTTCACGAGTAGCATATTTTAATTTTATAAATTCTTTTTTTAACAAATTTACAAGCACATTCTATATAATATAAAAAGAATGGCTTAAATTTTCAATGTTCATTAACTGATATTCTAAGATTAAGCTTCTTTTCGACTTGCTTTGTTACTTCTAAAACTAGCTTTATAGCTTTTGAAACTTTAAACTATTAAAATAAACTTTCTTTTTCTCTTAACTTTTACTTTTTTAGTACGCTTTTATTTTAAATTTAGTTTCAACTTCATTTTAAATAGAGTTCTGAACTATTCTTTTACGGCATTATAGTTCTATAGTCTAGACTGTGCTTCTTAACATTACTTTATTCATATTTCAACAAAGCAAAAGGAATAAAATATTTGATCTGCTTATTAGCTGTCTCCTTGTGTCTATTATCCTTTCGTTTTACCCTCATCATGCATATGCTTTCTTTTCGAGCTTCAGCTCCTATTTTTAATACCCAATCTCTGAGCACTTCATATTTAATTCTTGTTGGCATACCGTTGCTACCTTTAAATCGCCTTTGTTCCCACATAAGTAATCCCCAACAAATGTGCCTTATCTTTGTATTTTGGATTTTCAAAAAACATACTACACGTGGAATAAAAATAATCTCCACGCTGCACTCTGCGCCACGACAATAGATAAACGACAACGCACAAAAAAACAAAAATATGACAAAAAAAATGATTATTATGAGAAACACATAATTCATAATTCGTTTTTAATAACAACAAACAACAACACAGTGTGCGTTAAATCCAGAAACTGAACAAAATAGAATAGCTGAGTAGGAACCCAAAAAAAAAAAAAAAAGAAGAAAAAGAGAAAGACCGAGGGTAAAAAAGGCACTTAAACACACGTGCGCTTTATCACACAGAAAAGCGACAGGAACTGAAAGCCAAGGAAACAAACTCCTCAAACAAATAACCTTGTTGAGGAAGGGGATTGAGGAAATCCAGTGTGAAACCGTTGTCTCATATGCATTTTATTTTGTGGCTGTGTGAAAAGAAGTTGTGCAAAACATTTCACGCAGTGCCATTTTCATTCATTTGCTTCAGTTGAAATACAACTTGCAACTTTATGCCGTTATCTAAAGCGTTGCCATATGTTGTATAGCCTGCTTATGTAGATACGACTCGTATCAGAAGAGTGCGAGTACGAGCACGAGCACGATGTATATCCTGGCTGTTTCTTTTGCCAGCTGCCTGGCTAGACACATTTGTCATCTTATTTGGCTTGTCTCAGGCATTGCCATCGCTTTTATACAATTTTCATTGCAGTTTCTTCGAGTTATACACTTGCAGAGTATATTATAATATTGTCAAGAATATTGATACGTTTCTAAAGAGGCATCTTTGATTATACATAAGTTGTATATAGCATATATTGATAAGCGCGTCAAACCGAGTCAATATATATCGTTTTGAGATATGTCGTAGTCATAAAATATCTCCACCGAAATCACTTGTTTCGAATTTCAATATGCTTTTGCATCCGAAATTTTAAATAAACTTGATCTGCGTATGGTATACAGGAACCTACATGCCAAGTTTGGTGTCTCTAGCTCTTATAGTCTCCGAGATCTGTGTGCTCATACGGACATACGGACAGACAGACGGACATGGCTAATTCGTATCGACTGTTGATGCTGATCAAGAATATATATAGTTTATATAGTTGGAAATGCCTCCTTCTGCCTGTTACACACACTTGCAGTACTTTATAACTCCCTTTTTCCCATTTTTAATAATACCGATTCCGAAGGTTTGAATCTGAATCGTTTATAAGAACAGGCCTGATTATATTTTGCCATGTACAGATGTACTTTTATTAGCATCTTGACAAATAGGGTATTAAATCTATTTTTGTCTTCTTCTTTTTTTTTTGTTTTGCATTTGCTTCTCTTTCATCTATATGTTTCTTTTCTACCGTCAGCTGGTGTTTATGGCCAGACAGACTAACCGCAATTGCCTTGTTTATGAAGAACACCCACAGTGCGTGTGGCTTAAGCTAAGCCCATTCAACTCGGACTGAGCATAAAAATAATGTTTAATTATGAGTAATAACTATGCCAGGCAACTTTGATAATCGCCTTAATCTTTTTATATCGTTAACAGCACACAAAAGCCTGTGCAAAAGTGCAATTTTGGGTTAAGGCCATTACGTTATTCCCCCAAACCCCCCAACCCCTAAGCGTACCCTAAGTATTCCCATTGCCCACTTTGAATCACTCAAATGCAACTCAGATACGATTCAATGGAATTGCTCAGCATCCCGTTTCGACGCTCAATTCTAATCAATTTGGTAAACATCTGTCGTGGCCAGGATCAGGATAAGCAGCGCTCCTGCAGCGCACGCGTCTCTGCCACCGTCAACAGCGACGCGACGAAACGCAACACAACGGCTGCTGCACATTATCCCGTTTTGTAATGCACACGTTGACGATTCCCAGATGTGTATACCGCTCCCTTTTTGGAACCGAAGATTGGAGTTTTATACTCGTGTGTGTGTTGAGGGTTGCTGTTGACAAAGCGTCTGCCGAACATTTTTCAACGCTTCTTTCATTCTGTCCCCCCCCTCTGTTTTCCAATCCCTTGTCAATGCCCCAAGCATTGGCATAGTTCAAGATTTTAGTTTCCTCATAATTCTCCAGTGAACGCGTCGTTCTCTGCGTGTCTCATTAACACTTCGATTACGTTGCACTTTTTTGCTACCGAGGGTTGTTTTCGAAATGAAATTATATATATTTTTATTGTTATTCCAGTACGGAGTACCTTCAGAATTCTAGTTTATGGTCTAGGTAAACAATTTTACAGCCGTCTTGTTATGAAATGCTTAATGAGGCCTGACATGGCACCGATCTAAATAATTTTATGCTAGTGAGAATTTTCAATTAGTTGAATTTATGTGACGGAGTTCAGCTAAAATATTTCTTGGGTATGCGTAAACATAAATTGAAATATTTTTATTTTGAATTTAAATTTTGTTCCCTTTTTTGTATGTCTCAGTTAATTGTGAAAAATTGCTGTGTGCCATATGAATAATATCTGTAGCACAATTAGTAAAGTTGCCCAAGCTGTCGTAGTGAATGGAAGTTTGAGGGAGTTTTGAGGAAGTTATTAATTTTGAGTTTAACGGTTGGTAGTAGCCATTTTTCAGAAAAAAAAAAACAAAAACAATACAAGACTTGAGTAAAATGTTGTAATAAGATTAAGATACGTGCTAAAACTAATAATTCTCGCGGTGTTTTGAAAATATTCCTTGCTTTTCTAAGATTATACAATATTAAAATATATGCTTGCATTTCCATAAAATTCTCAAACAGTGTATTCGCTTTATTTGACGTCAAAATTTACTTATTATTATATATTTTTATTAAAAAAACTTGCTCATAAAGGGTAGATCAACAATTAACTGCCTTCTATTTAAAAAAAAAAAAAACATGAGATTGTTGAAATAACATAAGTTTCATTAATCTTCAAAAATTTTGTTGTACTCTAAAATCTTTATAAAAGATTTTATGTTTTTTTCTTTATTCTTACGATAGCTATAGAAAAAAAAGTAATTTTTAAAGTATATCAATAATATTGATAATTTGCAATATTAAAAATCCGCAATGTTTTAATTCGAATTCGATTTCAATTTTTATCATTAGCAAAAGAATTATGTTCGGAATTCCCAATACGCAAAGAACTTAGCAAATTGGATTTAAATTCTTTAAAATTGTGAAAACATAATTCATTCTTTAACAGCTCTGATCGATATATTGACAACGTTCTCTTAAAATTTAAATATAATATAATTTGTTTGCAACTCAGTTTCTTTACTTTTATCTCGCATTAAGTTTTCAATTGTTTTTCGTAACAGCTGAGAAACAACATCTGCCCCCCCATCAATATAACTCAACATAACTAAACCCAAAACCAAATTGATTTCTATTCGAAGCATTCACAATTTGCTAGCCATAAATCAGCACATTGATCGCAACACGCGCCTCTAGAAAATCTCAATATACCCAAAGACGGTACGATCAGGTCACGTGTCTCTGCCTCTGCCACTGTCTCTGCCTCTGCCTCTGCCTCTGTCAGTGTCTCTGCATCACGATGCCAGCTTGGCTTGAACTCAGCTCCCACAGCGAGCAGCAGCCAAAGTGCAACATGCAACAATGTGAGGCATGAAAAATTGCGACAGGCCAAAAAACAAATGTCAGATTAAGGCGCCTGTGTTAACATGGTTTTTGGGCAGACCAGATCTGCTCAGATCCTAAAACTAACCATATGGGGTCGTCGTATTGGATGCATAATATACAATTTGACAATATCTGCTTTATTTCTGGCAGCTGATTTATTTGCACAGCAAAAAGTTTTAATTAAAATTCAGCAAATGCAAATACAAAACAATAATAATAAGCGTGTGTTTGCAACATTTGGCTGCAGGCAGCAAACATTTGCTGTCAGACAGCTGTCAGTCATTGTCAGTTGAAGTAAGTAATAATTATTATATAATTGCCAACTGATGGCATTTCAAATTTCAATTAATTGCTGCCTGGCAGCACATCAAATCCAAACATATATACATATACTTATATATATATATATATATATATATATATTTCTTGGCCCACTTCTGTGGTCTTTTGTCTTAACTGCTAATTTATGGCTATTAAATTGCATTTGGCTGACATTCGTTTTTGTAAGCGAGCTCTCTTGGCATTGAGACCCTTTTTTGTTTTGTAACATTTATACAATTTGCACATTTGTCAACCAATACTTTTGACCTGGTTTAAGATCAGTTCAACGTCTTGTACTTGCCTCTGACAGTTCTCAATTAGTTGCCTCAACTTTCCCACGCTGCCTGCCCCAAAACGAATTCAATGTCACGTCTTTAAAAAAAAACAAAACGACAACAAAAAGAGTAAAATTATATTTGAAAATAAAAACAAAGTCGGTAACATTTCCTGCGGGTGCCAAAAACAGAAGAGCTGTAACCACAAAATCCCACCAAATGTTGATTGTTATACCCGTTCCAAACAATTATACGCCGGGTATATTAAGTTGATCGTTCGAAAATAAAAATGAAGCTTTAATGTTTTAGAATTGATAGTGCTATAAATTTAAATTTTTAACTTTTTGTAAAGCGCTATGTAATCATATTTAAGGTAGTATACATCTACTCAGCTTTTCACCTTTTTTACTCCCTGTTCCCATAAAAAATGGGAGTGTACTGCAAAAGTATGTAACAGGCAGAAGGAGGAGTTTCCGACTGTATAAAGTATACATGTTCTTGATCAGCATCAACAGCCGGATCAAACTAGCTAGTCTGTCCGTCCGTCTGCCTGAATATGAACATTGTGATCTCAGAGACAACAAAAGCTAGAGACACCAAACTTGGCATGTTTTTAGGTTCCTGTAGCTCAAGTTTATTTCAAATTTCGGGTAAGCCCCCTGGCACCTTCCCAAACCACAAAAAACTCCTACACCCACAGTTTTAAAGATATAGCCTTGATTTTTGGCACACATATTTCTTATATCAATGTTAATCAATTGTGCAAGTTTTCTTCCGATCGGAAAATAAGCCCCAAATGTATCAACGAATCGAACCCAGGTTTTGTGTCAGAGCCGAATGCCTTTTGACTAGGCACAATAGAATTTTGAATGCTTTATTAGTTTTGACAATAAAGTATAATACTATCAGGCATCTGGATTTGATTAACAATAATTATTGTTATTAATAATTATATTACTTTCAACTTTTCGAGCATTTGCGTTAGATTTGTACTTTCTACGCATAATTTGAACATGCATAATACAAGCTTAACTTTTTCAAAGGGTTTTCTGCATAACATTTCATTTTATTCTAAGAGTGTTCATGTTTTTCTTCTTTGTCATAAATCTGATTAAAAGTGTTAAGGTAATGAAAGTAAGGGTATCTCTTAGCTGATCATTTGTTTATAATACGGCTAGCTGATGTTGTTTGGGTGTTGCCCACGCAACCGCAATGAAAACATTTCAAGTCAAGGCTTTATCTCAGGCTTCCGAGCCAAATACAATCCCATGGTGCACTGTCCTCTGGCTGACACACCACACCACACCACACCACACCTCACCTCTCATCTCTCATTCTGCCCAAAAGCCCTCAGCCTGCTACGTCCCTGGCGATATTTATGCTGCCTGCTGCTATGGCACAAAGTAATTTGCATGCGCGTTAATTTTACATGCAAATAAATGTCGTATTTAAATGCAATTAAAAATGTTTACTTGGTTGCATTGCCGCCCAGCATCGACCAAAAAGTGTATTCTCTTTACTTTGGCATGCCTTCATATCGGCTACCCAGTTTCCCCAAGTTCTCAAGTTGCCCCATGTTCCCTGCCCTCCCCCCACCACCCCAAAAGTCTATCTACAAATAAGAAGCACGTGTGTAAATTGTCTGCACTGTTGGGCGCTGTGGGAGTTTGTTGTGTGTGTTGCTTGGTAAGAGGGGGGGGGGGGGGGGGGGGAGAGAGAGAGGCAGAAGTTACTTTTCATTTGCGCTACTTTTAAATTTATGATGTGGCATAATGGAAAATCAGCTCAGGCAAAGGCGACTCAAGCTCATCATTATCATTGTCATATGTTACGCACTGCGGATTATTTTCTTTTTTTCTTTTATTGTTTATTTATTTTGTCTTGTTTGTTATTGTTCTTGTTGTTCTTGTTGTTGTTGTGCCAAGCAGCAGCTGTAAGTTACATTTGCATACAGCATAGTCTTACAGACAGAGTCCTTGGTACCAGCTGGACAAGTTTTTTTCCAAGTCAAAGACCTTTAGCACAGCTATTTTACTGAGCAGGAATTCTCTCTGTTGTTCCTTTTAGACTTACTGAGAGTTAAATAGTTGAGCAAACTCCATGTTCTAGAAATACAGTCCCAGATAGTCCATTATAATTATGAAACCTTATGTGACTGTTTATACTCTTTCTTTTTTCAAAAAAAATAATAAAAAAGTATATTGGGCTTGTGAAATGTTCGTCTGTCCGTCTGTCTGTATGAAAGAGGTTTTTTCTACAGTTTTGAAGCTAGGGCAACCAAACTTGGTATGCATGTTGATATATACCATGGGCAGACAAAGTGTTAAGCTCTCCCCTCACCCCTACCCCTTTCCCCAGAAATGTTCTACATTGTATGGCTATATTTATTTTCTTATAAGGGTCTTGGTAGTTTTCTGTAGTTGTCTTGGAAATCTTAAATCTTTGGAATCTTTTGGATATCTTTTCGACAGCTACATATATAAAACAACATTATATTGCTACAATCTTAAAATTTAGAAACTCTAGCTCTCGATGCCATGTTTGTATATCCCTTACACTCCAAGTTAAGGCTGTAAATAACACTTACTTTTACGAACTGGAAAATTGATACATCAGCCACACAGAGAGAGCTACCTGCACGAGCAGCACTCTACACTATGCTACCCACGTTGAGTCTACAGCCCAATTGAGTCTCAAACATTCCACACACACACACATACACACACACATAACATACACTCAGCAACACACTCAACAAACATTGAAAATCGAGGCGCAACTAATTTGCTAAAATGTCAAGTGGCCGTTTAGGTTAGGATCCAGTTGCAAAGAGCCACCGTCGCTGCCAGCAGCAACAACAGCAACAGCAGCCACGGTGTCTGTAGCTCAGTGTACACTTGACAACAAAATACCAACAAAATGTTCAAGTGGCAGTGAGAAATTGCACGTATTTTGGGCGAAAGGCGACGAATTTGCTCAAGTGCTGCAAACAATCTCACAACAATAAGTAGAAATAACAAACAGGAGGCAACAAGCTGTGCTTATACTCTGTTCGGGCAGCTACAAAGTGTGTACTGGGCTCGTGAAATATTTGGAAATTTGCTCAACATTTTTGTATATAGTTGAGACAGTTAAAAAGTTAAGGCTACTTTTCACAATTTAAAGATTTACCAAACTTGAAATGATAACTGGGAATAGAGTATTTTGCAGTCAGGACTGCTTACGACTGCTTCGTTTTAACATATTTGCTTTTCTTTTCTTTTTTTTTTTTTGGGTAACACAAATCCTTCTTAGGCTTCCATTGTAAAAATGTAATACCTGCAAAATGATTTGCTACGCAAATATTTGGCTGCATTGATTTCGTTGGAATTGCCAGTCAAGTTAAGAGGAGTTTGACATCAGGTAACTGCTTGAAAGCTGGTTCCGTTAAGATCTTCAACGCTGAATCACAGCAAACAGTTAGTTTTCATGTGATTGTGAGCGAGTGACTCATTAAGAAAGTTGCGCTGATATTTGAATTGATAGAAGTATGACTTGCTTTGGATATGCTTGTATGATAGCTAAGTTTGTTGCAACAAGTTCCTTAAACAACATTTATTCAATTTGAAAACTTGCAGGCAGATTAACTTTATATATTAGGGCATGCTTGAAACTGATACTAGAAAACGTTTTTTGAATATTATATAAAAGTTTATTTGAGGTAAGGCTCAAAACTGGGCTTCTGATTCAACTATTCGAGTAGCTTTTTCTACTTTATGCGTAGCATTCCTAGAGATTCCAGTATTTAATGGCATCAATCCAGGTCAAACTCCGCAAGATATAATTTATATATTCCAATATTCTAACTTGAAAAGTTCTGTGTTTTTTTTTTACAACTTTTGCTTTCTCCTAGCACTTTTGTCAACCCTTCTACCGCAGCATTACATAAACTTTTAGATATAAAACAATACTTTAAACTCCTTTGACTTGCCTGCGCCATGTTCCATAAAATCAGAGTTCAATTAACATGTTTACTCAGTTTATGAGCAGAAACATGTAAAACAAGCAATTCAAGCCGAGCTTAAAAGTGTTGGCATAGAGTGCTTGTTGGGTAAGAGGGAGGAGGGAGCAGTCAGCACTTAACCCGTAGACGCCTCAATAACACTTAAAGCCACATATATATATAGACTGACTACAAGTTGTCCAGCAGCCACTTTGTAGACCATTTAGCACTAAATGCGAGCAGGCAAATTATGGACTCATAAAAATACAAATAAAAATAAGCGCAAAAATTGGTATAAAATATTAATTTTTAAATGTGGCAATCGAGCCAAATGGAATGTGTGTGTGTGTGTTAATGTGGCAGCAACTGGGTGGCAAGCAGCAAGCGCGTCTCAAGAAAGTGCATGGAATGAAGAAATGTTGGCTAATTAGCATTGGGAGCATTGGCCAAATACCAAATTGGTACAAATTGATGAGCCTGCTGACATATTGGGTAAATTTATACAAATTAAATTATTAAAACGAGGCAAAATACGCGATATACCCTTCTCTGGAGTAGCAGTACATATCTCTCTCCCTACTCTACATGCTCTTCTTCCCTTGTTTGCCTCAGTTACCCTTCGTTTTGGCTTGTCAGCCTGTCAACGTTTTATTTTTGTTTGCTTTGGCTTTGGCTTTGGCCTTCTGTGTACTGAGCCAAAGCTGGGACTGGTATGCGGCTTGTCACTGCCAGCCAGTGGCTCGTCTCGTCATTCAGCTGGCTTGATAAGAGGGGGCAGGGCTGTTGTTGTTGTTGTTACTCTTGTTGTTGTCTTGCCCAGCTTGTCATGCGGATGAGAATTCTGCGGGTCGCGCAGCAAAAACTTATTTTTAACACAGCGGAGGAGCGGTAGTCGGTAGGAGTTTGGATTTCGGAATGGCAATGGGGGAACCCCATGAGAGTCCGTGTCAAACATGTTTAACAGAGGACTACCGCAACAACAACAACTATAACAATAACAAACAATATGAGAACTGGTTTTGGCAATGCACTGCAAGCATTGTTGTTCTTCTTGTTCTTATTGTAGCTGTTGTGACAATCAAAATAAAAATAATTCAAATAACCCAAAAACCCAAAACCCAAAACCAAATGTTTGCAACTGTCATGCAGACTACAGTTGAATAACAAAAAAACAAATTAAATAAAAATAAAAATATAACAAAACTTTTTGCGATTGCGGTTTGACAAAAACAAACAAAAAATTGCATATTTTAAAGATTAGAAAATGTTGGTCGAATAAAAATGCTGGCAAAACATTTTGAAGTCAGTAAATGCATGTCACAAACAGATAAAGATGGATGAGTTGTCATATGGGTATTTAGTCAGATACAAATTTTAGCACAACTAAATAGTTCAAATGGTTTATGTATACAATTTTGTTAAAAAAAAAGTGTTTGCTTTAAATTTAATATACCCTTGCATTTTTGTAACGAAATGTGTAAAGCATTGAAGGAGACGTCACAGAAAAAAAAAAGCGTCATGCCCGTCATGTCCGTCTGTCTGTCTGTTTATATGCGTTTTTCAAGACTTTGTTCTAGAAATATCTTGATGAAACTTGACACAGATGCTTCTTCTTATTGCAGGTAGTACCTATAGTTGAATTGGCCAGATCGGACCACTATAACATATAGCTGCGATAGGAACGATCGATTGAAAAATAAGTTTTTGTAAGAAAAACTTTTTTGTTTTTCAAAATAACTCAACCAAACTCGCTATATTTAAGTTCAATCACGTTCTGTACATGGTGACCAAATTTTATTAAAATCGGATCATTATATCTTATATCTGCCATAGGAAAAATTAGTTGAAATAAGTTTTCTTATGGAAATCTTGTCTGAAAGGGTGTATATTTTCGGCACTCCGAATATAGGTTAGGTTAGGTTTAGAAGGCTGTCAGACACTGAAGTATGACACACTTAAGCCACTGATTTGGCCCATTGTGATACCGAAGATTTTTTTCCGCTAAGAGACGATTTGTCTAAAAGGGTTACCATCCGAATAACATTTCTTCTTCTTTTTTTCAATTTATCTAGAAATTTGCGGTTTTCAGTACAGTTTTATATTTAAGCAAACTTGTGTTTAACTGTATATCTTTTATGTTTAATATTTGATTTGATAGTTTGATTGTCCTGTTACCGAATTAGTTTCTTCTTTTTTAACATCTGTCATTTGTTGCGAACCCTCTTCTGTTAGCATTTGGTGCCCCTTCTTAAGAAAATATTAAAACACTGCGTCAAACAACATCTGTCCAACAATTTGCGCATTTTGATGACACTAAATGTCACTAATTTGACAGGAAATGTCAAGAAAACAAATGCGAATATACGCTAGCTTACAAAATGCATAACTTTGCGTGTTTATTTATATATATTTTTTGTGGAATTTTAACAGCAATTTGTCGCCAAAGTGACACTAATGCACTAAGTAGCGGAAAACCAAATATTATGAGGGTTGCGAATTAAGATTGGAACTCAAAATGTATTTTTATTTGTAATTCAAATAAGGCAGTGACAGTTGAACATAATAAGTTGAATGATACAATAATAATGGAACTGTTATGATATACTTAAGTTAAATAAATAAATATCATTAGTTTTGGTTTTGTTTCAGTCTGTTGCAACATTTAATTGCCACTTTCAGCTAATGTCATTTGGGCGCTTGTCGACGGGCCAAGAAGCATGAAAGCCCTAAACTCAAATTGTGCTTTAGTCCAAGTTGCATGTTGCATGTTGCCAATTTCTGAACAATTGCAGCGCCGCCTTATATGGCCAATACATTCCATTCATTCGACCAAATAAGGTCAAAATTGAGAGAGGCAACAAAAAAAATGAAAAAAAAAAGAATGGAAAAGAGAAAAAAAAAACACAACTGCAAGTTGGTTATGATTTCTTGGGAAGTGTCTGTGTTTGTGTCTGCCCCATGTGCCATGTTGCCTTAATCCTAATTTATGCGCAAATAATGATGAAGCAGCTCATGGAGACTGCAGACTGTTTGTTCCCCCTCCCCCCACCCATTTAACTGACTGCTCCTCTTAATGCATTTGTGTGTCTGCCTTTTCTTGTGGCCGACGTTAAGATTAAGTGGCTTACATTTTGCGACGCGTGTTGCAGCCAACAAGAAGTTGCCGTTATGCATTTTCGAATTCCATACAATGCCAACATGGGGTTGACAATATATCCAAAATCTTAAATTGACTTTTGGTCAGCGAAAGTCTTCGAAAAAAGGGGTTTTAATGCCAATTTGATGCATTGATCTTGGCTTTACTTTCTGACGGCCATAATGAATTGTAAACGCAGCCACGTGTCTACATGAGTACTCTAAAAGTCTGCCACATAAGTCAAGACATAGTTAAGTAGATTATACTCGTACTTTAGTTCTTACAGCCACCCTCTCTTCAACAAACACTTGACGACGATGACGATGACGACTCCCTCATCTGTCTCAGCTCTCAAACAAAAGTGCTCACGTTGTGTGTTTCACACTTTCGAGTAGTTTTGCCTTTCGGATTTCCCCCCCACTTTTGGTTACCATGTCCACTGGGATGGCTCATTGCGCTTCATTGCACGCCACGAACTTGTTATAGGGTTTCCCCTTTTCTCACCCCCCTTTTCAATTTCTTACAACTGTTCTCATATTCATACCCTTGCTGAGGGCATTTTTATTTTGTTAGAATATGTATCTGAACTGACGCGATAAAGCCAGGTTTGTTCGATTTGAATTAATAGTTGATATTGATCAATAATTCAGTTTAAATAACTATAAACCTTTATTTTTTTCCTTTTTTTCAGAGACAGTAACGATTTCAGCTTTTATAATAAAAATTTTTGTTTATATTTTATAAATTTTATTTTAAAAATCAGCATAACTCTTAATCCATTTTGTAAAGACTAATTATATTCCTATAAACTGTCCTTAAACTAAGGTAAATTTTATTGCTCTAGCTTCAAAACTGTGAAAAAAAACCTCATACAGACTGACGGACAGACGGACGGACAGACTAACATTTCACAAGCCCAATGCACTCTTTTTTTCCATTTTGGAAAACAGTGTAGAAAAATCGAGCTAGCTTATTTTGCAAGTGTATCAAATCTTCGTCAAAACGAAGTAAGCATTTCTTTCTTGGCTTTGTTTTTTTGTTTTTTGTTGTTTTTGACCATTTGTTGAACATGACTGCAACGTGTTCCACTTCATGGCTCTGTTATTTTAAATTTGTCATGAAAATATTGTGATTGTTGGGCATTTGAAGTTGTACTTCTATTTCTGTTTCTATTTCTATTTCCTTTACTTGCTCGCCTCACACATTTCATTATTACTTATTATTTGATAACAGTTGTTCAGTTTTGTTGCTGTTTGATATTGCCATTTGCCTTTGGAGTTGCCACATGTGCTCCACATGCAACGCTTTCGAAATGAGTTTCTGCGGTTTTCCTGTCTATGACACAAACATGTTGCAGGCAATCGTCTAACGTCCCTCATCTCTAGTCTCTAGTCTCTTGTCGCCATCATTTGAAAAACACCCCTCTTACAACAATCAATCGACTGTCTCTCGTTTGTTTATTTGTTTGTTCGTCTGCGGTTAGTCGTCTGTTCGTCCTGCCCCTCCGCTTACTGTGCCTCTGCCTATAGCCTGCATGTTTATCTAAGCTACAACAACATTCGATATGACATCCATGTAAATTCCGCCAATCCTTGTCTGATTATATTTGCCAAGTCGCTAATTAATTAGACGTCGAACTGATGAAAGTTGCTATCGACTTATTTTTAATCGCCTAGACACATATTGAACAACAAAAACAAAACAACAACTGTGAGCAACACTTGGCATGCAAATCAGCCAAAAGTCAGACACATAATCCAATTTAAAAAACCATCGACGTTGCTTTCTTTCCTCTGCAACTCCATTCCCTCACCCCGCACTTATACCCTGCCACATAAATCAACGCACACTGCGAAATTTCGTTTAAAATTCATATCTTGTCAGAATGTAAGTTATATTTTAAGCTTTTTATCGTCTTTAAAAACGGCTGCAGTTTTCGACGAGACGCGACGCGACGCAACGCGACGCGACGCGCCTCACATTACTCATGCCCCAAGTGTGCCCAGCCAAAGATGTGAATGAAGAAGCCCACAATGATACAGACATGAACATGGACATACCTGACTCTGAGCCAAGGGGAGATGCTTCCTACAGCCCAAAGGTTTCATGTCTACCACTCAGTGGGGGCAGGGTAGTAGACCGAGACAAACTGTGACTGTAGCTGGCGCTTGAGAAACTACGTTTTGGTTAACGTTGCGAATTTGATTTAGTGTGATTTCTTGCATTAGGGTGATTCGCTGCAAAATATTGTTGTGTATTCTACGATTCCTTTTACAAATTAAAGTTGTTTTACCTGAGACTATTTAGAATATATAATGGAAAGGGCACTTTTCACTCATATTCTAGCTGAATCTTGAGCCTTTTGTTTTTAAAACTATACCGCAACTTTCAAATAATACTTAAGTTCATTTTGATTAACGATTTATTAATTTTACTTATTGAATTCTGTGATTTCTGATTCGAAACACATGTATAGAAATTTATATTATCAAACAAGTATACAAACTTCTTTTAAGAAAAAATTTCTTATATTAAAGACTTTTTTCTTAAAGTTCTAAACTATATTGTGATAAATAAAAGGCTTTTTATTTTTATTCTATGACAATAAACGGTTGTTTTTGAAAAAAAAAACATATTCATACTGAATTTAGGATTATACAAGGACGTATAATACTAAGAAACTTAAAACTAAAACAGTATGAATACTAGCTTGATAATTCTAAAAGTGGAACATTATGTGTGAAGTTTCATAGATTATTATGTTGTTTTAACTTTAATGTGCAACAAAGATTTAGTTGCTTTGCAATTTCGCTGAATTTCGACAGATGAGAATGAATATGATGAAATCGTATACATATATTTTTCATGTTTCGCATTTCGTGAGACACCCTAACACAAACAGCTGCACGCCATCATCTTAATGGGACGGCAAATCTTTAGCCATTTAGACGATCTCTCTCGCACAATGATTGCAAACGATGGCAAAAATCGGCAGCAACAACAACAGCAACAACAACAACAACAACAACTACAACTCAATTGCCAGCCACGTGTTGCATGTTACACGAAATTGTTGTTAATAATATTTATGTTGCTGTTCGCAACTGCCGCTTAACACCTCCAGTTACACGTCGAACAACAACAGCTTTGCTTTTGGACCCGACTCCAATTCCGCTTTTATGGCTAGAAACTGGCCCGCTACTTAAAGTCAGCTCATATATCTGCAGCTTTATGGCTTAAATGCATTATGATTCAAGCCCAATGTCTAAGCACGCTTTTGGGGCCACCTGTTTGGCAGTTGTTCAAGTCGTTGTCACGTCTGCTATATATATTACATATATATATCCATCAGATTTATATGGTCAGTTGCATTTGATGTACATAAATGAAATACGAAGTCATAATTATAAGTTATGTATGAATGTTTGTATGTATGTAACATAACTGAACATTTAGCTGAACTTTGACTGGCTTTTAATGCCTTTTTGTCTGGCTTTAAGCCTTTCAGACTTTCAGCCTGTTATGGCTGCTTGAAGATTGCCAACAATTTAATGCTTAATTGTTTGCATTTAAATATTTAACATTAGCTTTGCAAATTGTTGGCCTACACTGCTAGAAAATCAAGCAACGTGTAAGAAATAAATCATATTTAAAATAATCTACATTTCACATACACTTTAAAAAGAAACTGGAAAAGTTATGTTTAGTTTAGTTTTAATTTAATGTGTTTCTCAATAAATTAAATTTTATAATTTAATATAAGCAATTCTTAATAAAAATAAATTTTGAACAGTGTATTCGTTTCGAGAAGTCTCAAGTTTTGAAATGTGTTCAAATTTGAATAATTTGAATGTGTATAAAACACACATTGTTTTTTGTACAGTGTTGAAATACGTAGAAATCGCTTAACTTTTGGCCAGAACACGCACTTAATGAGCTGCCTGCAAAGCACGACATTTTCTCGTGGCTTATTTACAGGCAAAGAGACACCAACTAAATTATGGGCAATATTATGTTGATAATCGCTGGCAGCAGCAACTTAGAACACAGTAGCAACACACAACAGCAATGGCAACGGCAATGTGCAACTGTTGCTGCTGTTGGCTCTGGCGCCAGGCAGCTTATTGCTGCTGTTGCTGTTGCACGACGACAACAACAACAACAACAACAACAACAACAACATCAACGTTGACGATGACGCCGCAAAGTCTGCGATTTTTATCTGTAACCAGGCAACTTATCGCGCGTGCTGCCTTATTATTGTTGTCATTGTAGTTGTTTGTTGTAGTTGTTGTTGTTGTTGGTGCTGCTCTTGTTGGCCATGTTGCTGCCTACAAATAGCGCACTGTCATGTGACTCTGTCTGCATTTGCATATTACTTGCAAACATATGTTGCAGTTGTGGCACTGACAGTGTTATCAACGCTGCTTACAATTCCCAAATTGCCACTTATCTAATACTATTCAAATTATTGTCTGCTTTTTTTTCTTGCATTATGGTATAATTGATAGTGTAGTTTAGTTATGCTCAAATAGTTTTCAATATTTAGTTATTCTTAAATTTGTATCTAGATCTTTGAAAGTGAGTTTGAACTTGGTAGGATAAAAAAAACAGAAAATTTGCATACAACAGTTTTCCGTAAATTGATCACCCTTTTTTGAAAACAATTCTCCGAAAAACGTGCTTAGGACTCACTCTCAAGATAGGATGATACTATTGTAAGCAAGAAAGAAATGTTATCTTCTATTTTTCAACCGATCGTTCCTATAGCAGCTATGTATATGTTATAGTGGCCCGACCTGGCCAATTCAACTGTTAGCAGATAGGCCTTGAACACTTGCCAATTTCCATTCGAATATTTCTGTTAGTAACCCCTAAATGCTAGCTGCACAAAGTTTTTAGTACGTGTCACTTATAATTCTCAAACAGTTTAAGCAAACAGTTGGTGTAGTGCCCGACTGATGCCCTTTTTAGAGCAACATTTTCTTGTTTCAAATATATCTTATTTAATTCGTACTTATTTCTTTAATTTTAAATTAAAGTATTCTTGTATTCTTACTTGATGTACTCGCTATTCGGTTAGCATTGAAATGACGACGCCGGGTACACAATTTCGTACTCACTTTCATCGAGTCTAGTCAAATTCTGCACTTTTATTCATTTGGTGCCCATGAACCTTTATAAAAAGTCAGTTTGCCAAATGACCGTCGAACTTACACTGCTAAAAATTGTACTTAACTTCCTAACTTGCGCATAATATGTTAATTGCACTTAAATATGCTTAAATTATATTAATTCTTAATGGCATTTCTTAAACGTTATGTATATAAAATGATTTCGTATTGATTGTTTTCGAATGCCAGTATGCACTTCCCATTGGCATTGCTCATAACGCGCCGTTAAGTGCATTAAGTTGACGGCAATTGGCTGTTATTGTTGTTGTTGTGGTTGTACTGGTTGTTGTTGTTGTTGGCTTTTGCCAGGTTAACAACATAATAATTTATTTGCCTCTCATTCGCGAGCAATGTCACATGTGTCACGGGCATGTCATGTGCTGAGGAAGCCTGAGGAAGTCAAAAGAGCTTGCCGCAGCGTCTCTCCTCTGCAAGGCTCTTAAGTATTTACATACTCGCCTCAAATGATTTGCATGCGTGGCAACTTTGAATGTCTTCAGTGTCGCCTCGGCTGCGTCGTCGTCGTCGTCGGCGTCAGCGTCAGCGTCAGCGTCAACGTCTGCGTCTGCGTCGCATAAACATGTCATATTATTTTTACTGTCTGATAAAAGCCAGGCATTCAGCCGGACTGCGCACTTGATACTCGTATTTTTATGATGATGCGTCATAAAGAGGCAACACAGCAACTGAAAAAGAACAAATACCAAAAAAAAAAGATGCAAATATTTCAAAAGGACTTTAGGGCAGATAGCTATATGAGTGAGCGGGGGAGGGGGCAGGCATGGGGCGTGCTGCTGTTGCGTCAGCTTATCAATGCAAAACAGACGCTTGGCATTAGCCGCAGTCCAAGTTCTGCTTTCAGCTTTCACTTCATACTATTCAAAATCAAGCCCAACCCAAAAACCCCCCCGTCAGCCCGCTCCATCTTCGGCATTGTCCATGGACGCGTTGAAGCAACCCTTGAGGGATTAAATTTCAACAGTTTTGCAGCGCGTTGCGCATTCTTGGGCAGCACTTAGCCAGATTCAATGCTGCACCACCCACTACCCCCACCCACTGCTTCACCCACTACCCCACCCAGCTGCAGCCGCTTTTCTATTGCCCACTTTTCAGTGTCTGTCTGGCATTTGGAAATGGGTCTGCCGGCTGGCATTCAGTTAATGAATGTAATCGCCATAAGCTGCCTTGTTTTTTTTTTCCCAACAAGGGTGGGGGTTAGCTACGAGAATACGAGCATTTTCCTGAGCATTTTCTCTAATGAGAAGCTGCTGTCTACAAAATATTTGCTTGTAAATGATGTTCGTCCAAATCATATTTGACTTTGCTTTACAAATTATGAAAGCATGCAAAACGCATTAATATTTAAAAACACTTTTATGTTTAAGTAAATGAAATAAGGATAAACTTGTTTTTTGTTTTTGAAAAGTGCTTTATTAAAGGTAATGATTACTTAAGCTTGGATTCAGTTAGGCTGTTATTTATGCTTATCATTTATTTATTAACAATAATTTAGTTTTTTGAAAAGATATAAAATTTGTCACAGCAACATTTACATTTTTAATGAATACAATGTTTTTTATACTCTTTTTTTTTTTAAGTTTTTTGAAAAAAATGAAAAAAGAGTATATTGGGTTTGTGGAATGTGCGTCTGTCCGTCCGTCTGTCCGTCCGTCCGTCCGTCCCTATGAACGCAGTTTTTTACCACAGTTTTGAAGCTAGAGCAACCAAACTTGGTATACATTTTGATATATGTATACCATATGCAGATAAAGTGTCAAGGTCTACCGTCCACCACCACCCCTTCCCCCACAAACCGCAAAAACTTATATCTCCCACAGTTTTATAGCTAGAGTAACCAAATTTAGCACAAGGGCTACTAATCACTTCCTTGATTGATCTGACTAAAAAGTATACCAGCTATAAAAACAGCAACTCAAGCAAACTTCTTTCTATTGTAAATGCCATTCAAAGTTTAATTGTAAAAGCACACGAAGTGAAAAGAGCAGAATGAGTAAAGCAAATAGAAAAGCGACGAATGGCAAATAGAATAAAATAATCAACAAACAAGTTGCAACAAATAAGGTAATGAGTATACGCCGTGTCTGACAAAACAAAATTCAGAATCGCAAACTGAAGGGGAGAAATTCGACAAGTATTCAAAGAGTGCTCTCTAGTTGTTTGTGTAGAAAAGTGAAATGCATGTAAATGCCTCGGGCGGGTATTAAGAGGGGTTGCTATTGTTGTTGTTGTTGCTGTTGATGGAACGAAGAGTCGTCTGGCAAACACTTGAGCAGCTGGACAATGTGTTTGGGGCTCGTGTCGCAGGAAGCAGAAATAATTGTGAAACTTGACGTCACAGGACGCACGTTTCAATGCCAAGTGGCCTGCGGGGGCAACAGCAACAATAACAACAAAGTAAGACAACAAAAAGGGGCAACATGCCTCATTACCAGCAGCAGCAGCAGCAGCAGCAGCAGCAACAACAACAGAAACAGGAAACAGGAGCAGAAGTTGTTGCTAAAGCCGGGACAATTTTAATGCTAATGAATTGAATAGGGCAAACGCGGCGTATGAGTAATTTAATTGTTGCCAAATGAAAACTTTAGCAACATTTTTGCCGCATGTCAATGTCAAGTACAATTGTTGCAGCGGCTTCACCGCAACAACAGCAACAGCAACATCAACAACAACACGAAAACGACAATGTTTTGTTGACAATTTTACAAATGAGGTTTTTCTGCTGCAGCATTTTATCATTGGGCTTTTTTGACTGGCTAAAAATTGGAATTTCAATTCCAATTGGAATTGGGATTGGAATTGGAGTTGTATGTGTGTGTGTGTGTGTGTGTGTGCTTTTGGCTGCCCGCTGGGCATGTTTTTCATTTTCTTTGCCAGTCCTTGACTTTGACACGAGTGGAAAACTATAAAAAAAAGATGTATAAAAAAAAGAATTGCCGCAGGCGTGACTAAAGTCCGCCGCAGCACTTCATAAAAAACCCGTTAAATTTTACGACTCGTACTATATATACCTACATACATACATATAGATTTCATTGCATATTTTTTTTGCCTGTCGCTGATGTCATTTCTATTTTTTTTCTTCTCATTTCTTTTTTTACAGACGGAACTCTCACACAATCTGCAACAATTGTCGGAGAAGGCACGTTCCACAACTGAATTCATACAGCGGCTCAAAGGCATGAGCGACAAAGTAACGGTAAGTTTGAGAAAAACCAAAACTTCTATATACCCTGTAAAATATAAAAATGGGCGGATAAGTGAATAAAGCTGTATATTAGCAGAAGGCGGCAACAGCATCCTTCTAGCGTATATTCATTCTTTTTAAAAATATTGGATTTTTGGTATGTATGTCTGTCCGTCCTTCCGACTGAATGATGCAGTTCAATTCCATAGATACACAACATGTTAAGATCTCTTAAGATATAAATATACTAGATAGAACAAAGGCGAGTTAGTTTCAAATTTTCAATATTTCTTGCAACTCCACATACAAATAAAAATAAAAGAAAAGTTATTCTAAATCTGAAAACGTTGACTTTGAAGACAAGCGTATTTTGAAACATTTTTCAAAAATAAAAAATAAAATACAACATAACAATAAGATAAACAGCCCCAAAGTTCTTTAAGAAGATATTTAACATTGTTGAAAGCGAAAAGATTCTTCAGACATTGCACTGATTAAAGTACAATTGTTTCTTTAGAGGGGTAGGGTATCTATCTACACACACTCCTGACCATATATAATTATTTTATTCATAATCGGGCAGGAATCATGCATCGAATTCGAGCGTTTGGTCCATGCACAGTGCGAGGCGCTTATTCAGGCCATTCATGATCGTCGCGAATATTTATTGGAAGCCATACGCAATGATAAGGATACCAAAATCAGAATACTCAAGGTAAGTTGATATCACATAATTATAGAAATATGCTAAATGACTCTGTTTGCAGGATCAGCAGTCAAATTGCACTGGCAAATTGCAGCAGACCACTGGACTTATTCAATTTTGCATTGAGGCATTGAAAGAGACTGACAGCGCTGCTTTTCTACAGGTATTTGAAATAATTGATCTCTATAAGAAATTGTAAATCATCTATATATATATATATGTTTTAATATGTGTCTTGCAGGTTGGCTCAATGTTGATCAATCGTGTGGCTAATACGGATATGACTTGGCATCAGGAAGTTACCACGGCAGCTCCACGTGTTTCGCCAATCGTTGATTTGACCCTGGATGATGCAGCCCTGGCACGCGCCATTGACAATTTGAATTTCATACAAATGAAAGGTGCGTTAATTAATTGTACGTTGTTTTCTATATATATAATAATTCAAGTAAACTTATCTAATCAATATTGCTAAAGAAACGTGTTGCAAGTAATTAATCCAAGTTCTAATATATAAACCATTTATAGGTATTAATATTGTTTAGCCTAAAAGTTATTTATGGTAGATTTATGTATACTTCGAGCATATATATTTATAATAAAAACATTAAATATTTATGCTCAGTTGCTATACTATATATTTTGAGTTTTGAAAGTTAACTTTGAAATCTTTGAAACATATATTCAGATGCAATTAAAAATGAATTGCAGCCTTAAAGTATACATTTTAGGTATAGCTATAGAAAGTATCATAAATAATGTCACTAATTTTCACATGTTAAGGTAAAATTTGCTGCAGACAAACAAAATGCAATGTATATATAAACATATTATTGTAAAACCCCTTTAAACACACTCGTTCACACACACAAAACTCTAAAGTGTTGAAACAATAGAGAGCACTCATTAAGTGCCATTGAATAGTGTGCTCTGGAGAGTCATATAAAAATAGTTGAGATAGTTAAGGGCATTCCCAGGAGGAAAGTACGCAAACTAAATTTAGAATGCAGCAAGCAAAGTATTGAAAAGTGTTTGGGGTTGGGGGTGAGATAAAGTGCAAAGTGTGAACTGAATCAAATGCTTGCCTGACAAATTTCCATTGAAAGGGCCACACAAACAGATATACAGACAGACAGACAGACAGACAGACACACCTAAAACAAAATCTAAACCAAAAATAAAACACACCAAATGCAATTAAAATAAAAGTGTTGAAATTTGAGACAATTTCTTATGTATGTGATTTGTATTTAATTTATGACTGTAACGCAAGCATATTCTAAGCTCAGCAATAATATAAATATATAAGCATATACATATATAACATATCATATTGTTTTAAATGTCTTAACTTTTTGTGCTTCTCTTTTTACCTCGCGCTGCCAACATGTAAATGTGCCGCTTGCTCTCATAAATATCTACATTTCCAAATATACAAAATCAAATAAAAAAATATTAGCAGTCAAAGATGAGGATGAAAGATGTCCGGCAGGTGAGCAACTAAATGCAACCACAACAACAACAACAACAACAAAACAAAAAACAACAATTTCAATTTCTAACTGTTTTTGGTTAAACAAGAAATTCTTCAAATATTTCACATATATTTTTCTTTTGCGTTGTTATTATTATACAAAAAACAAAAGAAAAGAAAAGAAAAGACAATTTTTTTGTTGGTGCTGTAGCTATTACACAAACACACACACACACACACACACACACGCACACGCACACACACACACACACACACACTATTGCATATTATTGCAATTTTCCAGTGTCGACCATTGTTTTTCCATTGCCATTTTGCTTTTGTTTTTCTGTCTGTGTAGCACGCGCCTACGCATAATAATTTTCACATTTTCATTTCAACAACAAGCACCAAAATGCCACAAAAATATAAATATATAAAAATAAAATACAAAATATAAAAATGGCTGTCAAAATATTTTCACTTCCGCTGCGCCCACCGCAAACTGTCAAATGGGGGCGCCGCAGCAAGCTTCCAAGTGATATATACATTTTTTTACGCACATTTATTTTATATTTTCATTTTTATTTTCGTTTTTGTTTTTTTTTTTGTTGCCTTTTTTTATGTGATTTTTTCCATCTTCATTATTTCACGCTTAAGCTTACATTTTTTCGGATGTTTTTATATACTTTATATACAATATATTTTCGTGACATGCCGAGCGACCCGCCTCAGGCGTACGCTTTATCCTTGGCCATATCCTTTCCACTTCGTCTGATTGCCAACTCTGCTTTTCCTTATGCTTATACTACTATACATTTCAAATATACCAACTTTTTACCTGCCTTTTTGTTATTTCTGACATTTGACAGTTTGGCGCCTTTTTAATTTGCTGTCAGCGGCATCCGCCATTTTAATGCTTATTTTGTGGCATACTTTTAGGCGCCTTTCACATTTCTCTTGCTTTTTGAGCTATTAACTTTTAAATGGTCAGACCTTGGTTTTATTTATTTGCGTGACACAATTAGTATTTAATGTATATGTACAATATAAAAGCTTTGACAATTTAAGAGCCGGAATTGGAGTAGGATTTGTCAAGGGTTTATGTTTGGGTTCTAAAGTGTTTGCCTTTGCTTTATTGTGCTCTTGTCACCTTTTTAACATTACATCAACTTTATTTGCTTTAATTGTGTGTTGCACATTAACTTTTTTTGCTTTAAATTGTCAAGTTTGAATGCTTTTCTGTACTAGTTTAAGTTTCATTTCAGTCAAATAATTTTCTAATACAGTGGAACTCAGAACATAAATTCTTTACATTCCTAATTTGAATTCTCATCTAACAAAATGGTTAATTCTGCTGCATTCCAAGTCGAACATAGCTTAAAAAAATAAAGTGAAATTTGTAAATTCATTCGAAAAACGGAAACATTCAAGCAAAATCGTTGGATTACTGCAAACAAAAGAACTTGAAACTGGGAACTTAGTAAAAAAGAGTTTTACTTTACATTAATTAATCTATATTTTACTCCTTTATTTGATGTATTTATTTAAGACAAAATTAAGTAGAATATGTTTTCGAAAACCCAAAGCTAACTTTATGTTTAGTTTGTCTACTAACACACACATAAGCACACACTCACACAAGTTTTTAAATTCTAAACTTATATGTTTAACCGATCATGACGAAACCTGCTTCTTTCCCCCTTCGCAGCTCCCTTGACTCCCACAATTATTCCAACGGATTGTTCAGCGGAAAATAATTCAGTTACCGTTGCGTGGCAGCCACCAAATCATTCCTTTGTCGAAGGATATGTTCTGGAACTGGACGATGGCAATGGTGGCGAATTTCGAGTGAGTGCTCAAATGAGTGTTTGAATGAATATCTTGCAAATGCAACTTGAATGCATATTACTTACAATATACATATGTACTATATATGCAACAATTTTTGCTACTTTGCCATTTTGCAGGAGGTATACTGCGGCAAGGAAACAATTTGCACCGTTGACGGTCTGCACTTCAATTCCATGTACAATGCCCGTGTGAAGGCCTTCAATAGTGCCGGCGAGGGTGAATATTCTGAGCTGATTGGACTGCAAACGGCTGAAGGTGAGTTGTTGTCAGGCCCACAAAGCACCTAGCTCCCTATCCTTGATATCCTTACTAGCTTTTTCAATTAAACTGCCGGCTAGGAGAGACCGGCTACAGCAGCAGCTACTTTGCCAACTGTTTTATAATTTAATCCTTTTCGGTCATGCGCCGAGCCCGCTTCCGTACTCACACCCATATTCCGTTCCACATCCTTCCATCCTTGCACCCTTCCTTTTTGCTACGTCTCCGGCTGTCGTGCTTTGCATGTCAAACAGCCATTGACCCCTTTATCCTTTTGCGCCTGCCGCAGGCGGCCAAAGGCGGCTCCCCATTCGCAATCCAATTCTCACTTGATTGATGCATGTGCCACCTGACAAAACCCTGCGCTCCCCTATCCTACCATCTCGTTGCCCTGCCCCCAATTAACCGCACATTGCAAATGAAACTGACGCTTCAAGTTATTTAATTTATAAAATTGCTAGCGCATTCCTGGTCATGTCCTGTGTCTTATCCTGCCATTTTATTAGTTGCTCCATGTTAATTTGCAACTTTTAATTGATTATTGCCTGCTTCGCCAGAGTTGTCCCCAACAGACTGAAAGGAGCACGGAGCGGTCAAAGGGGTTGCAGGACCTTCCAAATTGTTATTTTATAAAGTGTTTACATTGGGCGTGTACGCCTAAGTAATTAACGGTTAACCGTTAACGGTTAATGACGCGTAACGCTTTTGCGGAGACATTGAAAATTTCGAATGGCTTGGGTTTGCTTCTTTTGGGCGGGTGTCAAAACACAGTTAACTCCTTCAAAATTAACAAATTGGAGGAGGAAAGTAGAGATATGATTAAAGAAAATATTAGAAACTTTTAATTGCTATATCAACATGGAAATCAGCATCTGAATCATGCATATTTTTATAAAAATTACAAAATTTAAAATATTTTATATAAATATATATATATGATCTACGTTTCAGCAGCTTTTTATTGATATATAACATGTCGTTAGAGTATCAATATAATAAATTAAATGCCACTTTTAATAAAAATCAAAAATAAGAGTTATTTTACAACTTTATATATTGAAATTTAATTTAATAAAATTTGCATAATTAATATCTGTAGGTAAAAAAAGAGTTAAAATTTAATTTATGTAAAAAAACACAAATAAAAATGTATTAATTTTTTTTGGATAATAATTGTCTTAGTAGTCTTTAAGACTTTATCAAATTCCAATTCAATTCGCTTTTAAAGTAAAGAGTTTAAAGTCATATATGTATAAGTCTTTAAGTTGTCAAACAAATTTAAATGCAATTCATTTTTGTAGTTAAAAGCAAAATCAAATTTTAATACAATTCTTTATTTTTATTTTTTTTTTAAATCAAAGAATAAAGTCGAAAATTCTCTTGAATGAAATCAAATTTCAATTTAAAACACTATTTTTTAAATTGAATGAAATCATATTTTAATTCAAATCTCATTTACACCAAATGAATGAATTCATATTTTTGTAAATTGCCTGAATGATTTACAGCTCTGGCTCATATGTATATATGTATTGAATTTAATATGCTTTAAGGGCTATTTTAGTTGAGAAAAGTTTCAACTTTAGCTTAATTCCACAACAATAACTAGTTGCAAGACAAAGCAGCTCAATTGTATACATGTGTCCAAAAAGGCCAGCCTTAACATGCTACTAATCCTAAGTAGACTTATTTGTTTTCAATAAATGGTTTGGCATTATCGCAAAATCATATTCCGGGCATAAACAAAGCCAAAAAATAAACTTCTAGTCTGCTTTGTGGCTACTTTGGCCACACAATTGCCTCAAGTGGTCAATAAAAAGACGAGATCTCCCAGTCAATGTGAGACAGGCAGCAATGCAGCCACATCGTCATCATCAGCAGCATCAACAATAGCAACAAGAACAATTTCCTTAGTTGCCTTAAGCGGCGCATTTCCCAACCGACTTGACTTTGGCCACTTAATGCGCCACAACAATAAAAGTAAATTTAATAAAGTACTCGACTCTCGACTCTCGACTCGACTCGACTCTGGCGCTGGCGCTGCTCATGGCATACTTTGAGGCGCATAGCCAGCATTCTCGTAAACTATCGGACATCGGGCATTGCAATGGAGCCAGTGTGTTCCCTAATACTCCAACTGGAACTCCAGCGCCTCTGCTATCCACTGGCTACTGGCTACGTACAACAGGCAACGGGCCACTTTCTGTAGCCACTTGAGCTTTGACAATAGAGAAAATTGCAAGGCTCCTGCTGCAGGCACAGTGGTGAAAACTCTAGAAATGAATAGTTGAAAAATGTATAAAAATAAATAGGTAATCAGGCGTCTACCCATATCCAATTCCGATCAAAACATTCGAGATTGGTATTATTCGCTGAGCTGATCGATAGAGAATTTCAATCAAAAAGTTTGGCTTTTGAGCTAGTTGAATGAGAACTATGCGAAACTAGCTTGAAAAAGATCGAAATCTCGGAAATGAGAGCGTGCTTACTTTATGCCGAATAATGTGTATCGATACTTTATTCTTTTATTCATTGAAACATACTTGAAAAGTACTCTAGTTTTGTCACAGAAGAAAAGTAGCTTAAACTCAAGATAAAAGTCTGCTTCTAGAAATTGCAACTTGCTTTTGAAAGAGTTTGTGATTCATATGCTAGATTTATAAAACCATTTTCTAGTTTTAAGTAAACAGAATAAATTTGATCTTATCGTATATTGAACCAGTATGCATTATGCTTTGACTTTGACTGCTTTGTTTTTGTCAGTTTGTAATCCAGCTGGCACTTTGGAGACTGTAATTTTTGTTATTGCTGGCCAGCTATTTCAATTTTCATTCATTTTCCATTATATTATTGTTGTTTTTGTTTCCATTGCAGTGGCCTGGTTCACGTTTGATCCCGTGCTGAGCGGCGGTGCCGGCTCTGGTCTAATCTTTAGCAAAAATAATGCCACTGTCTCTGTTGAGGGCTGGGAGCATCGTGTGGCACTCGGTTCCGTGGGTTTCTCACGTGGCGTGCACTATTGGGAATTCACCATTGATAACTATACGGCGGACACGGATCCGGCATTTGGTGTGGCCCGCATCGATGTGGCCAGAAACAAAATGTTGGGTAAGTACAATGCACTGAAAATAAAATATATTCATATTTTGCAATCATATACTTGAAATGATATGCAGCTCTGTTCCAAATTCCATTTGTAAATCAATTTTTATCTAACTTTTAAGGATGACTTTTAGAACTTTAATTTTTTTATATATGCCGGAAAATGTTAAATTGATTCGCAAATGGAATTCGGAATTTATATCATGTTTCGAAAAAAAAATTGTTTTCTTAATATTAGTTAAACTTAAGTTAAAAGCGAGCTTGCTTACAATTCTAAAATAAGTTTATATCAAGAATGTTTAATGTAAGTATACTTAATATTATTTCTTCTTAAATTGTAAGCTTGAGTTGATTTTTAAGATGGAGCATTAAGCGTTCCTTAAAATTTCATAATAAGAGTATTTCTTATTCGCCTGAATAAGAAATATAGTTTCTTACTGTCTTTTCTCTCAGTGTTTAAGAAAAAGAGTGTGAAAAGGACTTGCTCTCAGTGGGTTACGATTCACATTTGAAATTCAATTAAAAATGCTGCTCCATTCGCTTCAAAAGAAAACCACTTGAAATGCTTTCAAAAAACTTTGCACTAAAATAAAAAAAATCAAAAAAAAAAAAAAAGAAACTGTTAAAGTGGCAAAATGCATTTGGAAAAGCGGCACACAACAAAAATAGATTTGCAGCGCCACCTAGCGTTGACAAAAGGCCAATCGTATGCGCAAAACTTTTCAGCTAATAAGTGAGGGGCTGTTGAGGGGTAAAACGAGTCGTAAGTCTCTCTCAACGAAACTTTGACATTTTGCACGGCAAGCCAATATATAATGGCAATGGCAATTGTTAAGCGAGAATGAAGAAGCTTGAAGTGTGTGTGGGGGGGGGTGAGTTGGCGTCATTTCGATTGGTGGGCGTGACCAAGGCAAACTTTTGCCATTTCTTCTTGTTGCGTGTGCGTGAAAACTTTGGCAAGAAGTTTCAGTTACCAAAGAAGGATTCGTACTAGCATCTAGGATCTAGGTGCCAACAACACAAGACACAAACACAAACACAAACAAAAGTGTGCCAGACGCCTGAAAGTATGCAGCGGCAAATTGATTGAAAATGCGTTTGGCTTGGAAATTGGGAGAAAGAAGAAAGTAGCTGTGAGAAGGGTGGGCTATGCGATTGTTGGGCAGACAAAAGTAATTAAAAGTGTGGCACTTAAGCTTTACGCTTGACAAAAGTTTATTTCTGGCACGCCCTCAAATGAATTCACAACACTTCAAATACGAGTAGTATGCCGCACAATTTTTAAATTATTTTTTAAGTAGCTACGTGAAATTAAACACTTGTGTTTACTCATTTCATTTTGAAGCTCATGTGCAATTTCAAATGCAATTTCAAGTTTTTAAATTATATTTTTATGTGCAAGCGTCTCAGAGACACGGTTTGAAATGCGCAGGTGACGCCCTCAAGCGACTGACATTGACACTAACAATGCAGTTTTGTCAACTTGTTTTACAACATTGTTGTTGTTGTTGCAGTTGTCATTTATAGCATGAAAAAATGTCTGGAACAGACTGAAAATGGAATAAAATAAACATTTATCTTGGAAGTAAAACTAAAAGCCAAGCTGAAGACTAAGAAAAAAACAAGTTAGAAAAGTTACATTCGGAGTGCCGATGTTATATACTCTTACCAACAAGTTGTTCATATGAAAACTTAACTTTCGACCAATTGTTCCTATGACAGCTATATGTTAAATCGGTCCAATTGGGCAACTTTTCACATATTTACTGCCCACTGAAAACATTAGCATCTGTGTCTAGTTTTATCCAGATAGCTCTAAAACTGAGAAACTAGTTAGCATACAGACGGACGTACGGACAGACGGACATGGCTAGTTCTGCTCGATTAATCAAGAATACATATACTTTTTCAATGCGTTACACATTTTGTAACAAAATTATAATGCCCTTTGCAAGAGTATAAACAAGTTAAGAGACAAGAAAAAACGAAAAAAGATTATCTAGAAAATGAAGTGAAATAAGATTGTGATCTTAAAGGTGAGGGAAAAAAAAGTTAGTTAACTCAAGCTTAGCACTACATTTGAGCTGCAAACACACACTGATTAACAGGAACAGGCGACAATGCTAAATTACATTTCTAAAAGTTGATTAATTCGGTTGGTTAAGTTGTGTAAAACAACTTTAAACTGATATTAAACGTACATTTTGCCTGTTCGTAAACGCCACTAATAATCTCGCTTTACAATATTTATTTATTTCAGGCAAAGATGAAAAGTCCTTTGCCATGTACATTGATCGACAGCGCTCCTGGTTCCAGCACAATTCCGTACATGAACGTCGCGTTGAGGGCGGCATCACCACAGGCAGCACAATTGGTGTGCTCTTGGATCTGGAGAGGCATACGCTTAGTTTTTTGGTAAATGAGATGCCACAGGGTTCGGTGGCTTTTCGGGATCTCTATGGTGTGTTTTATCCGGCGGTGAGCATCAATCGTGGCGTTACTTTGACAATGCATACGGCACTGGATGCGCCCAAGATGAATCCATCTTTTCACTTTTAGAGCATAACAGATCATTAGGATCATGATGGAGCAGCAGGAGTAGCGAATTGTGTATATATAGCTTGATATTTAGCAGTTATCGGTGTCTATAAAAATACATGAATAACATAAAGGCATTCTCTGAGAAACAAAAGAAAAACAACTTTAAAAGAAAATTGTCTATGAATCTTGTTGAAAAATACCTAATTACAAGTATGTAGAGTATTTTTTTTTTCAGTGCAATGCGTGGACTCATTTTTTTTTTTTAGTATAATTTTCAAATGATAATAAGTTTTAACCGTAACTTTTTTACCAGTGTTTTTTTTTTGTAGAGAATTTTCTAAATTTGCATAATCCCAAAAAAAGAAAAACAAGTTTTGAAAAAGTAAAAAAAGATTTGACCATTTTTTTTTTTAGAAAATTAACATTTTTGAAAATAAAAAATAATACCATTTAAAAGCTTAGAAATTTTCTAAAAAAAAAAAAACACTGGTAAAATATTCAAATCAATTGTTACGCTTAAAAATAATTTAAATTTGAAAATGCTGCAAAAAAAAAAACATTTTAGAGCTGCTTTTTCTCAGAGAATGTTCCATACTTAAATAGCATATAGCATAACCACATAATCATAACAATATAAAATCATTAACTTATATGCAATACTTATGCTTATAAATGTAGTTTCTGGCAAAGTTTAGCGACATATCTACAATCTATTCGTATATAATCATAAATCTATGCAACGTTTTAAAAACAATGCAAAACTTAAATATAAAAACCAGAAAATAAAAATTTAAAAAAAAAACAAACAACGTTGCTTGAATCAAATAATTATTCAAAATAATTTCAAACATTTAACAAACTTATGTGTAAAATACGATAAAAAACAAAAATCTACAAGTTTTAAATGTTTTTTTTTTTTTTTTTTTTTTTTTTTTTTTTTTTTGCAACACAAAGCCAAAAATCGCGCACCATGCAAAACACCAAAAATGTTAAAGAAAACAACAACAAAATAAAGTACATAATAACTAACAATTTAAATTTAAAATTTAAAGGCATCAATTTAAAAAATGGCATAAAACAAACAAAAGGCACATTAACAATTAGCGTAGTTTTGAATTTGCATATAGCATATGAATGTGTATTAATCTACTATCGTGTTAAATTGGCAGTCAACAAATATTATCAACCACATGCTATAAAAAATAAAAATAAAATTGCATTTTTTTGCAAGGCGAACAAATAAAATCAATTTAAAAAACAAAAAAACATACATAGAGTTATTAAAGGTGTTGAAACAACCACAAAGTTTTTAGTTTAAAGACTGAGTGCATGTTTATATAAACTTAAACAAAATACAAATATTAAATTATCGCTGCATAAATCTTAAAAACAAAAAAAAAAAAGAAAAAATCAAAATCAATTCGTACCAAGTTCTCAATGTTAAATGTCACGCAATAAAAAAAAATGAAACAAAAACAAAACAAAGTACATATTAACAAAAAAGAAAAAAGTAAACACTTTGCTTCAAAAACCCATCAATTTGCATTTATATAATAAATTAAGTTTCGTGTAAATATTAGCATACTATTTTTTTTTTTTTAATTACTAACATAACTTAACAAACATGGGCTATCAATATATATATATATATTTATATATAAATTTTTTTTTAAACTATATATATACCTATATTTAAATATAAAAAAAAAGTCGATGTGCAAAACTATTTGCTAGTTATACATGTGTAATATTTATATTAATAACTACATACAGCATTATTTATACTTTTCAATTTAAGTCTCTACACAAATGAAAATGAAAACGAAAAACGAAAAACCCGCAACAATTAAAGTAAATTAACAGTACTATGCATGTTTAATATTTATAATTGTCTTAGTAATAATAATAATAATATTTATAATATAATAAAAAACAAAACTCAAAACATGATGATGAAAACGACATAATAATTTCATGACATTTATCAACAACAAAAACAACAACAGGCACACGCACGTAAACGAGTTTATCCATAATATATAAAACCATATGAAAAACAAATATTTAATATTAAAAATGCATATTAAAATCTAATTAAATTGTGTTTATATTTAGCATTGGATATGGTTAGCATACATATATTATGATTGAACTTCAAATGAGCTACTTTAATTAAAGCGACATTAAGAATGTTGTAGGATTGCACTATGGGCAATTTAACCACATTTTGTGGCCAAAATTCATAGCTCAAAGATAAAGCGTATAATTTGGGTCGTTTGTAATATCGATTTTTGAGAAAATGGGTGGGGCACCACCTTATGAACAACTTTCAACGTTCATCCATCTCAACCAAACTCACATATTAGAAGTTTTAGAATGTTTTTGTCATGCTTACCAAATTTCATAAAAATCGGATAACAAAATCTTATAGCTGGCATAGGAATAATCTGTTGAAATTTCAAAATATGAGTTGTTGCATGTAAAACTTTTGTATTTATTAAGATAGCTCAACTAAACTCATCAATACTTAATATTTTTACTCCCTGTTCCCATTAAAAATGGGAAAAAGGGAGTTATAAAGTACTGCAAGTGTGTTTAACAGACAGAAGGAGGCATTTCCGACTATATAAAATATATATATTCTTGATCAGGATCAACAGCCGAGACGAACTAGCCATGTCCGTCTGTCTGTCTGTATGAACGCGTCGATCTCAGAGACTATAAGAGCTAGAGACACCAAACTTGGCATGCAGGTTCCTGTATACCATACGCAGATCAAGTTCATTTCAAATTTCGGATGCACCCCCCGCACCCCCGCAAATCGCAAAAGACTCTCACAGCCACAATTTTAAAGATAAAGCTTTAATTTTTGGTACACATGTATGTTAAATCAATGTCTTTCGGATGTGTAAATTTCAACACGATCGGATAAATAGCACCAAAGTTATGGAAGAACTTATTTCCCCTCTCTCAGCAGGCAGAAACAACAGTTTGACATGCACTGTGCAAGTTGAGTGCACTGCTTGCTTGTGTTGCCGCTGAACTGCTTGAAATGAAAGTTGGGAGCAGGGAGTCTCGTAGTCGGGCACACTCGACTAGAGTATTCTTACTTGTTATGTTTCACATATGTTGACCAAGTTTGATCAAGATCGGCCGAATATACCATATAGCTGTCTAGCAAATTAAACGAATTTGATGTCATTTATGTTGTTTTCTAAAAATGGATTTCAAAAGAAGTTGGTAAAAGTAGGTAATTAACTGGTTTGTGCAGAAAATTGATGATCCTATGTAGATCATTTAGCCAAATATCAAACAAAGTCAAACAAAGCAATATCCAAATATATATACAATATCTCAGGCAACACATTGAGTTTCTTCAAAAAAGTTATACCGACACATAGAAGAAACCACGCTGATAAGATACCATCAAAAATGTACTTCAAAAGTGCCCTTTATTCTGCGAAATTCTGCACAAAAATGCAAGTTTTGCAAGCGTTTGTTTTCGTTTGAGACAGCTCTGTTTAGCAGCTGTTATCTTTCTGGTATGCAGCATAACAGATTGACGTTACGTTAAGACATTCAAAATATGAAATCGTTCGATTTCAAACTGAGTTTTGGCCACAAAAACTGGTCAAATTCCCCCTAGTGGATTGGTCGATTGAATTCGTTAGGGACTCTTAAACAGACCTGAAGAAAGTTCGATCCAAAAGAAAAAGATTGCGGAACTGCAATTTTCAAAAATGTAACTGAACAACTCTTGAGTTTAAACCTATGTCAATGCCAAATAAATTCAAATGAAAGTTAATTGAAACCGCAACATCTTTGCAAAATTGAAAATAAAAGCATTTAATGCAAAATCATTTCCGGCAAGATATTGCGATATGCCGAACATTGCTGCACTTTTCATATTTTAGAAATTCGCATAATTTGTTTATGCCATTTTCGTTAACCTGCTCAATATTTTCATATTTTAAACAGCTGTAAAATGCCAAAGTTAATTGCATTAGCCTGGCTTTATTTTCAGCTATTACACAGAAACTAAAAGTTCATTTCTTAGCCAGTTTGCGTGCAAGCTTTTGTTGTTAGCCATTTAGCACTTTCGCTGTTTTGAAATTTTGCTCATTAGGCTAAAAACTTGACGCAGGCGAAAGTTCATTGTGCTAATTTTTTAGTGTGTTGATTTCTGTTGCTGTTTCTTGTTTTCCTGCTCGTGGTGTTGTTCTAATTGTTGTCGGCTCATGCAAAAAATGTGTCGTCAACAATGCACAATGTTTTCTATGTGCAACACACACACACACAAACACACACAGTCTCAGACACTTTTATAAATTACACACTTAACTTTAGCCCGCGAATGGAAGCAACAACAACAAAAGCAGCAAACACAATACGCTTAGAAAGTTGCATATGTCAAATGCAAATGCCACCATTTTGTATATATATATGTGTGTTTGTGTGTGTGTGTGTGTGTGTGTGTTTATGTGTGTGTTTGTGTGGCTTTCATTGTGAATAGAAAAAAACTTTACCTCTAAGCGAAATTTTAATGAGCGCAGCTCAAAAACTAGCATTCAACTTTTTATTATTTTGGCTTTGCATTGTTTGCTATTTTAGTTGTTAGCTTTTTTTATTGTTGTTTCTTAATACATGTGTATGTGTGTGTGTGTGTGTGTCTGCTTTTGGTTTGAGTGAAACGCATCAAAGTGCAATATTTATATCCGGGTTGGCATCCACATCAACTTGCCGCTGCACATTGCAACAAGGCGCTTAGCTGCCACAGCAGCAGAGACGGACGCCCCGGAGCAACTCTGGGGTGTTGGCCACATCCGTTTCCGTCGCATCCACGTCAGCCATGCTGCGACCGACACGAAGCTGTGCGGGTAGCTGGGCCAGAGGAGCAGCTGCTTTTCACCATCACTCGTTCGCTTCATAAATCATAAAACTTTCGCCGCACGTCGCCTGCAAGGATACCCTCGAAACTTTGCCGTAACTGCCCCCGTAACTGCCTACAACACGCTCACACACTCTTTCTCCCCCTCTCTCTCTCTCTCTCTCTCTCCCTTTCTAACAAACTTGCAACATCCCAAGCTGCCAACTGGCGTTAAGTGTTGAGTAAATGTTTTCGCGCCTCGTTGCGTTCACAAATTCCCCAAACATTTTTCCAGCTTTGCTGTTGCTGTTGTTGTTGTTGCTGCCGTTCATGTTCTTGTTGCGGATGTGGCACGTGGTTGTCGTAGTTGCTACTCTACTTATACATGCATCAAATATCCATATTAATACCAGCAGCAAAACCAGCTTTAAAATAAATAACCGCTGTGGTTAACTTTGCCCAAGTTATTCTTATTTATACACTTCCAGCTAAATTTAACAGATTGTTCCACTGGGATCTAAATGAAAATCTATTCATACATACATATATGGTACTCAAAACACAATCCACACTCACAAAACTAACAATAAATAAATTGACCATGGGGGACAACTAAGCGAATAAGTTTGCGTTCTTTTTCGAAATAATTTGATCGCAGAATGCAGATTGTGGCAAGCATGTGAAAATGTGTTCGAATAGAGTGTTATATATGTATCTAAGAGTTGGCTTACAAAAGTTGAAAACAGACAAAATAGCAGTACCTACATAATGCTTAATGAATTTAATAAAATTAATAAATTCTTAAAGTAGTTAAAGCTCAACATTTGAATGGAAAAACAAGAAGTTGAGCTTGCAAAGCAAATCGATTACAAATCCTAACAATAATAATTTTCTATTAACATTACTTGCTACTTTTAACTTTGTTTTAAACAAATAGATATACCCTTGCAGAGGGTCACGCATTGAAGGAGACACTACACTAGTGATCAGCATCTACAGCCGAGTCATGTCCGTCTGTCTGTCTGTCTGTCTGTTCATATGAGTTTTTCAGGACTTTGCTTTAGAGCTATCTTGATGAAACTTAGCACAAATGCTTCTCCTTTCTGCATTTAGTGCCTTTAGTTAAATTGGCCAGATCGCACCACTTTGGACAGTTTTCATGCGACTGAACTTTTCCAAGGCGATGGTCCTTAGACTAATCGTTAGTTCAGCTGTTTTCATAAATATAGCTCGGCTGTATCCTTCACGATTTCAATAAAATAAGAATACTTGACACTTTTGCTTTGCTTTGACATCAAATTATGTGTGCTTGTTTACTTTCTGCTTAAGGAAGTTACTTTTCCAGATATGGTTCGCTGTTTTGAAAACTCACAGTTTTTCATAGTGCGTATTTGTTGCTTATATAAGTAGTTCATTTAAAATGCATACAATACAGATTTAAACCAACACCATATGCATTAGCTATAGAATCTTAGTTAGTTCACAGAATCTATATCTTCCTCCGGTTCCAAAGTTTTTTCAACAGCTGTCGGCTCATCAGTTGATAAATCTGTAGCATTATGTGTACCACCCGATTCCCAGAGTTGCATTACTTGCAGTATTTTAGGCTGAGCCAAGCGTCTGGAGCTGATGCCCCAGATTGGGTCGACGTGAGTCCACTTCTTCTGGGGAAACAGATGATTCTCGACCACGTTGGGTAGGCGCTTGGATAGGCGTTGAACATCCTCAATAGCAGTCATATAATCATTTTGACAATAATATAATGCAACTGGTGCTGTTATTTTTTCCAATGGATAATCCGGAGGCGTGGCACGCCCATAGATGCGCTGATTCTCCTGAGTATCATAGTCAAAAGGACAAAATCGATTCGATTTCTGCAGCTGCATATAATGATAGGGTTGTTTGCTATTGCAACCGCCGGGCAACTGACCAAATATTACCGGCAACATGGTCTATAAGAAAGCAAAAGAAACTTTGAATATTTATTTTGTGTGTTTTGATTTTGATGCCGAATACGCACCTTATTCAATTCTGCGCTATTCTTGCCCAGCATTTGGCCCACGTAGTATAAGCAAGTCTGCAGAGCCTTTGCAGAATTCATGCAGGTGTACAGCAGGACATCCGTGTGTGGCAGCAGCTCAATATGATCGCCGATCATTCGAAGACTGGTGCGCAACAATGATAACATTGGTGCCTTCATGTGTGTCATATATGCAACCGGAGCAATCGCTTGCATCACATGTAATTTGGCATTGTATTCCGGCCGACTGGAGGCCATCACAAAAAAGGCGGTGGTGCCCTGCGAGTGGCCAATGTAGCTCAGTTTTTGAAAGCCAGTCTCGCTCAGTATAGCATCAATCATAGCAGGCAGATCCTGTATGCCAATCTCATGCCAGGAGAACGACCAGTAGTCTCTATCCGTATTGGCATTTAACTTGGTATGTCCTCTCGAGTAGCGATTACCACGCACATTTCCCAGCCAGACATCATAGCCAGCATCATATAGATAGTAACCCAAGCCGCTCCGTGGACCCAACATGATCCACGTCGCAGAGCTATCTAGCAGTCCATGCACGAGCAGTACAGGTTGAGCTCCTGGTCGCGCAATCCGATGCATTTGCAGTACGTAGTTGTCCTGGGTGGTTACCAAATGACCCTCAGCTGGATACTTGTACTTGGCTAATAGTTGAAGCTGCAATAAATATTTATTATATGATTATTTGTTGGCTTTTTACACCCTTTTCGCATTGTCGGGCACACTTTTAATTAATTACTTAACATATAAAGATTAATTTTGAGTTTAAATAATAACTATTTTGAAAATTTGTTCTAATCAAATATGAAATAAAGTTTGAGCCACGCACCGTTGTCAGTTGTGCGTCTTCAAGGACACTAGCTGGATAGTTATCCTGCAGATAACCAGCTCTGCACGCTGACCAAAACTGACTGATGCAGAGCAGGCTGAAAAACAGGTTCAGTTGATGTCTCCATTGGCATTTGGGGTGCTGCATGGCGATTGTTGAACTAAACTCGAAATGCCACAACAAAATTTCGCTGAATTCGTTGCCAATAAAGTGGCTCAATTAGTTGCGCCAAGCTTATCGGGTTGGGATCAACATGAGCATCGTTATATGGTATATAATGTCCATATTTAAGGTAAATGAAATTGAAGCATTCTGAAACACGACAGTTGCAAAGTTCAATTGAGGGGTAGGGGGAGTTAGTGGTTTTTGATGAGCCAATCGAACTAATCAGCTGATGAGAGAGAGAGGACAATTTATTTGAAACCACGCTGTCAGTCAGTCAAACAAGCGTTCAATCAGTCAGTTAGTCAGTTAGAACGGCGGTAATCGAACGATTATTGGAATATAAATTTAAGCTAAATTCAACTAATCAACATTCACAGCGGCTTTTTCAAAATATTTGGCAGCTTGATTGAAAAATGCAATTTTTAATTCATTTGCATGCTGTGTGCACTCTTCAAAGCCGGCCTTTATATATTTACAAATTTTTCATTTTATCATTTTCCTTTTCATTTTTGCTTGTTGTTGACTGCTGTCCATTCAGCAAACATTTGAAACGCTTTCGCTTCACATTGGGTGCTCGGATTTCATTGCCTATGTCATCGTTTTTTACAATTGATTGGCAAAAATTGATTTCAGCTTTTGCATAAAATATTTGGCTGCCTTTATTTGCGCCAACTGCTGTCAGCTTGACTGCTTGACAGCCTGACAAAGCGGCGCAGGACGATTTCGAATCTCTGATCCAGAATCTGTATATGTATATGTATACACATCTATCTGTATCTGTATCTGTAACTGAATCTGAATTCCTGTTAGCTCCGTTGGCTTTCATGAGGCTCCTGCTCAGTCGGCTGGCCAACGGTTCGACATTTGACAAATAACTTAATTCGACGTTGTCACCACATGTTGCAAGTGGCAGCCCAGCTGGCAGACAGCCCGCCAACTACTGACAAGTCCTTAACCATTCCTATCCACTGCCTAGCTGCCTTTGCTGCCTTGTTTGTAGGCGTGGCTGTTGCATGTGGTCTGCTTGGATGTATGCACAGGACATCGACTCAGTTGGCAGCTTGTTAAAGATTATATCAAACTGAGAGAGCTACTCCAAAAAATTCAACATATGGTCGAAAACTAAACGATTTTTAATATTTTATTTTTAATTTCAATTTTATCTTAACTTCTGTTAAATAAATAAATAAATAATCAGGCATATTCCCATTTCAGATTCTGAACAAAACATTTTGAAACGGAATTATTAGCTGTTCTGTATTCCGAATATCGCTGCAAATTTGGTTTTAAAGGTTTTGCTTTTGAGGCAGTGGAATGAGCACTATTCAAATTTATCTTTACGATTCAAATTCGAAAACGAAACTGAATAAAAAGTTCTCGGAAATGGGAACAAACTTGAATATCAAACTTTGGTCATTGTTTCAACGTCCAGCTGGACGCAATCGAAGTATTTCACTCTCGATATCTCTTATGCAATTTATTCGTTGCACTTTTGACCTACTTTGTGGCACTTTGAGGTAGTACACGTATACAAATTGCCAGTCAACGAAATTAGGAAATTCCCTTTTGCCCTACAAGGCAATCAACGTCAATCCGTGGAACACTTTGAAGCAGGGCGCGTGCCGCGACAATTAGCTAGTCTCTATTTTGAGTCCAAGTGCCAATCAGAGGACAATCAGCGTTGACTACACGAGCTTGCCTCACACAATGTTGCAGCACAAGCGCCTGACAGAAAACAAAGCAAAAACGAAACAAAAAGCAGCCAAAAGCCAAAGCTGCCCAAAACCGGCTCAAACCTTAAGCACAAAAGTGGGCGGCTATTAAAACGAGACCAATCAATTGGCCAGCCCTTTGCCATTGTTCAATGGATGCAATGAAAAGAGTCAGTATCTCTCTGCAGCTGGTCTCCGTTTACCCGTTTCTGTATCTGTTTCCGTCTTCGTCTTCGTCTCCTAGAGACGCAGTTAAGACTTAAGCTCGTTAGGAGTAGTCGAGAAAGACTTTGAGCATCTGTTGTTGTCCCTAGATTATGATCAGCATTGTTTAGTCGTAGCATTTAGGCTGCCACTTAGCCATTAGTTGCAGCAGCAGTTACCTTTCCACATAACCCCTTACCCTCTTACCCTCTTACCCCTAATCCTGCCATTAGCCACGCACGTGACTTTTAATCACGCGCGCATAAAATTTCTGGAGAAATCAGAAACCAGACCCAAAACCCAAAATCCAACAATAACACCGCCTGGCCAATTTATAGAGGCGCTGGAGTGGTTTATAGCTCTGCCAACTTTGACTTTGTGTAGGCCATTATATATTCAAGTCTCTATTATACTCTTACTTAGGTTATAATAACTGTAGTAGAAACAAGCATAACTATCTTTTTCAACTTTGCTTGTATAAGTATTATTTTTAAAATTATCATCATACTTACATCTAGTTTCCCCACATACCAAATATTTGCTTTGTACATTTTTGAATTATTTTTAAACAACAAAAAGTGACTAAACTTGCACTTGAAATCAGAAAATCGCATTTGAAATGCCTTCCAAAAGCAGCTTAGCTTTTGATATAGAAAATGGATTTCGATGGTTTTAATTTTCTTAAAATCAGACCTTAATGCTTTTAAAATAAGCAAATTTTTTAAACGTTGAAAGTGTTCACTTAAACTTAAAAAACTATATTTCCCGGATGCAACGAATTTATGCCTTGACATACATATTTTGTAATTCAAGAAATAACTATCTAAATGCAGGAAAATGTGTTATTAAATATGACAAAAATATTATTATTGTTGAGTTGAGCATTTGAGATTCGTTCATAATAATTGTGCTGGCTTATTAGGAAGTGAAAAACTGCGTTAGAATTTATTTTTATTACGCGTAACACCCAACTCGAAAGTCCAAGTGGAAGTTGAGATCTCACAAGAGGCCAAAAAGTTCTCGCTGCTTAAACTGCTAGGCGTTGTCGAACTTTACGACTTGCCAGAAGTTTGCAGTTCCCCCCTCTAACCTACCCTCCCCACCCCCTTTCCTATTGTAAGCCAGACAAGGCCATTTTGGCCATCCAGCGCGGCACTTGACTTTAACCTTACCAAGTTGTTGCCGTGCTCATCTTCTCTCAGCGTTTGCAAGCCAAGTTGGGGCAGCGCCATATTGCATTTGATTCAGATAGAGAGACAGGAGTAACAAGGACTTGACTCGCAGCCAAATGGCATTGGCAAGGACTGGGAATTGTAGTCATGTTATTATGCTTTCGGACTCGCCCAATGCCAATTACAATGCGTTCGTCCGGCCTGTCAGCCTCACTCAATGGGCGCAGCTTCCATTGCCCACTTTGCCACTTTGCCACATTGCCACTTTGCCACTTTGCCACTTTCTACTGCCGCGCCCAGCTGCGCCCAGTCTGCATTTTGTTGTAATTACTTTTGGCTCGCTTTGTGCTGCACGTGGCAGCTAAAGTCGGAGCCTGAAGCCTAAAGCTGTAGCCTGTGGCAAGTTCAGGGTCACAACCTGTACATTTGCCAAGCTTTAAACATGTTTTTCATGCACTTGCGTAGCCTAATTTTATTTGATAATGAAAAGTTTTTCATTAATTGACAAAGGAGTTTCCAATACAATACAATATATACATATATTCCTGATAAGTCTCTTAGTTTTCAACATATCCTTATATGGAATAGATGCTACTTTTTTTTTACAGGAAACAATCTGTTCAAAAATAATACTCAAGCTATCGCAACCAAGCTAACTTTTTTTCAGTTTAAGCACGTTCAAAATCGGACGACTATATCTGATAGCTGTCAGTAGAAAATGAAATTTTCATATGCAAAACTCTTTTGCAAGGGTATAAATATGCGGCAGGCTGAAGATAATTTTTATTTTTGAATTGCGACAATCAACAATTGAAAACAAGTAAGAACGTTGCAGTCGTATGCGCCCGACTGCGATGTACTCTTTTTTTCGACTCTTTGCGGAGTCAGAAGTGGGCGCGGCAATTATATTTTTGCTCAAATCTTTCAAGTTTTGCCTTTTGAGATACAGGCTTTGCTTATTTGTGTGGGCGGGGGTGGGCGTGGCCAAATCTTTTTTAGTCAGCTCAATCAAGGAAGTGATTAGCAGCCCTTGTGTGTAATTTGGTTACTCTAGCTGTAAAACTGTAAAATCTAGGCACTTTTTCTGCCTATGGTATATATCAATATGTATACCAAGTTTGCTTGCTCTAGCTTCAAAACTGTGGAAAAAAACTGCGTTCATCCAGACGGACAGACAGACGGACGGACATTTCACAAACCCAATATACTCTTTTTTCATATTTTTTTTTTTCACAAAATAATGCCAGCACAATAACATTTATGTTAATTAGTTTTAATATTTAATTCAATTTCACAAGCCAACAATGTTGATTCAACTAACAACAAATGGGATGAAAAATTTAAAATATATGCTCGTATACATACTATACACTATATATATATGTATATATACATAATGTATATATTTATTAAATCGCTGGCCATAAATTTGCACAGTTTTTAAACGGTCCAGAGCTTCTTTCCATGGTTCGCTGAGTGACGTGCTGACTGCCTGTTAATATTATCGATGCCAAAAAAAAAACAAAAAAAAAAAAAGAAAATGATTATGCGTTTTTATTAATTACGTTATTATTTGCGTATTGTCGCCAGCGCAATGGTGGCAAAGAGGGGAAGGTAGATGTAGGAAGGTAGGCCTTTTGGCAGCGGGTAGCCATTATCTGTGATTTTAATGACAGCAAAGGCCTTTGTGTGCTTGCGTGCAGCAATGAGTTGCTGATCCTGGCGTATCCTGTTGCATACTGGCGCATCCTTGCGGCTGCTGATTGCCGCCCATCAATAAAATAAACGAGTGATAAAAAGGATTACGGACAACGGCAGCGGAATTGATTAATTTATGGAACATGAGAAGACATTCAACTGCGCAGCTCGACTTTACACTGTGCTACACACTTGTGCGCTGAGATATGTATTCAAAATGCAATAACTGAAATAATTGAAATTTATAAGTGATATTTCTCAAGTTCGCTACTCAATTGTGTTGTGCAGTGCTTGAAGTTTTAAGGCAATTTCAAAAGATGCATCGTTATTTAATTTGATATCATTTGTGAGCATTGCAGCCAATAAATTAATTCAATTATGCGGTTTTTTAATTGAAAACCTTGTGCTCAGAGACAGCTAATGAACAAACGGCAAATGTGATTAATTAATTAAATTGCAATTCATTAAAGTTTGATTTGTGTAAATTACAAATCTAAAGATTTGTTACGCCAATCAAATTGGCAAATGTCATAGATATATATAATAATAATTGATGCTTTGATAAGTTGCTGCGACTTAAAATGGAAAACATATTCAAATGTGATTTCTCTGCTCATCTATATGCTATATTATTATTAAAATTATTATTAATATTATTATTATTATTATTATTATTATTATTATTATTATTATTATTATTATTATTATTATTATTATTATTATTATTATTATTATTATTATTATTATTATTATTATTATTATTATTATTATTATTATTATTATTATTATTATTATTATTATTATTATTATTATTATTATTATTATTATTATTATTATTATTATTATTATTATTATTATTATTATTATTATTATTATTATTATTATTATTATTATTATTATTATTATTAGTATTATAAACTTGCTTTTGTTTTTTAACAAATTCTTAATTTCTGCATGAGCTGCTGCTGTCTTTCAATCTTTTCGTTTACTTAACCAACTTAATACCTTCATCAACTATTTTACTCATTAACCTTACATATTTCCCTTGTCTCTGATATAAAGCTTAAGCTAGCTCGGCACCTCACTAACATCCATTTGGAATTTAAGTGCCTTACACTTAAGAGGACTACATTAAACTTCCTTTGCTGCACAAGGGGCTAAAAAAGAGAGAGGGGGAGCTTCTCATTTTTGGCATCGCATGGCGAACCCAAGAAAACCCATTTCATTATCAATAAGGAAACTTCAACATAAAACACACATGCACACATACATGCATAGATCCGTACACATATGTACGTATAAATAAAAAGGGCTTCCAGCTGGCAAAAAAATAAATGTATTTTAGTCCTTTTCATTACGATAATGAAATATTTCAAGAGCAGTTTATGTGGATTACTTGCTTAAATGTGAGAGGCGCATGCAAAAGTGGCTTCCACTAGCCCCTCAACATGACGCCATAAACATGGTGTAAAACCCCATGACAGGCACACACACACACTCACACACAGACACGCACACACACATGTGTACATTAAGGACATGCGTGCAAATATAAGCGCCCAGGCAAAGCCGCAACTCAACTCCAACTTCCAGCAGCTCCTGCACGTCAAGAAAGGCAAAGGCATAATTATGGCATTATCACACACACACACACACACACGCACAACCACACACACACACACTAACGATAATCAATTGAGAAATGTTTATAATGAAGTGGCGCGACCAAAGTCCTGGCACAATGCCCAACGCTTCATATTGCCTGCCCGCTAAGCACTTCATTTCCCCCATTTTCCAGCTATTTATCGTATCGTGTGTTACATAAGTGCTTCTGTGTGTGTGTGTGTGTGTGTGTATTCTGTCAGTGTGGGTGTGGCATGCAAAAACGCCAAACAAGCAATAAGCTGCGCCGACCAACCGTCCCGCAGCTCATTGATACCATGTGCTAAGTATACGTTGACCAGAGATAAACACGGCCAACACGCACAGCCAGCTCCTGACCACAGGACCACAGGACCTGTTTACTGTTTACTGTCCTCTGTCCGCTGTCCTCTGTCCGCTGTCCACTGTTCGCGCTTTCATAACAACGTCCATCATAATTCATAGCGGGGGCTTAGGCAACTAGAACGGGTTCGAGAATGGGAATGGCATAAGAATGGGAGTGAGAATGGGAATGGGGAATGGGGACTGGTTACTAGCACTCTCTGTCTCCAGTACATTGTAATGAAATTAGCATACTACACACAAGACAAAGTTGCACATTGTGCAATAATTGACTTTAAAGTGGCGCAACTTAAAGCTTCAATTTGAAAAAAAAAGCGCATTGGCGTAGCTAGAATCTCCACTAGGGTGTACAATTAGGGGGTACTTTCTTTATTGTGTTTTATCAATAGGCACATATCGATAGTTTGATCTCTGGGGTATCATGCAGATAGATCTCTAGAGATTTTGGTTTCGGTTGATTTGCAAATCTCTCGAAAAAATCGTAGTTGTCACAGAAGTTCCAGAGGTTTAATTGTTTGTTTTTTTCGAAATTCTGTTTACGAATGCAACAGTGCTGTCTTCATAGGGTTGGCAGCACACCAAAGTAATTTTCATCAATTTATTATTTTAAGTTTTGTTTAATAACAACAGAAAATTAGACAAGTAGACAGCCCTATGCTCAGTTAGTTTGCACTTTTGACTATTTTATTAGAGATTTTTCAAAATATTTTTTACAAAATTAAAAGCTTTAATAAAAAACAAGTAAGAATACTCTAGTCGAGTGTGCCCGACTACGAGACACCCTGCTCCCAACTTGCATTTCAAGCAGTTCAGCGGCAACACAAGCAAGCAGTGCACTCAACTTGCACAGTGCATGTCAAACTGTTGTTTCTGCCTGCTGAGACAGGCGAAACAAGTTCTTCCATAACTTTGGTGTTATTAATCCGATCGTGTTGAAATTTACACATCCGAAAGACATCGATTCAACATACATGTGTACCAAAAATTAAAGCTTTATCTTTAAAATTGTGGCTGTGGGAGTCTTTTGCGATTTGCGGGGGTGCGGGGGGTGCATCCGAGATTTGAAATAAACTTGATCTGCGTTTGGTATACAGGAACCTACATGCCAAGTTTGGTGTCTCTAGCTTTTGTAGTCTCCGAGATCTGTGTGTTCATACGGACAGACGGACAGACGGACAGACGGACAGACAGACGGACATGGCTAGATCGTCACGGCTGTTGATCCTGATCAAGAATATATATACTGCCTCCTTCTGCCTGTTACACACATTTGCAGTACTTTATAACTCCCTTTTTCCCATTTTTAATGGGAACAGGGAGTAACAATGTTTATAACAAATATTCAGCTTTATATGCAGAAATATAATATTGAAACCTAAAAGTAACTACTATATATGTTATTATTGACTAGTTAAAAATAATTTTGAATAAAGTGTCGAAATAAAATGTGTAAACAAATGTTGTTTCAATAATTTTGGTTCCAAGGCTAAAACGAAGTGCTTAACTGCCCGTTTTTTCCTGAATGACTACGCCCATGGAAGAGCACATATAGTGCATAAAGAGAGTTACCCACAGTTTCCGGAAACAGAGCCCAGCTTCGTCAGCATCATTGCCAGGTGGAAACCCTTTAGGGGCAAGTTTAGTTAAAGTTGCAGTGACACTGCAACTGCAATTGCAATTGGAGCTGCAACAATACAAGAAACGAGAACTGGCAGCTCTTGGGGCTTATGCCATTTCTAGGTGACTACAGTATGAATACTTATAGGTAACTGTTCCCATTGTGCCATTGGTTAAGGGGTGCAATGCACCCGACCCGTTAACTAACAACCCGGCAACCCATTTCCAACTAAAACTCTTTCATTTAATTTATGCCAAGAGCAATGGCAATGGCAATGCCAATGTTCAGGTGCTGAGGTTTAGTTGGGTGAATGGCAAAAAATACCTTTGAATCCTTTTATAAATGAGGTGAAGTTTGGCTGCGAGTTCAGAGTGCAATAAACTTGGCAAATACTTTAGTTTTATCTGCAAGTTATTGTTTAGAAAAATATATATATACATATATTCAACAATATAAAGGCATTGAAATTTAAGTGATTTTAAGGCATTTTTGTTTTGTTAGAGTAAATTACTAATTAAGTATATTATACATATACATATACATATTACATATTAAGTATAAAAGAACGAACTATTTTATAGGGCAACAGAAATCAACCTGCAAAATTTGGTAATTCTAGGTATAGGGGTGTAAGAGATACAGACTTTGTATACCCTCTGCAAGGGTATAATAATAATTTGTCATGTTTAAATTAGATAGCTTTAATAAGCAAGAATTAAATGTCTTAGAATTATTACTATGATGATTTATGATGATTTTTATTATTTAAAGCAGCCATTTAAATTTGATTGCTTATGAAATACTAAGTACACTTAATAATTTCTGTTCCCCTATAAATTTGATCATATTTCATAGATCGCTGTAAATTTGGTGAACATTTTTGCTAGCCATTCTAAGAGTTTTCTGGTACAGTTGACTTGGATTGCATCACTTATCCTTATCTCTGGTCCGTTAGCCCTCTGCCAGCACTTAAAGTCAACACTTAGCGGCATCAAAACGTTGCCTGCCTTTGACAGGACATTTTTGTATTTTTTGTTTTTGTTTTTTTTTTTTTTTTGTTAAAGAACCAAAGGACTTCTGTACAAAGCGGACAAGTACAAGTATCACTTAAAGGCATTTTCTTTTGTTGTTTTTCTTATTTCACTCTACAGTTTTCCATGGTGTCCAAACTGCAATTCGAGCAATGCAGCCAACTTTTCAGCGATATACTTTTTTCATTTCATTTCTTTCTTTAATTTTTTTTTTTTTTTTGTTTTTTTTGTATATTTTTTTAGTACAGTTTTCTTTCTTTCGCAGCGCGCTTTCAATTTGTGTGTACATAAATTTCGAAATGGACTTCTCGTGTTTGGAGTCGCGACAGCAAAGAGAAAATGTCGCTGTTTTCCTGGGTAAGAAATGGTGTGCGGAAACAAGTGCCCAACTGATGGCAGAGTCAACCAGCTCCAACACCAGCTTTAACAACAAAACCAACAACAACAACAACAACAACTGCCAAATAGTGTTGCAAACGGCAACTGCATAAATAACCAAGCAAAGCAAAAGTCTGAACTCAAAAATGCCTATCGAAAGTCGAGTTCGTCCTTCGTCCTACTCGCAATGTCGAAATTTACGACTCTTACGAAAATTTCCACGCATAAATTTAGCAAGTTTAAAAAATTCCAGAAATACTCGTAACAAAAGCAAAAAGTAAGCCAAAATTCCTTTTATTGTATCGCATTTGTTGTTGCATTTGTTTTAATTGGAAAACTCAAAAGCATTTTCTCAGAGGCGACACAGTTTTTCGGAGCAACCAATTTGATTGTGTGAGGATTTTCGCACTCAATGGGCCGTAAAATTACAGAATAAATGTATAAGCAGAGTGGGAAGAGGGGTGAGAGAAGAGGAGATAGGGGATATGGGATAGGGGATAGGGGAGAGCAAACAGCACATGTAAATGTTGATGACAATAAAAGTCTGAGGCAAAAGTTCACATTCAAGTTGAATTTCATCGAAGCGTTCTGCTTGAATGGAAAGGGGTCTTCTTGGTTCTTCTTGGGTGCGGATATACTATACTATATGCATATATACTATACTATAGTTGTAAGAGACGCTTCAAAGCGTTTCTATAATGTAGTTCTCACACTTGCCCTTTACTACTTATTTAGCCAAGAGGGGAAAGTGAGCTTCAAGCGTGACAAAAATGATTTCGTTTTAAAACATCAAATCTAACAAATTATTCAAATTATGTGAAGGCACATTGAAAAGCGTGTAATCAAATCTATAATGATGATTATTGTCTACATAATATTAATGGATATGCCAATCATAAATATCCATATTGTTGTTTGCATACATTATAAATAATAGTTGAAATTTGAATTAAAAATAATTAAATAGCTATATGTAGGAGTTTAGTCTACATAAGTTTGTCTTCAGTCTAGCTAAAGGAAAACAATTTGAACATAATTTAATAATGGCCTTTTCTTTGAAAGTCTTAAGACCTTTGGAATTGTTGGTCAGCATGTATATGGTTATATCTTCAATAGTCTGAAAATAAAAACAAGAACGAAATGTTATCTTCGGCGTGCCGAAGAGATATGTATACCTTTGCAGAAAAGATTTGCATAAGAAAACTTATTTTTCAACGGATTGTTCCTATGGCAGCTATATGCTATAGTGGACCGATCTGGCCAATTCAACTATAGGTACTACCTGCAATAAGAAGAAGCATGTGTGCTAAGTTTCATCAAGATAGCTCTAGAACAAAATCTTGAAAATTGCATACAAACAGACGGACAGACAGACGGACAGACAGACGGACAGACAGACGGACAGACAGACGGACAGACAGACGGACAGACAGACGGACAGACAGACGGACAGACAGACGGACAGACAGACGGACAGACAGACGGACAGACAGACGAACATGACTCGGCTGTTGATGCTGATCACGAATATTCAATTTTTGCTTTTCTGAGACGTCGCATTCAATGCGTTACACATTTCGTGACAAAATTATAATACCCTCTGCAAATGTATAAAAAACTCAAAATGAAATTGCTCAGATCATAAAATGCAATTACAACTAGTTATATAGCCAATTGTGCACATGTTAAGCAAACTGTTAATAGAATTTGAAACCAAATATACTATATTTTATTTATGGGGGTTGCCTGACACTTCTTTAGCAATGGCCGTCAATGTCATGTGAGGATTTAGGCAAAGGATGATACCTCATGTCCTCTGTGTATATTAAATGGCCTCTTAGTGGCGATTCCAGACGCCGTAATGCTAAGCCAGCATATGGTTATATGCATATGTATTTTGAAGCTCATGTTGTGTGTAATTCGGCGTCATCATTACCATTTTCTGTCATCGTCACACACACAATGATGTCTTTATGACTTTCTCGCAAATGATAAGAAAAGTTTTCTCCAACATGAACCGAGCATACTACTATAGTAAACCCGAGCAGTAGATGGCCATGTCAAAACATATGGCATATTGCCAGGCAAAACATTTAATGGTCTGCAAAATGGGCAGTGCCATGATGATGGTCATGGCGATGGAACAGGACAACGGCGACGAGCACAAGGACATTAAAAGTTGCTTAACCTTCATTAGGCGCCCATATTCCAACTGGCAGTCAAATGAAATTTAATATGTGTCAGGACTTGGGCATGGGCATGGGCATGGCCATGGGCTCGTGTCCTGGCCATGTCCTGGCTGCTTCGGGTTGCGCAATAAACGTGGCTGTCTGTGAAGCTTAATATCCCATTTGTGCATGGCTGCGATGCCGGCACTGCACTGCATTCTAATGATATGCTTGAAAAAATTACGAATCACCGCAAAAGTTGGCAAACAATGAGACAAACACCCGTGCAGCTTTAATCAAAAAAACGAGCTAGGATCCCAGCCGTGCAGCCAAACTCAATTTCGCAGCTTGTTACACGCAACACAGCGCAGCTGGCTGCTTGAATCAACTCCAATCTCGACACGACTCGACTCGAGTCGACGCAACTCTTACTTCCTGCCTCTGCTTGAAAGCGAGAAACGCGTTAACGCGGCAACATGGCATTATCCTTTTCTTGGCTGCTCCTTATTTGCAATACTGCCATTCTGTTTGTATTTTGATAATCGAATTTGGGCACAAAGTTTCCCAAATAGCATAAACACCATGAGCTAACAAAGGATAACAGGACAGCGAACCGGACTACACTACAACAATTAGCAAAAACAAACTGAACAACTTAGAACGTTGCAATCGGATGCACCCGACTGCGACATACTCTTGATCTTGACACTTTGTCTGCCTATGGTATATACCAACATGTTTGCTAAGTTTGGTTGCTCTAGCTTCAAAATTCGAATAAGATCTAATTTTTGTTGTTCAATCAAAAATCTTTGATCTTATATCAAATAATAATCACGCAAATAGCCACAAACAGAAAAAAAAAACAAAACGGAATTTGAACACGGCAGGATAGCCCGCTATTTATTGCATTACAACAATCATGTCCTACATGCTAAAGGACTTTATTTGCTTTACGCTAGGAAAGCTTTCTCGTTTGTCTTTCAATTTGAGTTCATCTTTAGCTAAGCATTTGTTTCACTGGTAGTTTTAAGACTCCCATGATAAATGTTTCCAATCAACCAGCTTTGAATAAGCTTCTCTTGTCAAACTCATTGATTAGGAACAGTTTTCCTTGAAGTATTACTTACAGAACCTTGCGATAGCTCATCGAAGCGAACAGATTTTGATTTTATACCATCAGAGACCGTTTTGGCCAATCGAGCCGCTAATCTTCGCTTGATTTTGAGTTTCTTTTGACGCTGTTTGGCAAGTTTTGCATCGAGCTTTTTCTTTAACTCAGCCTGAAGAACATTTTGCTCGTTAGCCTGCAATAAAGGAGTGAATTAGTTAAGGATCAAACAATATTGATCTGATCTTACAATGCGATTAATATCCGCCTCGTGTTCGCATTCTATCTGTTCAAGGACCTCCTTAACACGCTGACGCATATAAATGATGCCCTCCTGTGCCGATTTATAGTCGTCACGTGTTTTGGTTAAGCGAATGTTGGATATAATTATGTCATTCTCCCATTTTTCCAAATCAATAGATAGTCTGGTGGCAAAGTCATTTATGCGGCCTTGGTAGTTCTGTGGATATTTCAATCAGTAATAGAAATCAGTTATTGAGTAATATTAATATTGTATCACCTCTACAGTAATGTTATATACACAGAGGGAGGCACTCGCTGTGCGGTTATCCTTTTCAATGGATTCCGTGAGCTCGTTGATCTGCTTTTCCAGCTTCAACACTGGCAAATTGTCCTTAAGGCTCTGCATTTCCACCATGGTTGCATAGTAGTCACGCACGTATCGCCACTCGATTGGCAGACGCACAGTGGCTTCCATGGAACGACGTTGGCAATCTTTGACCAATTTGGATTTAAAGTGACCCCACCACTGGTTGGTGATTTCACGTGAGTTTTCTTCGATTCTTTCAAAGGTTTTCACTGAGATCTTAAAATTCTTATCCAGCTCTTCGCCAATATTGAGCAGCTGCTGCTGATCCCAGATTATTGAAGACATTTGCTGATGTCCCAAATTCACATATATATCTGTATAAAAATACTTGTAATAGCGCAATATCTCCAATAAATCCGTACTAAACTTGGCCCAATCCAGCACATCAGCGCTATAGTTCATCATGAGTACATCGAGATAAACCGGATCAGGAAGCATACAGCGTTTAAGGAACGAATCCATGGACCACTTAAATAACATATGTGGCAGATCATTCAAACTCATGCCAACCCAATCACGAGAGATGCTCTGCATCATTCGCAGTTTATTAATAACCCGAGAGAACATAAAGAATAACGATGATCGATGCATCGATTCCAGTAGCTCATCATAACGATCCGTACGACCCGTCATCACACTCAACTTAAATTCCTTGGCCTGTATGTCCCTAATGCTGACACGTTCCAGCATTTGAGAGAATTTGATCATACGTGGAACATATAGCAGAAAACTGCTTACGGACATGCTCCTCATTGGCAGTGAGGATCTTGCCCAATCTAACGAAGAATCCGAGTTGGATGTTTCCGATTCGGGTATATCCAGTTCGGCAAACAAGTTACGTAGAAACTCATCCCGACACATTGTCGGATCGTACTTGGGATCTATTGGCATTATCGCATCATAACGTTGACCCAATTTTGCCGATAGTCTTATTTCATCTAGCTGATCGCTGGTAATTGAAAATCCAAAACGTGATTGCGTCATTTTTAATATTGTAATGCAATTCAAAAGAACGTGAAAAAGAAACTACAAACAGTGTGGACAAACAAAAAGAAAAAGGGTTTTGAATATATATTAGTAATAGAACACAAAATGTGATTAAAAGTAACAACAAACAAAAATAAAACAAAAACTGATTACAAAAGCAGACAGTCAAAACTTCAAAGTGAATACAAAACATCAAATTAATAAGAAACAAGTAAGAATGCTCTAGTCGAGTGTGCCCGACTACGAGACTCCCTACTCCCAACTTGCATTTCAAGCAGTTCAGCAACAACACAAGCAAGCAGTGCACTTAACTTGTGCAGTGCCTGTCAAACAGTTGTTTCTGCCTGCTGAGACAGGGGAAATAAGATTTTCCATAACTTTGGTGCTATTTATCCGATCGTGTTGAAATTTACACATCCGAAAGACATTGATTAAACATACATGTGTACCAAAAATTAAAGCTTTATCTTTAAAATTGTGGCTGTGGGAGTCTTTTGCGATTTGCGGGGGTGTGGGGGTGTGCATCCGAAATTTGAAATAAACTTGATCTGCGTATGGTATATAGGAACCTACATGCCAAGTTTGGTGTCTCTAGCTTTTGTAGTCTCCGAGATCTGTGTGTTCATACGGACAGACGGACAGACAGACAGACAGACGGACATGGCTAGATCGTCACGGCTGTTGATGCTGATCAAGAATATATACACTTTATATAGTCGGAAATGCTTCCTTCTGCCTGTTACACACATTTGCAGTACTTTATAACTCCCTTTTTCCCATTTTTAATGGGAACAGGGAGTAAAAAATGCAAAAAATAGTTCTGATGTATGAAAAAGAAATTGTATGTATAGGAAAAAAATCAACAAAAAAAAAATGTAGAAATGAATATATATACAATACTTAAACCAGATCTATATAATTTAAGCTATTTACGTATGTAAAAATGCACAAAGTCGGTTGAACGAATAGATTTAAATATATTCATGATATAAGACCGTTTCTAATCTAACAAAAGTTATGGATATAACACAAAATTAAGATTACTTAATTGTACTTATATGGAACCGGCAATGCGTTATATAAATATAAATTATATCCAGTTGAACAGTTATACTCCAATTCATTCAATCCATTCTGCATGCCACTTTTGGTTATACAATAATGCAGCGTTATTTCCGGTAAGTTGAAATCAATTTTCAATAGATTAAAACAATGAAATTGTTTTAGTTGCGCCCAGTTACGATATCATTGCTATATAAGCAGCATCCAGCGATTGTTCCACACAGTGCTGAAGGCGCCTACAGATGGCTCCATTCTTCTATTCCGCGCTGCTAGCGCTCTGTGGTATTGGCACACTGGTCCATGGACAGACTCAACTGGTTTGTCAGACCAAGCAGCGTATTTTAACGGAACAACAAACGTATATACATCAATTGGAAGTGAAGCAGAGTTGGGAGGTTAAATGGCTGGAGGAAACCTGCCATTTACGAATTCCACCAATTGAGGAAACAACGGAAGCCGTTTCCGAACCAGAGCCCACAATAACATGGCCAACAGTATGTCCGAGTTGTGTATGGCCTACGCAAAGGCCAACAGCACCGCCGGAAGAATCTACGGAATGGCCGACATGGCCGCCGATAGAAACAGATAGTCCGGAAGAGACTACCATAGATGGTTCTATACTTCCGACAAGACTACCACCATGCAATTTGCCTGCATGTTGGAATCCACCATCGCCATGTGAATTTCCTAAATGTTCTCCATGGCCCACAGAGACTCCAAGAAGACCATCGAGGCGACCTATTCCTACAGATATATGGCCAACTGATACAGATTATACGGAGGAATCGACTATTCTACCAAACATCGACCCATTACCCACACTACCTCCTGAGATAGAGCCAACATATCAGCCCCCATCAAGTAAAATCATTTGTTGCACACCGCGTCAAATTGAGGAAGAAGCTAAGATGAAAACGGTAAATAGATAAACAGCTTCTATTGATTGAAATCAATATCAATATTTCAACATATTTGTCATACTAGGTTGACCTAATCCATAGATATGGCTATCCTGTGGAGACACATTTCGTAACAACAACAGATAGCTATGTGCTCTGCCTTCATCGCATGCCACGGCCGGGAGCTCCTGTGATTCTCCTTGTTCATGGTCTCATGTCCAGCTCAGCATCTTGGGTGCAAATGGGTCCAAATAATGGACTAGCTTATATATTATACGATCAGGGCTATGATGTTTGGATGCTGAACACGCGAGGCAATATCTACTCGAATGGGCACAAGAATCCAAATATTGATCCTGCGAAATACTGGGAGTTCTCGTTCCATGAAATCGGTATCTACGATCTACCAGCGACAATTGATCTGATCATTGAAGTCACACAAAAGCCAAAGATTCAATACATTGGACACTCCCAGGGATGCACAGCCTTCTTTGTGATGTGCAGTGAGCTACCACAGTATGCTCACAAGGTTATCCTTATGCAAGCAATGTCACCGACCGTCTACCTGGAGAATACGCGTAGTCCTGTGCTTAAGTTTTTGGGTCTGTTCAAGGGAAAATTAGGAGTGAGTTCTGTGGCGTAAGGAAATAATTGTATGCATATTAGTAACAATTGTTTTTGTTTCGTTGTTTATTTCAGGTGCTGCTCAACTTACTTGGCGGCTTTGAGATCTCACAGGATAACAATTTGATCTCACAGTTTCGGGAGCATATCTGCAAAGGACACTTGGGTAGTAAAATCTGTGCCATCTTTGACTTTGTGACATGCGGCTTTGGCTGGAACGAGTATAATAGCGTAAGTTTCGATTCTTAAATACATTTTTGAAATATAATTTTCACATTGTCCCTTTAGACTCTGACACCATTGATCGTCGGCCATGCCTCACAGGGCGCCTCCAGCCTCCAGATCTATCACTATGCCCAGCTGCTCCATGGCCTCAAATTCCAGTACTACGATAGGGGAATCATACTTAATCAAATACACTACAGGCAAAGCTACCCACCATCCTACAATCTCACCCAGGTTAGCTGTAAGGTAGCACTGCATCATTCCGAAGATGATTGGCTCGCTACCAACAGGGATGTGGACAATCTAAGATTGCGTCTACCCAATGTCATCGATAATTGGCGAATTGGACATCCCGGCTTCAGTCACTATGATTACGTGATATCAAAGAATGTCAGAGTACTGGTTTACAATCGCTTAATATCCAATTGTCATAAGTATAGGATAACCAAACGCTACTATTAATCTTCATTGCAAGTTCTAATAAATTTTTAAAGCAAATACAAATAAACTGGTGGAGGTTGAACATCTAAGAATATGACGTAGTATCATTTTGGGTATACAAATTGTAGTTAATATATGTAAAAAGATGTAAAACATGATCGCGGCTAGAATAGTCTATCTTGCTCGTTTCAGCCTTCTTTAGCTTTATGTTCCATGTCTCCCAAATTCTTGCATTTTTTTTTTATTTCTTGGTTAACTTTAATACCCATGCAGAGGGAATTATAATTTTGTCACGAAATGTGTAAATCATCGAAGAAGACGTCTCAGAATAAAAAAATGGTGTATTCGAGATCAACATCAACGGCCGAGTCATGTCCGTCAAGACTTTGTTCTAGAGCTGTTCTTGATGAAACTTTGCACAGATGCTTCTTCTTATTGCAGGTAGTACCTATAGTTGAATTGGCCACATCGGACCACTATAACATATAGCTGCCATAGGAACGATCGGTTGAACAATTAGTTTTTGTATGAAAAACTTTTTTGTTTTTCAAGATAACTCAACCAAACTCACTAAAAATAAGTTTAAAGACAATTTATACATGACAAAATTTCATCAAAATCTGACTTCTATATCTTCAGCTGCCGTACGAACGATCGGTTGAAAATAAGTTTCTGTATGAAAAACTTTTATGTTTTTCAAAATATCTCGACCAAACTCACTATATCTTACTTAAAGCACGTTCTACACATTTTGACCTAATTTTATCAAAATCGGACCACTATATCTTTTAGCTGCCATTTTTGTATGCAAATCTTTTCTGCAAGGATATATATCTTCGGCACGCGGAAGATAACATTTATTTCTTGTTTTATTCTATTTCGATTACATTCATTGACATGTTCTTTAAGAATTTGATAAAATTTTCAAACGAAAGCGCAAAGTTTAAAACCAATTAAAACCATACTTATCTAATTTCATTATTTCGAAAACTGAGAAGTTTTTTAGTAGATAGCCGAGTTAAGACTCAATATATTGTTATTCCCAACAATCACCCATACAACTTTAACCTGAATTTCTCGTATTTTCAGCCATTTAGTCTGAGTTAAGAGTTTGCGGTATTAAGGATTTATTTGCACATTTTTTTTTTTTTTTTAAATCAATACATATAAGAATTTGCATATGCGAAAGTAAAGCGTTTTATAAATATCACATCCTGCACGCATATTTACACGCCGCAAGGCTCTGTTTTAATTTAAGTTTGCAATTGAAATGGCGCGAAAAGCAAAAAAAAAAAAAGGAGCCAGCACAAGGACAACGCCAGCCTGATGTCCTGACTTTAAATTGCTCACGTGTGTGACACAATTTGCCAGGCAGACGGACAGACGACAATGCCAAAAGCGGAAACGGAAGCGCAAAATGTGAAAAATGCGCAGAGCGAACAAAACAAAGTAGAAAGAGCTGGCAATGGAGCGGGTGGGGGATTGGGGGTAAGAAAAGCAAGGGGAGGGTTTTCGCTTAACAGCTCGCACGTACGCGCTGCCACGCCCACGTAAGGACCGCGGGGTAAACAATTTGGAAAGCCCACGCAATGCTACACACACACACACACACACACAAACACCTCCCACCCACTGTGCACATGTAGGCTTCAGTTACGCTCCCCATCTCCATCACCGTCTCTACCTATGCCTTCAGCTTCTGCCTTGTCTACGGTTTGAGTCTCCGGCTATCAACGTCATGGGCCCCGCCATAAGCCTCAAACGCCCTGCGTACGTGTGTTATTTAATGCTTATCTTTATCCTTTTCCCATTAGTGTTATTGATGTTGGCAGTCGTCACACTCGCACTCGCACTCACACATACATACATACCCACACCTGTTTCATTTCATTTTCCCTTCTACCTTCTGCCCACCTCGTTGTGGCACCTGTGCGTTGCGCCTCGATAAACCTGGCCGCCAGCTAAACGCTGACAATTGATGCCAGAAGATGCCAAAAGAAAACCTGGTACAAAATCACGCGCTAAACATTATTTTAATGCTCCAGCCAGTCACATATATGGTACACTGAGAGAAAAAAACGCACCGTTGTGTTTGGAATTTTGTAGGAAAAACAAGTAAGTAAGTATGCTCTAGTCGAGGGGGGCCGACTGCGAAACTCCCTGCTTCCAACTTGCATTTCAAGCAGTTCAGCGGTAAGCAAGCTGCGCACTTAACTTGTCCAGTGCCTCTAAAACTGTTGTTTCTGCCTACTGAGACTTTCATTACTTTGGTTTATGAAATTTACGCAGCTGATCAACATTGAATTAACATATATGTGTGTGTTCCAAAAATCAAAGCTTTATCTTCTAAATTGCGGCTTTGGGAGTGCGTATTCAAGTATTGTATTCAATTTGCGGGGGTGAGGGTGGTTTTATATACAGGAACTTACATGCCAAGTTTGATGTCTCTAGCTCTTATAGTCTCCGAGATCGACGCGTTCATACGAACATAGCTATATCGACTCGGCTGTTGATGCTGATCAAGAATATATACACTTTATCTAGTCGGAAATGCTTCCCTCTGCCTGTCATATACATTTGCAGTACTTTATAACTTACTTTTTCCCATTTTTTCCATGGGAACAGGGATCAAAAAAGCATTAAGGGACGGTTGAGATCGGAAATGAATTTCTATCCCATTTCCATCAATAGTATATATCATAGGCAGACAAAGTGCTATCGTAATGAAACTTGGTACAGATGTTTCTTCTTTCTGCAAGCATACATATGTCAAAATCGGCCAGATTGGAACATAATAACATAACATAGAGCTGTAATAGGAACGAATGGTTGTAAAATAGGTTAACCATACTCACTTTACCTTAGTTTAAGCACAATTTACACATGCTCAATAAATTTCATGAAAATCGCACGACTATATCTTATAGCTTTTTCTGAACAATCTTCATTATGTTTTATAAACATTTGACTTGTTTAGTTTATTGATTTTACATTTTAAAAAATCTGCATTAAAACCAATCGCACATGGAAGTTGTCAACTTGCTCGAAATTGATTGCTACAGAAATGAGTTGCCATACAATATGTTAAATTTTTGAAATTGTTTTGTTTAAAAGCTCAAAATATTAATTGCAAAATCTCTAGAGATGTCTGTGACACCTAAGAATTGGATTTCGGTTGGAAGAGCTTTCTTGAACTTGACCTGACTGATGATTGACTTTTACCACGTGTAGAGATTTTGTTTTGTATCACAGTTTGTAACGATTTTCAAATGATTTTCTTCGAGTGTATGTGTATGTGAGGTACATATTTACGCTCCACTCTATAAAGCAGTTTGACGGAAATATTTAAAGCTCTGCCTCATGGCTGTATTTCCGTGTGTTCAGAGTAGCTAAGAGGCCTCTTGGGTCCTTTAGCTGCCACGACTGACATTTATAAATGCTGAACTTGGCTTTCCGAATGGAGATACAACGGCGGGTTGCGTCCTTGAAGAGGAAGCCTTTCGAATTTAAATGATGCTAAATGATGGCGCCAGATGTTCGAGTGTAGGCATAATGAAAAAAAATTGTCTAAATGGTAGGATAAGTTTGGGACGACAGACTGACAAAGATTTTAAGGCCATAGATGATGACAAAATTCTCTGATAAAAGAAGTTAAATGTCTCTGTAGCAGAGTAAGAATTCTATTGAAATTTGATGGAAGAATTAATTAAATTGTTCGTCAAAATGATCACAAATTGAAATTACAAGTTAAAAAATATTAAATAAAAAAAAAAATGAATGAATACGATTCCAATTCTATTCAGCTGTACTATACACAATTAGTTGAAAATTCGGTTTTGGTTTCTCTAGCTTTTAAACTGTTGAAATAATTGACAGACAGACGTACAGACAGTTCACAACACAATCAAAATTAAAATTCTGCCATCTGCATAATTATGATTTCCCACCGTAAACTATTTTCAAATAGAAAGACAACCCTAAAACAAAACTTCAGTTTTTCGACAACAAACGAATGTTATCGATAGACAAAGTGTAGTAACTCTGGCATATGTCAATTCATAAACATGACATTCACTTAGATAGCTCTGATAAATCCATCGCAAGTCGTGTTATATTATATATTTTTCGATTTGTGGAAAAACTAACCACACATTTTAAACACCGATTCCAACAAATTCAAATGTATTGTTAAATGTTAAGCGGTCGAACAAATTATCGCGACCCAAAGTGTATAGAAACCATTCCGATTTGAAAACAAACCGAGCTCTCTATTTTCTATGTAAAGCATTTAAAAAGCTGCCCAAACACTTCGCCGGCAAGACAGCGAACAAAAGTCTCACACAAATCTAACCAAAAAGGTAACCACAAAGGTAACCAAAATGTTAGCACGCAAATGCCAGCTAACCAAGACAAGCCGGACACCACTAGTTCACGAGCGGATCGCTCTGCACTGTGCCCGGAACATATGCCAATTGGCAGCTGCTCTGCCTAAGCCACGCACCCTAACGGGTCATCTGCCCGTTTTGATAGAGCTGCGTAGCCTCGAAGAGGATGTCGTCTATCGCTACCAGGTGAATCTGCCAGCCAGCTGCAATGATCGAGATTCCCAGCCAATGGAGGCGGCCGAGGCCAGGGCTATAAGTCAGAAAATGAATTTACCTTGCCTGGTCCATGGCTTGACTCAAGAGACTAGCTCCATTGCGGAGACTAGTTCCATGCCGGAGATTAGTTCCATGCCGGAGATTAGTTCCATGCCGGAGATTAGTTCCATGCCGGAGATTAGTTCCATGCCGGAGACTAGTTCCATGCCGGAAGCGCTGCCGGCTCCACAGCAGGAGAACACTGATTTGCCTCAGCTGGTCATGATGCAGGATGCGATACATGTGGTGCACAATCGCTCCAACGGCCAATTGCCATTGTTAGCTGGCACCAAGGAGCCCATATCAAGCTTTCACTACCCAGCCTATGCAACTGGAGCAACAAAGACCACACTTGATCATTTCATGGCTACGCTCCATGAACAGCAGCAGAGTCCGCTCGAGTTTGAAATGCTGTGGCCGGAAAACGACAAGAATCAATCCGATGACGAGCATCATTCCATATTGGCACAACCCATAGCTACTCAGTTCTTTGAAAATAATGAGCACAATCTAGAGCTGCAGCAGCTACAACCACGCAATGGCTACAAGCTGGCGGAACCACAATCGAAGACACTGCCAGGCCGGCACAACATAGATCTACAACAACAACAAATGGCTCATGACAATGATGAGCTCAGCGGCAACCAGCCCACTAATTCGGAAAATCGAGCTGGGAATAATAATATTATATCACCAGACGAATCAAGTGGCTACAATCTACCAAGTCAGGATCCAAATCAGGATCCAAATCAGGATCCGAATCAGGATCCAAATCAGGATCCGAATCAGGATCCAAATCAGGATCCGAATCAGGATCCGAATCTAAATCAAGATCAAAATCAAACCATTTATTGTGATCCTACAGATCAGCAGGTGCCCATCTCTGCAGCTGATGACAATCCTCAACGCAGTCCAACTGAAGACGTCCATTCCTTTTATTTGCCCCGTGTGGATCACTTTGGCTACTCCATTGACTTGCAGCGGGAGCTGCAACTGCGCAGAAAACTTGCACTGGAAGTGGAACAACACAAGCTATTTGAGCAACAAAAGTATCAGCGCATGTTTACTGGTGAGTTTTCCCACCGATTCTACTTCTGAGAAGATATAAACGAACTAGATGTAAGCCACTTTCAATATAGTAAGGATACTCACGATTAACTGATTTGGTGACATACTCACTTTTCCACCATTCCAATTGTGATTTGCGTGATTTACAGACAATTGGCTTTGTTTGTTTATTTTGTATGCATGTTGAGTGTGACCGCATTTTTGTAAACCAAAAATACCAAATTTGCAGTATTTGCAGTTTTTTGCTGAACGAACTTATTGGCTATATAGTTTGTTAGGGCTGGGATTTCTAGTTTCTAGTTTTTCGGATTAAGTTCAGTAGTTTGATTCCCGATAAAAAGAACTAGTCTTGCTTTTAGTTCGTTTAGTTCTTTTCAGGGTAAATGTTCGTAAACATTCGGTTTTGGTCTCAAAATGTGCGGAAAAATGAGAGCATGTCGATTTTTCTTATGGCAGCTACACTGTATATGATATAGTAAATCAATCTGGTCAGCTCGGACATACGATATATGTCCCAGCTGGCATTTAAAAGATCATGTTAACAAAAATCAACTTGACGCGTCTTTTACAAGCATTCTTGATGATTAAAAAACCGCTTTAAAGAAGACTCGAAAATGTTTGTTTTTGAAAGTAGAATGATTTGAAATATGACTCGAATATGAGTCGCAACTGATCAGAAAAAATGGGTTATAAACAACTATAAAAGAAGACTTGCGGCTAGGGTACCGCTTATTTACCGCTTTTAATCAGACAGAGGATTTGAAAAAGATTCAGAAATTGCCCTCTCTGTACCAGATTCCATTAAGAATATGTATGTATATCGGGAACGTCAATCAATGTCTTACATATTTTATGACAAAACATATAATATATACTCTGCACGGGTACGATTTTCAAATAGAACTAAATCTTGAACTTTTCTCTTTTCCACACTATTTAGAGTCGCAGCTGAATTTACAAGTGCCTCAGGAGTTGCAAGCGCTGTTCCATTGGGACTGCTGCCATCTGTGTCAGACTGTGATGAGGAGCATGCGCAATGCATTGGATCATTATCTATCGAAGACACATTTGCGTCGAGTGGACTCCTGGCTGATCCGTTACAGCTTCGTTAAGGGTAATTTGTCGGAAGATATGCTGCGTCATTTGAGATGCACTGGACCCGCTGTCCTGCACTGTGATCTGTGTGACCTTAAGCTGACCTCGGTGATCCATGCTCGCCAACATTTCTATGGACGTCGCCATCGACTTGTGGAGCGTAACATTAGCAAGCCCAATGGTGAGGGCTACTATGACAAGGCCGGACGCTGGGTGCGCACCAATGACAAGTGGCTAATGTGCAAGATCTGTGACATCATTGTCACCTCGCAATCCCAGCTGGCCATCCACATGGCCGGTGTGCGTCATCGCAAACGAGAGCGTTCCACCTGTACTACCTCCATGCCGAAAACATATGATGGCAGCCACGTTTATCGCATTAATTCCAATGGCACACTGGCGCCACTTAATCCCGATGGCCAATACATGTATGCCGGCATTGAGAAACAGAAGGATGTGCTCAAGTTGAATGACCTCAATGCCGCCTACTACTGTGAGGTATGCAACATAACGCTCAATCATCTCAAGAGTGTCAAACAGCACGAGCAAGGACGTGTGCACAAGAAGAAGCTGGACCGTGTCACCCAGCAGGCGGCATTTTTGTAGGAGTCTAGTCCACCTGCGTCTGTTATATAATTCAAACCAATCCCTAGAGTCATTTGTTGTGAATATACTGAAGCAGAGCGTTCAGGCCTTTACCATACTGCTATATGATAGAAAGGCTGTATGCATTGCCGTATTATTTGCATTTTATTTTTGAATTATATATATATGTCACTATTTTATATATACTTATGTTTTATAATAGTATTTAGCTTGTTATATACATATGTATTGTGTATGAATAAAATGTACTTCTTAGCAGCGAATGTTTCTGTGTGTTTCTTTTTTATTTATAGACTGGCATATGCGTTTTAATAGGCTTTTGATAATATGAGCTTATAAATAACTGTTCACCACTATTTTCATTTTTGATATGTCTAATCAAAAATCAAAAACAAGAAAGAAATTTTATCTGTTTTACCCTTGCCGAAGATTTTTGTAGACGAAATTCAATTTCGAACAGATGGTTTCAATGGCGGCTGTATGATATAGTCGTCCGATTGAAATAAAATTTAGTCAACATGTAAATAACATCCTAGAACATAAAATAGGTGAGTTTGGTCAATATTCATTTAGATACAGAAAAGTGTTTTATATAAAAACTTATTTTTCAAACGAATGCTCCTATGACAGCTATAAGAAATAGTCGTTCGATTTTTATGAAATTTATTCAGCATGTGTAAATTGTGCTTAAATTAAGTTTGGTTAAACTATCTTAAATATCTTAAACATATATCAGTTTGACAGGCAGTGGACAAGAACTGCTTGATTTGCAAGTTAGGAGCAGGGAGTTCGTAGTCGGGCACACTCGACTATAGCCTTCTTGCTTGTTTTCCAATCCATAAGACTTCAAAAACTGGAGTAAATATATATTTTTTTGCTAACGTTTTGTTATTCTAACATACCTTTTTAACATGTCCTTTTGAAGTTTAATCAAACTTGCGAGTACATACTATTTTGCAAGAGCCGAGGGAGTTGTCGGAACCAGCGGGATGTTCGGAATAGCCAAATTGGCCCGGGTTTTCCAACAGATGGACATTGCCAAACCCAATATGCTTTTTTTTCTTTTTTCAATTTTTGAAAAGAAAGTATATAATTCTAAATTTGATCACACACACCCTTTAATCTTTAATGTGAAGAGATTAATGTAAACAGTCAATAGGACTTTGGCAAATTGTGCTACATATTACAAAATATACATTGTCGAGTTTTCCATCTGGTTCTTATAGAGATATACCAGGCCAATGCGGAGAAAGGTATGCAACAAGGTGGATATTTGACGCCACTCATTGCGTCTGCCTTGGTCTGTTAAGGCTAGCAACCATTGCGCTGAGAGTTTGATTCCGTAATAAAACAAAAATGGATTTAAATGCCATGGCGCGATCTATTATAACAAAAAGCAAGTAAAAATAAGCACGTAAGAACAACAATGACAGCAACTCACTTTCAGGGCGGCATAAACTAATTGAATCCAGGCATTCATGTGTACTGACCCATTGATCAAAAGCAAAGCAGTACATAGATGAGGAGGCAACATATGAAAGCGATTGGTAAACCATGCTGTTGGATTATCAGCATCCTCACTGGCATTCAACAAATAGTCATACATATTTTTGAGCTATAAAGGATATAAGAAGAGAAACATATTATTAACAGCCGTTCTCATGCATTTGTAGATCGTAACATACTATGCCGTAAACACCGTAAACGCCGTAGAGCACCAACAGCCAAAACATAATTAATTGATGGTTAACAGTTCCAGCCTCCATATTCAATGGCTGATTCCAAAGCCATGGGGCTTTTTCGACAGGCACCGCACAGGTCGAAATTATAATACCGAATTGCTTGGCCCAGGAACATACCTGGCCATCGCGTTGTATTATGTGAAACATTTTTAAGAAGAATGTTAAAATAATATTTGTAGAGTGTTACTGCTTCCTCCTTCAAGTTTGGATTGAAACTTGACATTATTTGATAGCTTGTTTCAAATATCCCAGTGAACTGAGTTTATAATTTTCTTTATACACTTACCACAGCCGACATTGTTGTTTGTTGAAACACACACAGCTGCTAGAGGAATTTCCGGTTACAATTTTTAAATTGACAAAGCTCAAAGAAATCAAGAAATGCATTCACTGTCAGCTAGGGATGTTCATATTATATCGCAATATCGATATATCGATATTTCAAAAAACATGATACGATATTGGGCGATATCTGGCATCCGACTATGAAATTTTCTGCACCCAACTAAGAAAATCACAACACATCTTTGTATTCAATTTCACATAAAAGCAGTGCATTACAAGCAGTGCATATATCTTTTTTCAAACAAATCAGCGGCAATGCAAGCAAACAAACTGTCAAGCTGTTGCATCTGCCTACTGAAACTGTGGAAAATAAATTCTTAAATTACTTTGTTGATTATAACCCAATCGCTATGAAATTACGCATGATCAAATAAATGTATGTACCAAATATCAAAACATTATCCTTAAAATTGTGGCCGTGGAAGTTTTCTACAGACGGATGAACAGACAGTAGGACATGGATAGCTCGAGACGTCTCCTGCCTATTACATACATTGGCTCTACTTTATAGCTCCCTTTTCCCCATTTTTAATGGGTGTTGTGAACTTATGTTAATTTAAGAAAGAATCGATAAATATCGCAATGTGTTTGCACAATTTGGCAACATTGAATTTGACATTTTTTTTTAGTATTTACTACATTACATTTAAGCCAGTGTGGCAACACTGAAACAATGGAGTTCCTCTTCTATAACAAGCCGCCAAAGTGTGTGGACGTGCTGCACAGATTAAAAAAGTGACAAAATAAAGATTGTATTGAAGCTGTATTATATTAAAGTGCATGGTGTTCTTATTGTGACAAAATAACAAACAAGTATAAAAAAGGTTCAACGACAGACAGCAGATAGACAATTGGTCGTTCGATCCGGATAATATATATTTCTATCGCCTCTACATCAGGTACGACAACATTAATGGTCGTTCGATCCGGATAATATATATTTCTATCGCCTCTACATCAGGTACGACAACATTAATGGTCCTTCGAAGCCTACAGAACAGCACATTGGAAAAGCAGCAACTATTTCGTCATTCTTGGAAATTTGAATTTCATCAGAAGTGTGTATCCTGACGCGGTTACACATATGGAAAAGCGTTGTGTGTGTATGTAATGCTGAATTCATATTGGTAATTCGGACATACACATGCATGTGTAGGTATATATGTGTATATGTGCATATATATGCGGCTTGGGTAAATTGAATTGCGACATCGAAAAGAAATGTATGTACCCTGACGCGGGTACACATACATAGACAGACATTGAGTGTGTATGTAATGCTGAGTTCATATTGGTAACTTGGACATACACACACATAATTTTGGATATTTACGAAAGGCAAGTGTGCTCTTTAAATTTTTTGACAACGATCATGCCGGATTTACGCAGCGGGAAGACAACGTCAAAAAAAGCGGCATCGGATGAAAACAACATGGCTAGTGGGACTGACATTGGAAACGCCACACAGTTGGACAAAACTGTGGTGCAGACATCGACTCCATACCCGTTGGCCAAAAATAAAGCATCAACGGTGACGACTCAAACCACGCATAAGTCAATGAAAATCCAGAAGCTTCAAATCGAGATGCAATTCACTAAGTCGCAACATGAGATTCAGCAAAAGCGTGCGTTATTGGACTACCAACAGTTGGACTACCAACAGAAGCAAAATGATTTACAGCGACGATTGGAGTTGGCACAACTAGAAGACGATGATCAAGACGACGATCAAGACGACGATCAAAATGCCGGTGCGGAAAATATCGATTTGCAAACTGCAATTCGAACAAGTGAGTGGGTTGGCAGACAGCAACCACAATTAGTTTTTGACTCTAAGAGCAATAATAAAAACATTTTGCAAAAATTTATGTCAAGACAAACAATTAAACAGGATTTACCAGCATTCTGCGGTGATCCACTTGAATGGCCAATATTTTATGCAGAATTTGTGAATAGCAATGAAGTATGTGACCTCTCAAATTATGAAAACATTAACCGACTAAGAAAAGCACTTACTGGTCGTGCAAAGGAAGCCGTACAGTCATTATTGTTATTACCGAGTAACGTATCAGTAATAATAGATATATTAAAAGATAGATTTGGTAATCCTGCATTTATTATAAGACATTTAATAGATAAAATCAAAAATTTCTGTCCGGTTAAAGAGGATAAAATTGAAAAACTTATTAGTTTTTACGACATGTTGACAAATCTAATACATACCTTATTGTCATTTGAAGAATTAGATCACATTCGTAATCCTCTTTTGTTCGACGACATTTTAGAAAAGTTACCATTATCACAGCGTCTTTCTTTTATGCAATTTTATCAAGATGCAAAAGACAATGAGTCAAAAATAGTAGTGTTACACAAATGGTTAGGAAAGAAAATAAAAGCAGCGCAAATGCTAGGGTTTGGTCAAAACAAAGCAAAAGAAACAGCATTGACTGTTTCAAATCAGTTGACACATGAAACACAGAATAAGTCTCAGTTTTGTAATTTCTGTAAGCAAACAAATCATTATATATCAGCATGTGTTTCATTTAAAGCATTAGATATTAACCAACGCTGGCAGCACGTTAGCAAAAATCGCCTATGTATTTCATGTCTTTGTAAAAACCATATGATGAAAGATTGCAAACGAAAGAAACCATGTAAAATTAATAATTGCACCAAAACGCATAACATGTTATTACACAAAGATAGCCCACCAAACAATATCGGTAAAAATTCTCAGATAGAGGAACAAAAGATAGAAAGAGAAAATGATTTTAACTGTAACATAAATTATAATAGTAAAATCCTTCTAAAAGCAATACCTATCTCGATTGTTGGTCGAAACAAGACAATTGATACATATGCTCTTCTAGATGAGGCTTCCACAGTTTCTCTATTAGATCAAGATCTCGCTGACGAATTAGAATTAGATGGTCCTGTTAGACAGTTAAAAATACAATGGACGAATAATGAAGTGTATGAACAGAGTGATTCGAAAATAGTTAGTGTTTGTATTAAAGGAAAAGGTCAATCGAAAAAAGCATTTACATTGAGAAAGGTAAAAACAATTTCTGGTCTTAATCTACCAACGCAGACTTTGGATATTGATAGTTTGACTGACAAGTGGACATTTTTAAAACCTTTCGTTAATCAATCTTACTACAAAGCACATCCAAAGTTGTTAATTGGACAGGATAATTGGTCTGTTATTATAACAAGAAAATTGAAGTACGAATCCTTTCAGGGTCCAGTTGCAAGCAAAACATCGTTGGGTTGGGTAATTCATGGAATTATGGACTCTAATTTAAACGCCAGACAATCAAGTTATTCATGTCATATTCAGAATCTTAGTAAAGATTCATTTGAAAGAGATGACTTAGACTCGTTGCAGGACCTAGTCAAATCATATTGGTCTATAGAAAACGAATTGACAACTGTAAATGATTTTCCAATTTCACTAGACGATAAAAAGTGCATGCAAATAATTGAAAAAACATTAATAAGGAAAGGAAATAGATTTGAATGTGGACTATTTTGGAAAGACGAAGATGTAAAACTCCCGGAAAGTTATAATAATGCCTACACTAGATTGATGCACTTAGAAAGAAAGATTGACAAAAACCCAAAATACGGACAAAAATACCAAGCAATGATATATTCATATGTAGTATCTAAGGGATATATACGAAAATTAAGCGTGAATGAGACAGCAATAGACTCTCCATTGACGTATTATCTTCCACACTTTGGAGTTGTAAATACCAACAAACCAGACAAACTCAGAATAGTATTCGATGCAGCATCAAAAAGTCATGGATATTGCTTGAATGATTTTTTATTAACGGGACCGGATCTGTATAACCAACTTGTTTCTGTTTTAATGAATTTTCGTGAACACAAGATTGTATTTGTCGGAGATATAAAAGGAATGTTCCTTCAAATACAGATACGATAAAAAGATCGACACGCCCAAAGAATTCTCTGGCGGGGAATGAATCGAAACTTGAAGCCGGACGTTTACGAAATTCAAGTGCTCTTCTTTGGTGCTAAGTGTAGTCCGAGCATTGCTCAACAAACAAGAAATCACAATGCATTAGATTTTAAAGACAAATTTCCCGAAGCCAGTAATGATATTATAAGCAAACATTATATGGACGACTATCTGGGAGGAGCGGAAGACGTAGCCAGTGCTGTGAAGTTGATAAATCAGGTTAAATACGTACACGAACAAGCTGGGTTCTACATGTGTAACTGGGTTTCAAATTCAAAAGATGTTTTGATACAAATAGATTCCGACAGCACTCAGACGGACAATAAACAAATACAAAATGTAACGGAAGAACGGATACTTGGTTTGATGTGGGATTTTAAAAATGATATTTTTGCGTTCAATTCAAAGTTTAAGAAAACACACTCTGACATTTTAAGTTTAATTAGACGACCAACTAAGCGCGAGGTACTTAGAATAACCATGTCGATATTTGATCCGCTGGGATTTCTTTCCAATTTGCTCATTGCAAATAAAATTCTTTTGCAAGCTATTTGGGACAGTGGAATTGGTTGGGACGATTTAATTGTTGACGAAAACTATGAAATTTGGAAAAACTTGTGTACCAATATAACCAAAATTGGCGAATTTAAAGTGCCAAGACAACTGACAACCCTTTCAATAGACAAATGTGACATTCAATTACACATTTTTTGCGACGCATCAAAATCTGAGATTTAGCGATTCGCATAGCGTTGAATGCGCATTGATAATGGCAAAGTCAAAGGTAGCTCCATTAAAGCCAATGTCCATACCAAGGTTAGAACTACAAGGAGCGTTGTTAGGAGCCAGATTAAGTAAAGCAGTAAAAAAAATTTTAAATGTTAAAATAAATAAAACTGTGTTGTGGACTGACTCAGAAATAATTCTCCGCTGGCTTAAAACCAGCAGTAAACGATTTAAGGTTTTTGTTGCCCAGCGACTGGGTGAAATTCAACAAATTACAAACATAAGTGATTGGAAATATGTTCCCACGAAATTAAATCCAGCAGATCAGGCCACAAAGATTTTAAAATTTGACTTTTCTGATAACGATATTTGGTTGCGAGGTCCACCCTTTTTACACGAGCCTCAATCGGAATGGCCAAAAGGAAGGTTGATTGATAACTGTCCAAAAGAAAATGCAGTGACTAAACAAGAGTATGTAAACGTCGTAACGGAGTACGATAGTAATACCAGACGCATTAAGATTTTCCAATTGGACAAGATTTTTGCGAACTACTGCTTGGATGTTGAGATATGTTGATCAATTAAAAAAGACAAAGGACAGCCGATCGGGTAGTGAGTTAATAACTGATGAGATAAATAGAGCAGAACAACTTATTTACAAGAAAGTACAGTTAGATTCCTTTAAGAATGAAATCAATTGCTTTATAAAGTCAAAGGTCATTGATAACGCAAGTACTTTAAAATCACTGCCAGTTGTTATGACAGACGATGGATTGTTGAGACTACGAGGACGATTGAACAATATTAAGGAAATACATTTCGATTTTGATTCAAAGAATCCAATAATATTGTGCAAAGGACATCCAATTACAGAACTGTTAGTTTATTACTATCATGTAACGAACTGTCATATTGGTATTGAAACAGTTATAGCCAATATACGACAAAAACTCTGGATAATAAAATGCCGCAGCGTCGTTAAGAAAATAGTTCGTAATTGTCAGTTTTGTAAAAATAAAAGATCAAAGCCTCTTGTTCCCATTATGGGTCAATTACCATCATGTCGCGTTCAGCCAACGGAAAGACCATTTTTAAAAACAGGTGTTGACTATTTCGGTCCTTTAGAAGTGTTAGTAAAACGTAGTCTCGTTAAAAGATATGGTGTCATATTTACTTGCATGACATCTCGCGCTGTGCATTTAGAAATTGCTGAGGATCTGTCATGTAATGCATTTATGAATGTTTTTCGTCAATTTGGGTGTCGACGAGGATTTCCAGTAGAACTATATTCGGACAATGGTACAAACTTTCAAAAGGCAAGCAAAAGTATAAAAGAAATTATTGCAAGTTGGCCCCAGGATGAGATTATTCAATTTATGACAACAAAGAATTGCAAATGGGTTTTCATTCCTCCCTCTTCCCCACACATGGGAGGAGCCTGGGAGCGTCTGATACAATCAGTAAAAAAGTATATGCTATATTTGTTAAAGGACAGATTTCCAAAAGAATACGTTTTAAAAACTGTTTTTTGTGAAATTGAGTTTATGATGAATAGTCGACCACTTCTATATATCCCCTCGGACTTAACAGAAACAGAACCATTGACTCCGAACAGTATTTTAATTGGACCAAATTATAGAGATTCCTTTTATTCTGATGCAACAGAAAGAGATTTAAAATTGCTAAACATGTGGAAGGCATCTCAGAGGATAGCAGATTTATTTTGGCAAAAATGGAAAAAAGATTATCGCCAGTTTTTGATATGCAGTCGTAAGTGGACTCGGGATCCAGAGAGCATTAACGAAGGTGACATTGTCTTAATTACTGATTCAAATTTACCAAGAAACACATGGCCAATGGACAAAGTAATAAATGTATACCCATCTCAAGATGGAAGAGTAAGAATTGTAGATGTTAAGACTAAAAATGGAATTTATAAAAGACCTGTAGTTAAGTTGATAAAATTAGATGTACTCCCAAACAATGAAATGTAATGAAAAAAGTATTGATACATGTAATTACAATACTTTGGGAGGAGAATGTTGTGAACTTATGTTAATTTAAGAAAGAATCGATAAATATCGCAATGTGTTTGCACAATTTGGCAACATTGAATTTGACATTTTTTTTTAGTATTTACTACATTACATTTAAGCCAGTGTGGCAACACTGAAACAATGGAGTTCCTCTTCTATAACAAGCCGCCAAAGGGTGTGGACGTGCTGCACAGATTAAAAAAGTGACAAAATAAAGATTGTATTGAAGCTGTATTATATTAAAGTGCATGGTGTTCTTATTGTGACAAAATAACAAACAAGTATAAAAAAGGTTCAACGACAGACAGCAGATAGACAATTGGTCGTTCGATCCGGATAATATATATTTCTATCGCCTCTACATCAGGTACGACAACAATGGGTAAAGAGAGTAATAATAAACAAATTTCTTAATACCCTATTTCCATTCTAAAATCTTATCCGTTAGGTTCAAATTCAGATGGTCACAAAATAGTCGCAACGTCTGCGGCGTTCGTTGTGAGCCGAGTCATGTCCGTCTGTCCGTCTGTTTATATGCGGTTTTCAAAACTTTGTTCCAAAGCTATCTTGATGAAACTTGGCACAGATGCGTCTTCTTATTGCAGGTAGTACCTATAGTTGAATTGGCCAGATCGGACCACTATAACATACAGCTGCCATAGGAATCATCGGTTGAAAATAAGTTTTTGTATGAAAAACTTTTTTGTTTTTCAAGATAACTTGACCAAACTCACTATGCCTAAGCTTAAGCACTTTTCACACATGTTGAAAAATTGATTAAAACGGACGGTAATGATTCAATACAGCTACTCCTGCAAAAAAGCGATCAACAAAGCTGGTTTTGGGCACAAAAATGCAGAAACATTTTAGGATTTCAAAACCAGCATCGGAGGCTGACTTTTATGACGGAAAATATAATAAAAATGCAATTTAAATTGTGCCAATGTTGTCGTTAACAGTGCTGTAAACGTTAACAGTTAAGTTTGTTACGTTGGTGGCAGCGCCACCATAGTCAACAGTCCCCGCTACTCTGTTAACTCAAAAAGGCACCGATACGCATTATCGATAGGCCAGAGCGTGACGCGGGTATCGGCTAAACTAAAAAAAGCTTTTTAACACATTTTTGTGCAAAAAAACAAAAATATTCCGAGCCTAGTTTTGACATCCTAGAATTATATTAAATTTTTTTGAGCCTCAAACCAAATGTGTTGGAGCCTTGTTTCGATTTCACTTGGGATAGCTGTAAGGAAAGATTACCGGGATTTGACAACTTTAAAAGAAGTTTTCTTAGTTATTTTTGCAAACAATTCGACCTCCGCAGTTTCACGTTTTTACATTTTACCGCATTTTTTGAAACTAAATCCATAATTTTTGGATCGTTTTCGGAGTGGAGGGTCTCAAGTAAAGAATTAGCCATTTTTGTATATTATATGAACTGTTGCATACTTTTGGGCTGCACGTAAAATGTAGCGAGTCAAAATGTTGCTAAGCGGCTGTTGCTTGACAGATGTTGCTGGGCAAATATTGCTAGAGTATTAGCCATGTTGCTGGTGCAAAACAAACTAATTCGGTTTATAATTATACACATTTTTGTCATTTAAAGTTTTAACACTTTGATTTAATTAATGATGCGACACTCGCCGCAATGTTGCATGCTCGAAATGCCTGCTCTGCTGTTCTTTGCATTTAATCGCCAGCCTGCTTATGCAACGACACGTTGCACGATAGAAGCAGAGCAGACAGCGTCCTGCGTTCAGCCATTTGCCATTTTGCCATTTTATCATTTGCCTGGAGCCCAGACAAAAATCGCATAAAATCTGAACAGGAATCGTCGTCATGTAGAAACAATGCGAGAGGACCATAAAAACGGAGTTATCGCTGAGTAAATATCTGAAGTGATGTACCCCCGATGTAGTCCCGATGTCAGTCAGGACAAAGTCTAGACAAAACATGGCATTAAATAAATAAATAAATCGCAGCAACACCACCAACAACATGTACACATTGCAATTAGTTAACAGTGCTCGACTAGCAGATATCCTGTACAAGCGTCCAAAGTATCTTAGAATAACTCTTTGTTGCGAACTATTCAATAAACTGAAAGTTACATTTCAACAAAGTTCGAAAATACTTTCTACTTGTTTGAATAGCTACAGGGTATAACAACAATAACACACACGTTGGCAATGTCAGCGCATCGACAAACCGCAAAAACGGAAGCGACTCGGAAAAATTTATGGCCACGTTTTGGGCGAGTGTGAAGAAAAAAAGTAAATTGTTGCATATTGCCCAGTATGAAGGTCAATGGCAAGTGTCGAGCGTGTGAATTTGTGGGCGTGGCCAGGCAGCCTAGTCAGCTGCAATCAATACATGTGTCCAGCTATATATTCCATATATACGCAACATACATACATACATATATATAAATATATATATATATATATACATATAGCTATCTGTTTATCTGGCCGTCTGGCTGTCGCCTCTGTTTGGTGGGGTGCACAAAACATGTTTTCGCATAAATTAAACTTCTTATCTGCTGTAAAACATTTGACGCCATTGCTGTAGTTGTAGTTGTTGTGCAGCCAGGAAATGTATAAACAGTGAGCAACAACAACAGCAGCAACAACAATAACAATAAGGGGGCAGCCATTTCAAATGCAAGGGGAAAAGAAAAATGTCGCAAAATAAATAAACAGGGTGAAGGAAATGACAGTTTATCGATGATATAGTTAATGATATAGCCATTGTCGTCCAATGCGACCAGCATGGAATGTGCAATCTGCAATTGAATGTGCAACATTTTGAGGCTTATGAATATATGTGTGGAAAATGTTGTATTTGTTAAGCTCTGAATGCAGTTTTAAACATTATTTTACATTAAATGCAGTAAATATCACAAATTTGTATTTAAAATATTAATTTAATATACAAAGGTGTCACGGAAAGCTCTTCCAACCGAATACCAATTCTTTGGGTTGTTTTCAAAGCTAGCGTGTTTTCTCAAGTGATTTGGGTAAATTCTAACACAGAAAATTTTTTTAAAAATTAAAGCAATCTTTTTAATGAAAAGAAAACTATTTTCCTAAATAATCTGCATTTATTTTTATTAATATTTTGTTGCTTAAAGTTATAAATTTTGCATTTTACAAAATCTCTAGTAAAATATTCCACAGTGCAAAGCAACCGGGTAGAGTTGTCTACTTGCTTCAAATTAAGTTTAAAATTATCGGCCTTTTTGTTTCATTGATTATTTGATTAATTTATGTTTTATATGAAAGTAATAAATAATTAAACGACCTATTCATTTTTATATTTCGAATTTTTATGAAATTACTAAATTATTTTTGTAAGATGGCAACTCAGTTTGGTATCGATAAGTGTTGGTGCAGGCAACAGAGTTGTCTTACAGACAATTTAAATGTAAAGTAAAGTTCCAAAAATATAATTACATAATGTCGAATTTTATAACATTTAAACTTTCTGATTTAATTTAATTAAACTAAAAACCAAGAAAAAGTATTAACTAAATTACTTTGGTGTGCTGATGTTGCTTTCGAACACAGAAGCTCAAAAAAATGAAATCTGTCGAACTCCTGTGACACCTACGTTTTTTTTGCAAGAGATTTACAAACCATCCAAAGCCAAAATCTCTAGAGATTTCCGTGACACTTCCGATAAATGGCGAATTGGAAACAAAAATCAGAGCATATGATTTCCATATTTTGGCACATGTATTGCACTCTAAGCAATTATAATGAAATTATGATAGAGTATATTTCAATTAAATTTTCTTAAATTCCAGCGCAAAGTTTTCCTCGCATTCAAATATGTTATATATATAATGTTATTGCCTCCGAATACAAACCGAGCTCTGAGTTTGTTTACAACTGTGTAAACAAATTAATTATGCAACTCTGTGGTTGTACTTTTCGGCTGCGTGAGTGAGTTGGTTCTACGTTACACCGTTGCCCCTTGACACCGTTCCCCCCTTACACCGTTCTGCTCATGCTCAAATGCTTTTTACATTTGGCAAAATGGTCGTTTGACGCGCTCAGGCTGAAGAAAATTTATGCGTGGCAAACCAAAACACATCCTCCAGGCGCTGCTTGCCACAAAATGCTCATTTGCATGGGACACAGATACATATAAAGATATAGATATAGATACACCCATTTAAATGCAGCGTGCACTTGTATAATTAACATAATTTTGGCACAACATTCACTCAGCCATAATTTGCAGCTAATTTTTATACAACTTTTTTTTTGTTTTTTTTTTGTGGCGTTGTTGCTGTTGTTGTTAATGTGTTTGCTACATAATGCTAATAATTAAAAAAAAAAAATTTTTTTTATTATATTTGAGTTTATTACACATTATGTGATCTCGAAAATAAACTGGCAATGCTGTCAGCTGTCAAAACTTGTCTAATAAACATTTCTTTTTAGCTCTTACTGTATACATTTCATGTTTATAGCACTTATGCCAATTATGATTATATATGTATATATATATGTACATACTTATAGCTAAGTTGGGTGTGTCTTGAACTGAGGCCTCCCAAAAGGCTTGAAGCATGTGAATTTTTATTTTCAGTTATACAGCAATATGTGAAATATTATATAAAAATACTTGTAGCCTTTTTAATTGTTACGTCTGCTTCTCTTCTTTTTTTTTTTAAATGACTTTAACCTGCCAAGTGCAATAAAAGTTGTACATTAAGGTATTCCAAAATTTCGAAAACAGCTCGTTAACATTGTTTAAGCCATTAGATTCTGGCTAAGTGCATTGGTTCAAATTCATTTTCTATTGTTGTTTTTTTTTTATGAATAATGGGAATAAAGTCCCTTTGGAATTTCGTAGCTCAACTTTTAGTTTATATAAAGCAATATGCACTTTTAAGGAAAGGTAAAACAAAACATTCGTAGAAAGATGCAAGCCGGCCATATCTGCATCTTATTGGATAAACCTTTAAGATAACATCCGAACTCGTGGGTACAAGTAGGTACAAGTCCCTTAAACCTTAAATTATAAATAGTTATCTCTTCTCTTTTAAAGGCCAGCAGAGAAGATCTAGGTTTAACCAACTTAACAAAAATTAAAACATTTCAATAAAATCAACAATTACCAATAACAAGCTTAATAAACCTTAAATCAACTTCAAATTGTATAGTATATCAGTATATTCACCTTGTCAGCTGACATTTACCATGAACAAAACACACATTCATCATTTCCATCTATTGTGCAATCTGGGCAAGATCTTGGACTCTCCCATATATAGCAAAAACATATTTCTGCAGCATCATCAAAACACAGAGAAAAAACTGAATTGAAGACATTGATTAGAATTTGCCCGTTGTGTTAACCGCAACTCGAACATACAATATAAATATAAATAAAAACAAAAGCAATGGGATAGCAACAACAATGCAGTGCCAGCTAAATAGCCTTTTGGGATATATGTCAATCGAGCGAATCAAAACAACAACAACAACAATAACATACACAAAACTGGCTTGAAAAATGTGTTTAATGTTTTGCTTATATTGCAACAAATGTTAACAGGAACACGGAGCGAGCAACAAAAAAGCAGCAGCAGCAACAAAACAGCAGCAGCAACAGCAGCAACAATAACATGAAACGCCTTCATGACACATTTACCAACATTTTGTTGTTGCTTTTGGCCGCCGCTTTGAATGACAAATCTTGTACAACAATTGTTGTTGCTTTTTTTGCTTGTTGTTTGTGGCAAGTCTCGTTCGTGCTGTTGTTGTTATTGTTGCCATTGTTGCTGCATAGAAAACCAAATACATAAACAACACCAACAGCTCTGCTCGTTGCTGTCTCTTGACTCTCGCCTTCCTTTTTTTTTTTTTGCGCATTTTGTTTCTTTCCATTACAGACAGAAAAAAAAGTTAACCCAATATTAAAAGCTGAAAGCAACTTTAATACTCTTGCCTAAGTACAGCATTATAATATGATTAATGGTCACCATAACGAGGTCCTGCTTCTCTAAAGATGCAACAAAATGAATGGAAATATATACACCTTACATCTTCCTGAAGATATCTAAAAACTATATTAATAAAATATGAAATTTCAAAGTTGCAAATTGAATTCATTTTATATATGCTAATTCCATCTGGTCAGTAGAATTCAAAAACCATATGAAATAGTACGATTTTGTTATGAGCCCACACCGAACTCAAATTTGAAAGCACGGCAGCAAATCTCGACATTTTTCGAGTAGGTTCGGTTCAAAAGTTTGAACCTTAGGGAAACCTTTAGGTTTAGTTCACGAACTGGTTTTTGGAATATCAAATTATATCTAATCTATATTGTCAATTACTGATTTTATGTTTAAATTTTGTTCGATTTAGATTTAAGCAGACTTTGAATCATTTGATGTACAATTTTAAGTTCATTTAGACTTCAACAAAAAAAAAAAACAGAGTTTGTGAAAAATATATCATTGAATCGAACCCTTTTTGTTAACAATTCACTTCAATTCAGTTCAGGATTAGGTTCAGGAGCAAATCATTTTGTAATGTTCAGTTCAAGGTCAGGTTCAGAGTAGCCTAAAGTGAAGTCTAGCTTGAAAGTATATAAATGTACACAAAACATGTATATTACATATACAGAGGTGTCACGGGAATCTCTTCCAACCGAATTCTCTTTGGGTTGGTTTCAAAGCTAGCGTGTTTTCTCAAGAGATTTGGGTAAATTCTAGCACAGAAAAATTTGCAAAATAAAAGCAAACTTTTTAATGATAAGAAAACTATTTTCCTAAATAATCTGCATTTATTTTTGTTAACATTTTGTTGGGTTATTAATTTTGCATTTTACAAAATCTCTAGTAAAATATTCAAATTAAGTTTAAAATAATCGGCCTTTTTGTTTCATTGAATATTTGATTTATTTATGTTTTATATGAAAGTAAAAAATAATTAAACGACCTATTCATTCTTATATTTCGAATCAAACTTGATTTTATTGTGCATTTTTATTAGATTACTAAATTATTTTTGTAAGATGGCAACTCAGTTTGTTATCGATAAGTGTTGGTGCAGGCAACAGAGTTGTCTTACAGACAATTTAAATGTAAAGTAAAGTTCCAAAAATATAATTATTTAATGTCAAATTTGATAACATTTGAACTTTCTGATTTAATTTAACGAAACTAATAATAAAACCAAGAAAAAATATGAACAAAATTACTTTGGTGTGCTGATGTTGCTTTCGAACACAGAAGTTCGAAAGTTCCTGTGACATTAAGGGTTTTTTCAAGAGATTTACAAACCAACCAAAGCCAAAATCTCTAGAGATTTCCGTGACAACTCCGATAATTTCTAAAATATGTAGAAAGTCTTGGAAAGATAATATTTATAAAGGTAAAAAGTTCTCCATAATTTGAACAGTATCTAATGATCTTAATCGAATATAAAATTAGTGAGTTGATCTTATACAGGTCTTAGACTCAATAACTTAACATAATAAACACGTGATTTAAGTGTAGCTAGACAAAAAACATCCGTAATTAAACCGCAGACAATTTAAGTTACATGAACAGTGGCAGTTAATAGTGTGTTTACAAACCGCATGACCAAATGGTAATACCCGCTATGAAATGGCAACGAAAACCACTTTCGATGTCGCTTGCTGCACCATTAGCAGATTTTCTTGTTGTTGTTGTTGTTGTTGCTATTGTTGTTTTTGGTTTGGAAAAACATTTGCGGTTGAATCACGAAAAGAAAAATGCGGCGCCGGCTAGGCTGGATACTTATATAATATATTTTTGCCTCATAGAGAGGATTGCAGTGTGTGCAAGAGACAGAAGTGGCAAGATGCAAGATGGTATTGGGGAGTTGGGAGTTAGGAGAGGCGTCTCTCATTGGCATTTCAGTGTGCAGCAACACTGCGAAAGCTGTAAAAATGCAACTGGCATTAAATTGGCCAAAGCTTGGAATTTCTTACCAAATATTGATGACAGTTAGTATGACAACAACAACAACAACAACAACAACAACAACAACAGCAACAACAACAATAATAAACATTCGTCAAGCGTTCGTGCTGTTTCTAAGCGCAATTTAATAAATTTTATACTTTTTACATAATCAGCATTAAGCATACGCCGCATTGGAGGCTGTCGTTTACCACGCCTCATAACAATCATCATATCATTTCACTTTACTTCACTTCACGTAAATAATAAAGCCACAGAAATTGTATAAAAACAACAGCAACAACAACAATAACAACAACAACAACTACCGCATTACGCAGCCGCAGGCGAAGATATGACGCCCATTCAATTGTTGTTGTTGCTGTCTCAAGTTGTTTTTGTCGTTGTTGTTGTTGTTGTTGCTTGTTGCTTGATGCTGCTGCTTGATTATAGTCGTTGGTTAGTTGGTTAGCTGGCGTAGGCGCAACATGTGGCAAGTGTGGCAATTAAATGACGTTTAAACGACGGCTTCGAAGCCAGTTGCGATTACAGCTGATCATTTCGTGTTTGTCTAGCTAAAATTAGAACTTCGGCGTGCCGAATATATATACCCTTGCAGAAAAGATTTGCATAAGAAAACTTATTTTTCAAACGATCATTCCTATGGCAGCTATAAGATATAGTCGTCCGATTTCGATGAAATTTTGTCAACATATGTGCTAAGTGCTAAAACTAAGACATAGTGAGTTTGGTCGAGTTATTTTGAAAAACAAGAAAGTTTTTCATACAAAAACTTATTTTTCAACCGATTGTTGTTGCAGAATTAAAGTTACATTCCTTATTAAGTTTTGCACTTTTCATGTAAGACTATTTTGAAAACTATTCTTGATTCTATTCTTGATTTTTGCTGAAAAGTGTTGCCAAACAGAACACAAATTGAGACTTTTAAAGGTCTGCGCTCTTTCTAGATTTCTTCAATCAGACTTTCAACTAGATTCATTTGATGTTTCTACTTTAAACGCTATACTAAGAATTGTGAAAAATAAAGTAAATGACTTCGGAACTTAAAGTGCTATCTGAATGTGCTCAAAATGTACTCGTAGTTATTTATATTCAAAGTTGTTTGCCCTTTTTTTCAAGCAGTTCGCAGACATCAAAAGCTTGTCCAGCATGACAATTTAACACTCGAGCAACTAAACAAATATTGTTTATGAAAATGAGTAACCCAATCCAAAAAGTATGTCAACTGCAAGCAAAAGGTTACTTACAGCAACAACAACAACAACTTCAGATCCTGACAAGGCCAAGAGAGGATTTACAGACAGCCTCTGCGTGCCAAGAGACACTTAAAAAAAAAAAAAAAAGCGGCTAAGCAACAACTTGTAATCATACACTACTCAACCTTTCCCTCTGCCACGCTCTCCCTCTCTATTTATCTCTCTCCTTCTCCTTCTCCTTCTACTTCTCTCTCTCTCTCTCTCTCTCTCTCTCTCTCTCTCTCTATCTCTCTCTGCTTTCACAGTTGCGCTCGCTCTTACAAATAATTTCAGTGTCACGCTGCGTTTAAGCTTGAAAATAAAAGACGCTGACAAAAACAACATAGCCAAAAGTTGCCACAGCAGCAACAGCAGCAGACAATAAATCAGTTACAACAACAGCAGCAGCTACAAAAACAACAACAACTACTTGCGCCTTCTGACCTTGAGTTGAGGCATTAAATTGCAACAGTTTTGGCTGTGCCCAAAAAAAAAGACTCGTAATAGCCGGCACTTTTGTTATTGTTGTTATTGGCAGCTTTGTTGCCAAAAGCCTCAGCGTAAAATGTTGCAAGAATCTTAAGAAAAACATAATAATTTCACGACTTTGAGATGCTCTTTAAAATATTCTTGAGTTATTATTATACAAACAACAAACTATTTCTAAATCAAGAAAATAAAAATTCAAAATCCCATAAGAATATGAACATTTATGAAGAGCATTTTATAAAAACACAATCTAAATTATCTTAAATCTTATTCTGAATCAATCCAAGTTAATAGTTCCAGATGTTCATCAACAAAAATCAATCTAGCGGGGCTGTCACAGAAATCTCTAGAGATTTTGGCTTTGGTTGGTTTGTAAATCTCTTGAAAAAACCCTAAATGTCACAGGAGTTCGAGATATTTCATATTTTCGAACTTCTGTGTTCGAAAGCCACATGGCTGCCTTCATAGTGTTGTCAGCACACCAAAGTAATTTTGTTCATATTTTTTCTCGGCTTTTAGTTTTATTAAATTAAATCAGAAAGTTTAAATTTTATAAAATTTGACATTAAATAATAATATTTTTGGACCTTTAGTTTACATTTAAATTGTCTGTAGGACAACTCTGTTGCCTGCACCAACACTTATCGATACCAAACTGAGTTGCCATCTTATAAAAATAATTTAGTAATTTAATTAAAATGCACCATAAATACGAGTTTGATTGGAAATATAAAAATGAAAAGGTCGATTAATTATTTATTACTTTCATATAAAACATAAATAAATCAAATATTCAATGAAACAAAAAGGCCGATCATTTTAAACTTAATTTGAAGCAAGTAGACAACTCTATGCCCGGTTGCTGTGCACTGTTGAATATTTGACTAGAGATTTTACCAGAGATTTTGTAAAATGCAAAATGAATAACTTTAATCAACAAAATGTTAAGAAAAATAAATGCAGATTACTTACAAAAATAGTTTTCTTCTCATTAAAAAGATTGCTTTTATTTTTAAAAATTTTCTGTGGTAGAATTTACCCAAATCACTTGAGAAAACACGCTAGCTTTGAAAACAACCCAAAGAGATTTCTGTGACACCTAAGAAATGGTATTCGGTTGGAAGGGCTTTCCGCGACACCCCTGTAGATGAGAAATCATGAACAAGACATTACGCTTGGGAATCGGTTAACTTTTGACAAGTCTTCAAAAGTTTAAAAATGTATGGTTTATCAATTCGCTTGCATCAATTATTATTTTATTTTAGAAATAACGAAAGGAATCGAAACTTCGAGTATCGATTGTATTGCAGATTCTAAGACAAAATAACAATATTATTTATGTCTAGAATTTATAGTCTCTGAGTTCAATTCAATGCTATAGGGTATTATAAAAGTTGTACAAGCTAAAAAGCCAAGTTAATTGCAGCAAGTGCAACCACAGCGGCAACAACAATTAAGGCGTTTCAATAAATGCCACCACAGTTGAGTTTTGGATGCAGTGGCTAACCCTGCTCCTGGCCCCCAATTGGAGGCACGTGCTCATGATATTCTTGGTGTATTGTTGTTGTTGTTTTTGGAAAAATGAGTAAATGTGCAAGACATTGTCCATTCTGAGTTTGGTCAGCATGCAATTTTGTATTGCCTTGGGGCGTATGCGCAATTAGCTGCTTGGATGTTGTAAGAATGCATGTAAATATGGTGATTGAATTTATGATTAATGTTTATGAGCAGCACGCAGACTACGAATCTGAATCCGAATCCGAATCAGACTCAGACTGAGTTTAGCCCTGACAAATTGGCCGGGCCAAGGGCAACAACAATAGCAACGAGAGATCATAACCGGGAAAACATTACTATTATAATCATAATGATGATCAACAATGTTGCAAAAGCTGTGGCAACATTTTCGTACTATGACAACAGTTGCAAGTTGCGAGTTGCGAGTTGCGTTGTTGTCAGATGCCTGTTAAGTCCAAAAAATACAAAATAGGCTGAAATCAAAAGATACTTGAATTAATGCGAATGAGTATAGTTTAAATTGTTTGCCAGAGGTAACAAAGCGAAAGAAAGAAAGAGATAGCTACAGCAAAAATAAAAACAAAGCCATCAGAAATCGACAGTTTTGCCCGCATTTTATAAATGAAAACGTAACCAGGTGACTACCCCAAAAAAAAAAAACAAACTTCAATGCAGAAACAGCTGGCAAGCAGGTATACTGTTTACGGTATACAAGTATTTTATATACGTTATACGAACAGGTAAACATTTCAACCCATTTCAACAGCCGCTGGCGTTTGGGGTGCAGTGGGGCGTGCCATGGCTGAGGAGCTGGTGGTTTGTGCAAATGCAATTACCTTGGCAGCAGCAGTAGCAGCAGTAGCAGCAGTAGCAGCAGCAGCAGCAAACGTAACACCAAACACTGAAACCGAGTCAGTAAGACAACAACAACAATAACAGCATTAACAACAATCAACGTATCAAAGAGTAACGGCACGAATCCAAAAACCCACACGACTCGAGCTGAGTGAGAAAAAAAAACGAAAGACTTAGACAGCAAACTTGCTTGGCACGCGCTCTGCAAATAAACAACAACAACTACATCAAACGTCACGTCGCAAGCAGACAAAACAAACTTACAACTTGATAATATAATAGATCTGTATACAGTTTGTAATGGTATTGTGTGTGTGTGTGTGTGAGTGTTTGTGCTTGTCTATATCATATTTTTTGGGGGTGTCGAACATGTTGCATTCAAATTTCGATTGGGCTACTTAATTCCCTGAGGCTAGGCCAACATCTGAGCTATCAGCTGCTCTAGATCAATGACTTTTATAGCTATGCTACTTGGATCGATATCCAATGTGAGTGACCATGATGGGAAGCCAAATTCAATTAACAAATCGATTTCAAATTAAATTTATTGATTTTATGTACGCGGTTTATATAAACAAAGATCAAATGAATCTAAAAAGTTCAAGATTATGTGCGTTATAAATTATAATTGAAAATTGTTTTGATAAATCTGCGGCGTTTAAAGTGTACCATGAAGACCATGTACTTTATGAACTATGATTAATAATTGAATTAATATTTATTTTGGCTTAATTCTATTTATACTCTGTTTTTCAAAGTGGAACAAAAATAGTATATTGGCTTTATGAAATGTTCGTCCGTCCTTTTGTCTGTATGAACGCAGGTTTTTTTTCACAGTTTTGAAACTAGAGTAACCAAACTTGGTATATACTTTAGGCAGACAAAGTGTTAAGATCGGCCAGGTTGGACCACTATAACATATAGCTACCATAGGAACAATCAGTTGAAAATAAGTTTTTGTATGAAAAACTTTTTTTTTTTCAAGATAACTCAACCAAACTCACTTTACCTAAGCTTAAGAATAGTTTATACATAATGACAAAATTTCATCAAAATCGGACGACTTTATCTTATAGCTACCATAAGAACGATCGGTTGAAAAATAAGTATTTGTATGAAAATTTTTTTGTTTTTCAAGATAATTCAACCAAAGTCACTTAAAATAAGAATATATAAAATTTAATTAATAAACGTACAGAAAACAGGGTATATCGAAGTCGGGAGAACTCGACTGCAACGTTCTTGTTTTTTTTTTTTATAATTGAATGAAAAATAGTTAGAGAAAAGTGGATTATAATTATTATTAAAACTGATTGTACAAGCCAATCAAACGAAACTTGATCTGCAATATCCAAAAGCCAACATTTTGCAATATTCTGTAACAAATTTATGATATGATAGCAATGATACTTATACAAATATTAAAGAGAAGGTTTAACCTTTATTGACTTTACAATCATAACATTATTTGAACTCATAAATAGCTATAATTAAGCGTGTGCAGCCAAATAGAAGTACTGCCGATCGCTCAGTTGACTCGAAAAAAAGAGGCACAACCAAAAGGCCGATCAGTTGGCATCAAGCTGCAACAAGTTGGCATCGAGCAATGGCAGCTATGTTGTTGGCCCGGCTCAAACGCAGCTTGTCTGGCAGCTCTTGGCTTAAGTTGAAGTCAGTTGAGTAACGAAGCTTCAGCAAATCGGTTGGCAAGTCAAACTTGCGCGTGTTTTTAAATCTATATATATATATAAATATAAATATTTTGTTAGGATCGTCTACAAGATATTACGAGCTGCGTTGTATCCTTGAGAGCGCAAAGGATGCGAATGCAACAAGTGCTGCAAAATATATATAATTACAAACAAGAAAAGTGTTGCAAGTGAAGCTTGCCTGGGTTGGGATTTTATTAGTCGCAACTGTTGCATTGCCAATTTATTGAGATCCATTTTTTTTTGAAGTGAGTGTTTTTTAGTGAGTGTTTTGAGTGCTTGTGTGAGTGTGTGAGTGTATCGCCTGTCAGATGCTGCCAAATTGCTGTCGCTGGTGTGGCGTTGGCCCGTGGCCAACGGCGCTGCTGTTGCACTGCCTTGGGGCACTGCTTATCTGCGGTGGCAGCGTCGATGCCTTCACAATACTCTCGCCCTTTAGCTACAGTTCGCTGAGCTTTAAGAATCTGCTCAATAGTGTACTTTTATCGAGCAATGCCAATTTGGCTGGCGGTGGACGCAATCTCAAGTCTGATGTGCTCGAGGATGCCTCGCTGATAACGGTAAGTAGTTGCAGTTAATGTGTTGCATGCAACATGTTGTACACAGTAACTAAGTAACTTGGACACCTTGGCTGACTTCACAGCTAATGCCAAAGTTGTTAGCATTGACATTTGTTATTTGTTATTGTAACAGTTGTATTGTTGTTATTATCGCTGTTGCTTTTGAATTTTGTGTACCTTTGTTACCGGTTCAGTTTTTCCTTGTGTGCTTTGTGGCCAACAACTTTATCTTTTATGAATTTTTTGTACAACAACAATTTTTCTATGTTAAATAAATTTACACTTTTTTTTCCACACTCTTCGCGACTCCCTCTCCCTGTCTCTCTCCCTTTCTCGTACTGTCTCTCTCTCCGTTAAAAGAAAGTTTCCACATTTTTAGTATTTCAGTTGCTGCAGTTCGTTGACTTCTTTTGCAGCAAATGTATTTCAATATTTTTTTTACTATCAGAACTTAAATAGTTACCCCCGTTTCCTCTGTACAACTGGCTCTAATCATGTCCAAGCACGTGAATTTATTGGCGACATGCAACGCAATTTATTTGAGTTTCGCTTTGGTCTGCTTTTGATTGCCATTGGGTGCTATTTTTTTATTTTTATTTTTGTATTTTTTTATGTTCACCTATCGTGAGCGAAACACATCAACTGCACACTTTTCGAATTGAAGTTTTGTTTATAGTGCGAATTTCAAATGAAATTTTGAAGGTGTTGCCGCTAATTTCTACTAAGTGACTAACTGTGCTTTAACATACAATTTCTAGATTTACATAATGAAAGTTTGAATTAAATGAATGCAGTTCTCTTCTCTTCGTATTGAAAGTGTTTGTTGCAAAGAATATGTTGTGGCATAAAGTACAAAATCAATAATATGAACTTTAATTTTATTCTGTTTTATGTTAGTTAATAATATCAGATTTAAAAATAAAAACAAGTAAGAATACTCTAGTCGAGTGTGCCCGACTACGAGACTCCCTGCTCCCAACTTGCATTTCAAGCAGTTCAGCGGCAACACAAGCAAGCAGCGTACTCAACTTGCACAGTGCTTGTCAAACTGTTGTTTCTGCCTGCTGACACAGGGGAAATAAGTTTTTCCATAACTTTGGTGCTATTTATCCGATCGTGTTGAAATTTACACATCAGAAAGACATTTATTAAACATACATGTGTACCAAAAATTAAAGCTTTATCTTCGGGGGGGCATCCGAAATTTGAAATAAACTTGATCTGCGTATGGTATACAGGAACCTACATGCCAAGTTTGGTGTCTCTAGCTTTTGTAGTCTCCGAGATCTGTGTGTTCATACGGACAGACGGACAGACAGACAGACGGACATGGCTAGATCGTCATGGCTGTTGATGCTGATCAAGAATATATATAGTTTATATAGTCGGAAATGCTTCCTTCTGCCTGTTACACACATTTGCAGTACTTTATAACTCCCTTTTTCCCATTTTTAATGGGAACAGGGAGTAAAAACAGTGCTAAGATAAGCTTTGGAAAATTCGAATACATGCAACAGTTTCCTCGTCTTTTATTTAGCTCATGTATATAACTTGCGATTCCTTATGCACAATATAAATGCTTAATTTTTACACATTAATTATTTATGACAAATTTTTACATTTCCATGTACATTTTGTGATAATTATTTTCTGAAAAAATTAATAATAAATTAAAAATTCATGAGAATTTATTTATTGCCACCTTTCCAATTATATATATATATTATTATATATATTATTATATATATTATATTATTTATATAGATCTTTGAAAATAAGTTTGAAGCAAGTCGCATAAAGACTCAACTTTCGCCCTAATTACCATCCACTTTCCACCCAGGGGATAAATTTTCTAAGAAATTCGTCGGCAGTTTTTAATGGATTGTTAAATGAATCTTTGAAAATGGATTTGAAGCAAATCGCATAAAACGCAGCTTTCGCCCATACAATCTTGACCATCCATTTTCCACCCAGCGGAGTAAATTTTCCGAAAAATTGGTAAGCAACCATAAATTATTTATAGATCTTTGAAAATAAGTTTGAAACTGATCAGATGATAAACAAAAAAGTTGCTTGCAACTGTTTTCCTCGAACTTTCCACATTTCCCCACCGAATTTTCCAAAATCTGCTCACTTTCGGCATAGGCCTAAGCCACTGTGGAAATTTCAGCCATCTAGCCCTGGTTTGAGCCCTGCGTTGATTGCCAATCGCAAACGATCGAAAGAAATAGTATTGTGTTTGTAAATTGTCTGCCTGTCTCTCCGTCTGTATGAACGAAATTTTCTCTACAGTTTTGAGGCTAGAGTTACCAATTTTGGTATACGTATTGATATTTCTCATAGCCATCAAAAGAGCTAAGATTTCCCACCCGTCCTCACCCTATTCTCCAACAATAGCAAAGCTAGCTTTTTAGCTAGAGTCACCAAGTTTGATATTAGGAGGGTATCATCCGACTGCACCATTCTTACTTATTGAATAAGCCACACTTATAAACATTATCTACCATAATTCCAATAAACATTCCTTTCAAATATTTTGTCAGTAGGCCTTGAAATTCAACTGAAAACCGACAAGTAGAAGCAGCTCTCAAATAATTTCAGTTGCTTCCCAGTTTTCGAAGTGTTGGCAACTCATATTATTTTTATATTTTATTTTTTCTTAAATTCTTATTTTATTTATTTTTAAAAAGCATCCATCGGCTTATTCAGAGCACATAATCAATGCATAGCTTTCTAGATTGCATTCGCTTTCACTCAGGAGTCTTTCCCTACTTCTTAACCAGTCAGGTATGGCAGTAGCTATACTCACAATATTCACAATATAAAATATATAAATTATATAAATAACTAGCATTTTCCGGCGTGCGGTGCTACGCGCCGTATAAAGTCATATTCGCACGAACATTTAACTTTTCCCCTACAACCTTAACCAACAGTTTTCTAACCAACAGGGTAAATTTTCCGAAAAAAAAGGTATGCAGTTTTATTGAATTTTCATATTGATCTTAGAAAATTATTTTGAAGCAAATCGCCCAAAAAATCGTCACCATCCATTTTCCACCCAATGCAGTGAATTTTCCGGAAAATTGATATGCGGTCATAAATTATTTTTAACATAGTTGCTTAAAAATTAGTTTGAAGCTGATCGGATGATAAACAACAAAGTTGCATACAACGGTTTTCCGCGAATTTTTCACATTTCTCGACCGCCTTTTCCAAGATACGCGATAAGTGCTCACTTTCGGCATAGGCCTAAGCTACTGTGAAAATGTCAGCCATCTAGCTCTTATGGTTTGGGCCCTGCGTGGATTGCCAATCGCCAGTGAGGACAAACTCTTGTATATATAGCTATATATATATATATATATATATATATATATATATAGATTGGTTGAACAAGTATCTGAGATTTGAAGGCATTGCTATTAATTTGATTTGACTGATTGATTTGAAAAAAGCAAGTTCAAATTAAATCAATACCAAATTTAATGATTTACGCACGTTTATTTGGATTCGATCTCATGGTTATTCAAAATTAGATAAATTGTGGAACTGTTGACCCTGTAGCCCTGTTTGTTTATAAGTTGACCTAGTTGAAATGGCTGCAATTGGCTCAACTGAAATTGTTTTCCGCTCATAATATTATAATTTAATTATTTGAAGTGCAAGCGACGTTTTACTTAAGGTCAAACGAAATGAACTAACAACTTTGCATATCATGTGAAAATTGAAAAGCCACAACAAAATAAGAAACTATGAAATAATCATACAATTGCAGAGGGTTTCTTTATGGTTGTATTTTTGGCTGATAAAGTGTAAATAATGTTGAGGATTACCACATAAAAGAGCTTATAAGGTGCGGCTAACATTGCCATCAAATTCAATAATGTTTAATAATGACAACCAGGCGAAAATTGACAAAGCCAATAAAGTCGAAAAACGAAAAAAAAAATAAAATATAAAAAAAAAATTATTAACATCACGACAAACAGCAACAAATTACCAAATAGAAGAGGGCAAGTGTAAAAAGTTGGCATGGCTTAAAGGGGTAACCAGAGGTTGGTAGCAGGGAAGGAGAGGGGAGGTAGGGTGGGCAGTTACGTGATAACGTAATGTGCATTATGCGATTTACGTGCGTCTCCAAGCTGACAGAGAGATAGATAGCTACAGATATACACACGAGCATTGTCAACTGTGTAACGTTATATATATAAAAGTCTGAAACTGAATCTTATGCAAAGTCATGGCTGGGCTTTCAAAGGTGGCCAACAAACTAAGCGAACCAAAGCAAAGCAAAAAAAAAAAACAAAAAAACTAAATAAAAAAAAACTCTTCAACAATTTCTGCACGTTGCCAATTGCATAAGCTGATGAGCGAGGGGAGAGCAGTGGTAGGGAAGAGACACCTTTTAATACCAGCAATAACAAATTGGAAATTGTCAACACACACACACACACACACAATAATCAACATGCAATTAGGGTAACCTGTCGACTGGCTGACTGACTTTGAAATATGGGTTAGGAGCCCTCGCCTCGTTTCATGTGCCCCAACACTTAACGTGGCTAACCAAGGATGGCTGTTTTGCAGATCTCTGGAATTTTGGAATAATGCCAGACCATGCCCCCCCCCCCTCTCTTTTGTTTTGTCTATTGTCACACAAAGCATGCAGCAACCGCTTTGTGCGCTACACATTACAACAATAAGGAAATGCGATTGCAATAGTTTTTTTTTTGTTTTTGTTGTTGTTTTTTTCTTTCTTTTCTTTTATTCATCTTTTTTTTGGTAAGGTTGGCTTTGCTTTTAGGCATTTGCCTTTTGCTTTTGTTTTGTTTTGCTTTAAGTGTGTGCTTTTTGTTGCTGTTTTGTTTTTGCTTTTTAGGTTTTGGTAGTGCCTTAATTTGAATTTAAAGAGTTTCCGCATTGTTTTTTTTTTCTTTTTTTTTTTTTGCATGCAAAAGGCGAATAGATTTGTAAATTGTTGTCATCAAGTTGATTACGTAGTCTGACAAATGGACAGCTTAAATGTGGCTAACTTGAATGCTTGAGTAACAAGCGAAAATAATTGAGAATCCAAATTTAAGAAACTGTAATACTTATACCAAAAATATTGTTCATTTTCAATCTTAAGCTTATCAAACATTTTTATAAGAAAACCCAAATCAAACAGACGGCCAAATTGTGTTTGAACATGTTGTTGCCTATTCTACTATAAAATATTGACGTTTTTAAAATTTGAAAAATGGGATGAAAGAATTGAACAGATCTGTTTTAGTTTCCACTTTTTAATTGAAATTTTAGGAACATGGAAAACATCACTATAGATGTTCAACAAGTAAATTGAATTCTATTTTTAAGAACACTTTATTCAATCCTCAAGTAAATGCAAGTGAGTTCAATCGGCCAATCTTGTCAACAGTGAAAATAAGCAGATTTTAAAGGTATTTCAGTTTCGCGTAAGCCAAAAGTGGAAACCGAAACAGCCCTGAAAGAGTTCATTTAGATTTGGCAGCGGCTCTGCAACTAAATCGCCATGAAGAAGGTCGTTTTAAGCTAAATGGTTCAATTGAATTGAATTACTCAGCTATTAAATGCAAAACTCTTATATTTCATGAATGTTGTCTTGGAAACAACCAAAAAACTTAAAATTTCTAACCCAAATTTATGACCATTGAAGCCTTGTCAGCAATGTTGGGCTCACAGATGGTTCTTCTTTCATATTAAGTTTGTAATACTAAGCAGAGTGTGGAAGAACTGCACCGCTGCATATTCTTAAAAGATCACTTCAAAGTCTTTATATGATTAATTTAAGCTGTTGACCGCTAGAAGTTCATTGACTTTATATCCAAAGCAATATAATTATGAATTTTTCACGCCTATTAAGTTCCGCTTGACAAACTTAGTTGCCAAAACACATATTAAATGTTGCTGATGCAGCTCCTCAATTAAATTCACTCTTCAGTTGTTCTTTTTGTTGGTCAACTGACTTTGAAGCTCTCACGAAATTGTTATAAGAACAGGAATCTGCATCGTCACTAGACTTTAATATCGTATAGAGCTTTTACTGCCTGTTCCCATTAAAAATGAGAAAAAGGGAGCTATAAAGTAATGCAAATGTGTGTAACAGGCAGAAGGAGGCAGTATATATATTCTGGATCAGCTTCAACAGCCGAGACGAACTAGCCATGTCCGTCTATCTGTCTGTCTGTCCGTATAAACACACAGATCTCGGAGACTATTAGAGCTAGAGACACCAAACTTGGCATGCAGGCTCCTGTATACCAAACGCAGATCAAGTTTATTTCAAATTTCGGATGCACTCCTGCCGAAATGAATTGTGTTTACTTTTCTGCATCCTGGGAAGCTAAGGAGCAGAAAGCCAAGTTAGTCAAATCAGCTGGTAAAGAAAATCAAATTAAATTTAAGCACATCAAAGACAATGATTTCGAATAATTCATACAACATAAAACACTTTTCCGAGTTGATATTGCCCAATTTGCCATATTTCGACTTGATATAAAAAAACAGTTTTTCCATATATTGTATTGCGTGTTTTATCTTTAACAAATAAATAAGAAAATTGAAATTTTAAAAATAAATAAACTAAAAAGAAAACAAATCAGTTTATAGTATAAACTTTATAAAAACTACTTTAATTTCAACATAGTTTTCTAAAATATACATATATTTTGCACTGATCTTTCTTCAATGTCAGCATTTTATATTATTGTATTCTTATTGTACTGAGAAATACTTAAGATTTTTGTTATAGTAATTGAAACTTATTAATAACTAATTCCATTTTAATTAATGAATCTCTCTCATAAATGCAAGCTGACGATTGGCATTAAGAAACAATTGTTTTTCATGTGAAAAAGATCAATTATATTATTATCTTTGCTCTCAATATGTACGATTCAACCTGAATGAACAGTCCCAAAAGAGAAGTTCAAATGTGATTAACCTTTGTGTTTTGATGTCATTAAATTGATGTCAGGTCATACCAAATACACACACACACACACACACACACACACCAAATGCAAACTTGAGACATACATTTGTATGTGAGAGTATATGTATGTGTATTTGTATATGCACAAGAAAAACTGGTTAGTAACGTGTCGACCAGCTGCCGGGCAATTGTAATGATAATGATAATGATAATGATAATGATGATGACGATGATGATTATGATAATGTTGGAAGTGCCAGACGAGAAGAGAAGTCAATATCAAGGTCAGTTACAAAATGAGCGATGTTGAGATCGACTGAGGTTGAAATCAAAAGTGGTTTGGTTTCCTTGTGACTAAGGCTCAACGATACGATGCCACTTGAGAAATCAAAAGTGTTATATGCAAATGAGCAGCGTGTCGCTTATAAATAAATAAATACAAATCACAAAAAGCGTTGACATCAAAACAAATTTGCATTGAAATTACAAAAAACATAAAAACAAATAAGAAGAAAACAACAACAAAACGAAATGCGTATGCAAACAAAGTGTTAAGTGCCACGCCTTCAAATCAACGCCCAACACATACATTGGCAATTACCAGGGACACAAACCACAAACAAACACACACATATACAGCACAATTTAGTGGGTCATGATAAGACCTAAAGACCAAAACGAACATAGTACATACATAAAGTCCACAAATATTATATCTTATGTGCTAATGAAAAATGTGCAGTTAGCATAACGGTTAAGAGCCATCAAAAGACGTCAAAATAAAGACAATAAAATTGTTTATTTTAAAAGCAAATATACAAAGTACAATATATATAACAACATATAATTTTCGATACTTGCTTTATATATGTATGTATTTACCTCAGTGAACGACACTTTATGAGTTTTTAGTTAATTATTGTTTTTGCCACATTTATGATTCTAATGATTTATGTATGTACATTGTACATATTTACTTTGCTGCCAGTTTTCATCATTTTCATTATTTTTTTATTATTTGTTTTGGTAATAGTTTTTCATGTGTTGAAATTAGTTCAAAACTAAATATTTGAATAATTATGCAATATTTTCACAGCACTCGTAGTTTTGAGTTAGTTTTTCGAATTCATTTTTGTCGATTTGTTGATGCATATCACAAAGTTATAATTTGCTCTGAAATATATCAACTTTTATTAATTTATAACTAAATGTCAAATTGAATATAATTGTTTACATTAAATAAGCCAAACTTTATGTGATACAATTTTTCAGTTTTGATAAAATAGCTTTAAAGTCTAAGAGAACAGCCTAGGAGTGTGCCGATTGTTCAATATTCTTCAAACTAGATATTTTGCATAATTAAAAACATAAAAGAAACGTTATCTTCGGCGTGCCGAAAATATATACCCATGCAGAAAAGATTTACATAGGAAAACTTATTTTTCAATTGATTGTTCCTATGGCAGCTATAAGATATAGTGATTCGATTTTGATGAAATTTTGTCTTTATGTATAAACTGTCTTTAAACTTAGGTTAAGTGAGTTTGGTTGAGTTGACTTAAGAGAAAAACAATGTTTTCATAGAAAACCCAATTTTTCAACCGATCGTTCCTATGGCAGCTTCAAGATATAGTCGTCCGATTTTGATGAAATTTTGTCATTATGTAAAAACTGCCTTTAAATTTAGTGTTAGTGAGTTTGGTTAAGTTATCTTGAAAAACAAAAAAGTTTTTCATACAAAAACTAATTTTTCAAGCGATCGCTCCTATGGCAGCTATATGTTATAGTGGTCCGATCTGGCCAATTCAATTATAGGTACTACCTGCAATAAGAAGAAGCATCTGTGCCAAGTAACATCAAGTTAGCTAAAATATAAATATATTAAATTGTTAAAAAGCAATTTTCAGCGAGCTGAAGAAAACTAGTAATTTTCCAAAGATTGTTCCTATCATAGCTATATAATATTCCAATTTTAATCAAATTTAGTCAATATACAAATGCTTAAGAAAAATCAAAATAAATAATTATAGTTTCTCGCCAGCTTAGAGCTGCTGCAACGAAAAGCAACTCTCGAAGTTCGACGTCAACAAATGAGTCTCTGCTAATTGACTTGATAAATATGTATATAAAAATAAAAGTGCTAATCAATGTATTACAAATTTGCAATAACTTTTAGCTACACAGCCTTATGGCCCGTTGCTTATATAAGAAAATTGTTTGATTTTATCTGTAGGCAGAAACAAATTAATTGCAGCTCGTTGCGTTTTTAGTATTTTTTTTCAAACATTTGCGTAGATTTCAACACAATTTGTGAATTCTGCAACACTGTAGGCTTGTCAAAGGGGTGTTGCGGGGGAAAGAAGCAATTGTAAACTTGGCAGCAATTTTAGCATTTAACATCTTTTGTGGCTTGTGGCTTGTGGCTGGTGGATTGTGGCTTAAACAAATATTGTCTGTGCCATTTTGGTTAGCCGTAAAGTGTGTCAAGTCGGGTATTTGCCAAGAAAAATGAAAACGTTGACAGTGTGGCCAGGCCAGCTGTGGAAATAACGCAGCTCTGCTCTCATATTCTTTGTGTTTGAAAAAATGTTCAAATTGCATAAGAAAGACGCTAAGGAAATTGCCAAAAAAAAAAAAAAAAACAAAACTTAAAATTTATACTTAAACATTGGCCAAAAGTGTGGAAAAGGAAAAAATATTTCACTGGCTCAAATCGCGTACCACTTCCTCATGTTGGCCAACCAGCCGGCAAAGTCAGTTGGCCAAGCTGCAATTGTTTATACTTAATTTTAAGTGAACGTTTTGTTGCTGTTGTTGTTGTTGTTGTTGTTGTTGTTTGTCTGCAATGGTTATTCCGATTCGCTGCCAAGGTTAATTAAAATGCCAAGCAGCTTCAACTGTGTGTTTATATGCATAATTTTATCTCTCTCTCACTCTATCGCTCTCTCGCTCTCTCTTAATCCCCCTCTCTCTCTATCCCTATATACATTTATGCATGGCTTTGTGTAATCGCGTGCTTATACATTTTTCAACTATTGTTTTGTAAGCCAACAATTATTTCGGCACCCCCACATAAATAACGATTGTATAACTGTTTTAAAGACTTATCAAAATTATCACGAAACATTATAATCTATAAACATTATGCATTGCCGGAAAAATGTACAAGCTCGTCTGTGTATGTGTATGCTGTCATACACTGCGTATGCGTAATACGTGACTATCCTACCAGCTGCGTCATATCCAATTCTTAATGAAGAACACTCAATGATGTTCATCATGTTTTATAGTTTTTGGTTTCTAGTTATTGTTGCTTTAAAAAAAAAAAAAAAAAACAAAACAAACAAGCTCTTTATTTGTTATTGGGTGTTAATAAATATATTTTATAAACATAAATTTGATATAGCTTTTTCATGCATTTTCATCTTGCATCGTCTAAACAAGCGTTTGTTTCTTGCGCGCAAGTTTGTTTTTTTGTTTCAAATGGCCTTTGTTGTTTTGTATTTTACTGTATTGAATTGAACGAATGTTTAAAATGTGAAATATGAGTTTCATAAGACGTGTCTATGCAGTTTCTTGCACGTACTATTTAAACGATGACATTTTTTTTAAGAAAATTACATCGTGTAAGCACCGCTTTATGAAAATGTGATTGAATTCACAAGAAAACATTCCAAAAACTTTTAAATGCACTAATTGCAAACTCTTCAATTAACAAATTAACTTCTTCATTGCTACAAACATTGTTCTTGTTCGACTTGTGCAATAGGGTTGCTTTCATTTCGAGTCTTTTCAGATACGAACATTTTCTTTCACAAAAACCATGTCCAAAACATGCAGAGGGTATTATAATTTTGTCACGAAATGTGTAAAGCATTAAATGAGACATCTTAGAAAAAAAATTTGTAAATTCGTGATCAGCATCAAGAGCCGAGTTATGTCCGTCTGTCTGTCCGTCTGCTTACATGCGAACTAGTCCATCAGTTTTAGAGCTATTGTGATGAAACTTAACACAGATGATTCTTCTTTCTGAAAGCAGTACATATGTCAAAATCGGGCAAATCGATCCACTATAACATATAGCTGCCAAAGAAACGATCAATTGAAAAATAGGTTATTGTATGAAAAACTTTTTTGTTTTTCAAGATAACTCAATCAAAGTCACTTAACCCAAGTTTAAAGAAAGTTAATGTATTGACCAAATTTGATCAAAATCGGATCACTGTATCTTATAGCTGCCATAGGAACAATCCGTTTAAAAATAAGTTTTCTTAAACAAATCTTTTCTTCGGGGTTATATATCGTTGGCACGTCGAAGATAACATTTCTTTCTTGTTTTGAGGCAATCTTAATATCAACGACAAGATTTTGTTTTTTTCTCAACAATCATATTTTATCAGTTTATCAGTCATGCTTTCAATACTTGGACCAATTGTACACTTTTTTGATTTTGTGCAAGCCCATATACCCCAAAACAAGTCATAAAATGCCTGAGCATATCAATTTGCTTAGCCAGTTTGCTGGGCAGGACCACAACATCGTCGCTATCAGAGTCAGCAGCTCTTGTTTAACTTGTTGATGCCACAAATTAAAATTCATTAGCTTAAATTGCTGTGGTAAGGATGCAGACGCAGACGGAGAAGATATCGCTGCCTATTGGTGGAGCCTGAGGCAGTATCCACCTGCACCGCAAAGTTATGCAAATTGGTAGAGTAAAAAAAGAAACTTGGTTGGTCGGCAATTGAAAGGGGGAAAGGGCCAGAATGACAACAATTCAATTTCACACAACCATGATTTGCACTTGCGATTCTAATGAAATTTTCTTGCTTGTTTTTTTATTTCATATTTGTTTTTTCTTTTCTGGTTTTTCTCTGTTTGCTGCTGGTTTCTTTGGACAGCCGAAATTAATACGCAAATACGGGTATCCATCAGAGACGCATACAGTGGTTACCAAGGATGGCTATATCCTGGAAATGCATCGCATACCAAAGAAGGGCGCACAGCCCGTGCTGCTGATGCATGGCATTTTGGATACATCAGCGACCTGGGTGCTCATGGGTCCCAAGTCGGGATTGGGTGAGTTGTTTTTTTTTTGGTTTTTGTGTTGAAGCCAAATAACTGATGGTTTTTATAATAAATATTTAAGGCTATATGCTCTCCGATTTGGGCTATGATGTGTGGATGGGCAATTCACGTGGCAATCGCTACTCAAAGAATCATACCAGCTTGAATAGCGATTATCAGGAGTTCTGGGACTTTACATTCCATGAGATGGGCAAATATGATCTACCAGCAAATATTGACTACATATTGAGCAAAACGGGCTACGAACAGCTGCACTATATTGGCCATTCTCAGGGCACTGCCATCTTTTGGGTGCTCTGCTCCGAGCAGCCCGCCTATTCACAGAAAATTACCTCAATGCATGCCCTCGCACCTATTGCCTACATACATGATATGAAGAGTCCTCTGTTTCGTACGCTTGTACTCTTTCTGGACTTTTTAACGGTAAGCAACGCATGTTGTGCATTTCCCCCAATTCGATTTAACTCTGGTTTTTCTATTCCTTCTTTCTTTTTTTTTTTGTGTTTTTTTATTTTTGGTTTTTTCAGGCTGCAACACGAATGCTGCGCATCACGGAATTCATGCCCAACACCAAATTTCTAGTGGACCACAGTCAGGTTGTGTGCCACGACAATGCCATGACGCAGGATGTCTGCTCGAATATCCTGTTTTTAGTCGCAGGCTACAATTCAGAGCAGCTTAACAAGGTAATGTGCCCCTGTATACCCGGCCATACTCGCATAAAGCCCCACTTTGGCGTGTTTTCCGCAAATGTTTGTGGCCATCGATTTGCCTCAACAGCCTTCCCTCCCCACACGCCGCCACCACCCCTTCCAATTCGCTGCCTGTTCTCGTTGTCCAGTGGCAACTCTTGTGATTGCCTCGATTAAGTTTGCACTTCATTTGGGTAACCATTTTGGTGTTTTAAGTGTGTTTGTGCTTGTGTTTGTGTTTGTTCATGTGAGATTCAGTGTGACGGCAAAATACGTTGATGCAATTCAGTAAGAGTTTTAAAATTAGTTTGCAACTTTGGGGTTTCTAAGCATTTTCTTAAAGCCAAACAGTTGGAAACAAGAAAATTATCTAGCCTTTTACATTTGTATATCAATTTTGTAACAAAAATATGTAGCCTACTTTTTGGAGCAGCATACAATTCAAAACCTTAGCTTCTTTACGGATGTGTCACTGAAATCTCTTCCAACCGAATTCCAACTCTTAGATGTCACAGAAATCTCTAGAGATTTTGTTAAGTTAGTACGCTAACTTTTCTCTTTTCTTTCTCTCTCTCTCTCTTTTTTCAATCAACCCTGTACATATCATAAATATGATAATGTATTATTGCTTAGATCACAGCGAGTTTTAGTTCCATTTAAAAATTGCCTTTTTATAAAACTTAACCATTTATGCATTGGTCAATTGATCCAACATTTGATTTTTGAGGCAAAATTCCGAAAATATGATTACAAACAGAGAAATGTAACTAATTCTACACTCAAAGCTAAAAATTATATCACTTGAAATCAGGATATGCAAAGTTTAGTTAATTAAAAGCATTCAAGTTGTATTCCAAGTATTATTTCAATCTTAATAAAGTGAGCTAGTACTTAAGCTATGCTACAATTAGTCAGTAGAATTCAAAATGCTCAATACTTGCCCTCCAAGTAATTAGTTCACTAATCCTAATGAGATATTTGCTTGTTGCCCACAAGAGAGTTGCCTACAAGCTGAACATTCACAGATTTGAAGTTATGACCCACAAAATGGAATCGATTCGATACGTTTGCTTAAATTACATTCACAGCATGAACAGTAGCAGGTGTATGGTATGGTATTATTATCTATAATGCCTATTGGGTGTCATCTTCTGCTCCTTTTGTTATTGTTATTGTTGCTGCCATTGTCCTGTCGACTAGGGCAAAATGAGCATAATTAACTGACAAAAGCGAACAGCACAGCGAAACGCCAACAAGCGACAGTGCATGCAAATTAGGCACATTTCTCTGAACTAATATAACCCTGTGTGTATGTGTGCGTGTGTGTGTGAGTGTGTGTGTGTGAGTGTGTGTGTTTGAGTGTGTGTGTGTGTGTGTGTGTGTGTTTGTAAAGGGGACTGAGATATGGGGTAATGGGATGGAGAGAGAAGCTTTTAGTGGCTAGTGGCAATTCTGTAAAGTGTTCAATGTGCGTATACGCAATATTCAAACCATGCATAATTCAAACTCAATTATGACTTTCAATGGTTGGCTTAAGAAAAGTTCAAAGATAAGGATTATAATGCTAAAATGCAGCATTTCGGCAATTTGAAAATTGCAGTTCGATAAACAAAAAGTCAAAATTACAACACGATTATAAATGATGTTCTTAAGCACACAAACCTCACATTAATAAAATCATACTTATTAGTTTAGATTTGATATTGTTATTAGCACTCATTAATAATATTTGATTTACAATCCTTAGACCATGTTGCCTGTCATGCTGAGCCATACGCCTTCTGGAGCCTCGATAAAGCAGTTGGAGCACTTTGGACAGCTTATGAAATCGGGACACTTTCGTAAATTCGATCGTGGGTATTTGAGAAACCAGCTGGAATATAATCGCATGACGCCACCAGATTATGATCTATCACGTGTCAAAGTGCCAGTGGCCTTATATTATTCAGTGAATGATCTGCTTGTATCAACGACAGGCGTGGATCGATTGGCCAGGGAGTTGCCAAATGTGATAGACAAGTATCTGGTGCCTATGGAGCGTTTCAATCACTTGGATTTTCTGTGGGCCATCGATGTGAAGCCACTTGTCTACAATCGTCTGGTGCGGAACATAAGACGTGTGGAGAATCACAGGGCCAAGTTGACGGCCAATTTGGCCAGCTATTTGGCGATGCAGCTGCAACGTCAACAGCAGCTGCAGAATCAAATACAAATGCAGGCAACGCTGCAGCCAGTTTTGCACTTGCCGCATCGCGTGGAACTGGAACAGGCAACAACAGCAACAGCAACAACAGCAGCAACAGCAACAGCAACAGCAGCAACAACTACGACGACGCAGGATGTTGCGGAAACCACAACAACAAGCACATCCGCAAAGGACACGTGACTTGTCCACTTGAGCTGAGCAGCGGGCAAAGTTCTCTCTCTCTTGTGTAATTTCATTTTGACTGTGATGACATATTAACAATTTACGCTCTGATCCCAGAGTTTGCCTCCAATTTGATTCGACTTGGAGCTGCAGACAACAACATGAACAACAACAACATCAACAACAACAACAACATCAACTCAGGCACGCCAGGCATCCAACCAACAATATTATATATGTTTATTTTCTTGACTAGGCGCTTTACTTCATCCCATCATCCCTATCGAAACTCTATTTACCAGTTAATACTAAGTTCTTTTTACGTTGCCCACTCTTTCAAAATCTTTATTTATGTATGTGTGTACAAATTAATAAGTAATTTGTAATGTTTATGTATTTTTTTTAATAAATATATTTATAAGTTAATTCGCCAAAGCTCTTTTCTTTTATTTTTACACCCTAGCAGAAGATATTATAATTTTGTTACGGAATGTGTAACGCATTGAAGGAGACGTCTCAGAAAACAATTGGTATATTCGTGATCAGCATCAACAACCGAGTCCTGTCCGTCATGTCCGTCATGTCCGTCTGTCCGTCTGTCTGTCTGTTTATATGCGTTCTTCAAGACTTTGTTCTAGAGCTATATTGTTGAAACTTGGCACAGATGCTTCTTCTTATTGCAGTTAGTACTTATAGTTGAATTGGCCAAATCGGACCACTCTAACATATAGCTGGAACGATCGATTGAAGAATTAGTTTTTGTTTTTCAAGATAACTCATCAAAATCGGACTTCTATATCTTATAGCTGCCATAGGAACGATTGGTGGAAAATAAGTTTTTGTATGAAAAACTTTTGTGTTTTTTAAAATATCTGGACCAAACTCACAATATCTAAATTAAAGCACGTTATACACATGTTGACCAAGCTTTATCAAAATCGGATCACTATATCTTATAGCTGCCATAGGAACAATCAGTTGAAAATAAGTTTCCTTATACATTGTTTTTTAGTTAGTTGTTGTTGTTATTTACATTTTGTTATTTGAAGAAGTAATTGTTATAGAGAATCAGACCGTTTTATTGTTTTTCAATGCCCAAAAAGAGAAAAAGGTTTTTTTTAGTTTACAGTCGATTTACTCATGAGCGTTATAGAACTGGTTAATAAATTGTTAGATTTAATAATTTAAAAAATTAAGTCATTAAAAAGTATTTGTTACCAATAATGACTGAAATTTTCGATCCTGGTTGACATTCTGTTGGAAATGGAATATAGAGAGGAATCAATTTCATAATTCCTTAATTACCGCATACTCTATAAACTCAAACTCTGCCGTTAGCGAGGTTCCAAGCAGATTGTCAATTTTATAAATTTCATAAACTTTCAATTGCAAAACAGTGTGCTGTAAATATACTTTTATAAAATATAAATTTTGATTTCACTTTAATAAAAACACTGCAAGCAAATAACGGCTATTTGCCCTTTAATGACATCGTTTTTTGAAAAGCTTATAATTTTAGTCTTATCACATCATAAACTAAGTTAAAAGCCAAGCATGACGCTATCTTTGAAAGCAATCGCTAAGCAAAGATCTTTTAACGTAAATACTCGAAATTAAATAACGCCTAAAAGTATGCATCGGCAAACCAGGGCAACAAAAAGTTGTGCGCGAGTTGTGCGCGATTTAAAACGCGCGCAGCGCAGCGTTTATCAGTGGGTAGCGTATAATGAAAATCGCTGGAAATGCATTGGCTCAAGAAAAACAAATAGCGCGACGTTTAATTGCAACTTAAAACGCAACTCATTTCGACAGGCAGTGGAGAAAAGTTGATGTTGTCGCAGCAGGAGCAGTCACTGGCAAGTTGCTGCAGGAGATCACAACTGTATCCTTGTCTTGCGGTCCTGCCAGCCAGCCAGCAGGAGTTGCGCATTTCCACAAACCTTAAGCCTGGCATGGCCTGGCAAATGAATTGCCATCATTTGTCGTCCTCGTCCTTTGGGCGACATTTGCGCGAAACGCAGCAAAGGACGTCCGACCAGGACGTGCCTGCTGCTATATTCAAGTAAGCAAAGTTACCTGCCGCACTGTGTCACTAAATAAACAGGCAAACAGCGTCGACAAAAAGTCGAAACTCCGTTCATTTTATCTGCGGGCTGGCAACTCTGCCTCAAATAAAATATCTTTACTCTGCTGTGTGTGATTGTGTGTGTGTTTGTGTGTGTTGACAAATATCCGAGGTCTGTGCACCACAAATTGCTTCCGTACTAAACCAAACCAAAATTGCATAAGATTGTGTAGCCAAATAAAGAAAAAGTTCGACAATTCAAAGGAATTGTGTGTGAAAAGAAAACAAATGAAATGCAAAATTTAAGAATTCATTTCTTGATATATTTTACAGCACTGCTAAACATGTTTCGCAATATATTCTGCTGTTACTGAACACTAGACTTAAATCTACAAAGACAAAAGGATATATTGTATAAATTACTTGGTCCATAATTATACTCTTTTTTTAATTTTTTTGAAAATTTGTTTTGTGAATTGTCCGTCTGTCCGTCTGTCAGTCCGTCCGTCCGTACGTGTATGAACGCAGTTTTTTTCCACAGTTTTGAAGCTAGAGCAAGCAAACTTGGTATACATGTTGATTGAATATCATACAGCATATTTCAATAACTGTTTATAAGTGTTGAAAGGATGTCATTATTTTGAAAATAACAAGCGCACTTATTAATTTAATTGGTTGTCACGAAGGGTTTAAGACCAGGTTGTCTCAGCGCTCGTTGTCCTGGGTCTGTAGCTCACACACACACTCACACACACACCCACACACACATGTGTTGTTTAGCTAATAGAAATACAACAGGAATAACTAACATGCAAGCGCAGTTGCAGAACGCACAACTGACACAAATTCAAGTTTAATCAGTGTTTCAGCTGCCAGGGTTGCCAGGGTTACACCAGCTCAGCACACATGTTTACACAATGCCTTTAACTAACTTTTGCACTGAACTCTGCTTATTTTGTTCTTTGTATACCCTGCATGAATTCAAATTGCTTAAGCAGGGTATAATAGACTTGTGCCAATAACATTTCTATAAAGTGTTATGAAAACTCCGTATCGGTATCTTTATTATTATGAATATGACTTAGCGTAGTTCTAACATATACTATTTGTATACAGGGTAGCTTGCAGTCGTGCTTGTTTTTTTCCCTCTGTCTCCCTCTCTCTAGCACAAGTGACTTCGATATGTGAGTGCCACGCCCACGACGCCATCTTGCTGCGCCCCTCTTATGCCATCTCTGTTTCTCTCCCCATCTTTCTCTCTATCGCTCGCACATCCTTTTCACTCTTTGGCTGTCTTTGAGCTCCGTGTAAACAAGGCATTAAGTACAACAAAATAATTAAAGTCAATTAGTGGTCCTTGCCGTGGCATATTGCTGCGAGTCCTTGCCTTGGCTTTCAGTTCTTGTTGACTTAGTTTTCGCATATAATGATATTGTGCTGCATCTCCCCTTGTTGCTCCCTCTACACCTACTGCTTCTGCCTCCATCTTCTACTGCTTCTATGTTACAGTCAGTGTTCTATAATCATTAGTGTCATAGTTACAGATACATAAGTATCTGTTGCTTCTACATACTGATACAGATACATATACAGATAACAATGTTAAGTTGAACATCATAATTCAATCTCGTTTCGTTGTGCTACCCTTCCTATCAATAACAGAATATAAGCCCCAACACAAAATGTATAACCTTTTAAAAGAAAGTTTACTGACCTCTTCGTATCAGTTTTTTCAAATCCGAATGAATTGAAAATGTTGTAATGGGATCGTCTTTATAATTCATTCTTCATTTTATAGAAATTTTACTCAAATCTAAAAAAACATGGCTGTACTAGTATTGTATTCGAATCGTATCAATGTTCATCTGTAAGATATTACATAGACTGATTGATTAGATTCTCATTTAATCTATGTGGTTTTTTTATTCCCTAATATGCTTAAAATTTGTAGTCTTTGTTTTTATACTCGCTTTTCCAAAATGGAAAAAAAAGAGTATATTGGGCTTGTGACATATCCGTCTGTCCGTCCGTATGAACGCAGTTTTTTCCACAGTTTTGAAGCTAGAGTAACCAAACTTGGTATACATGTTGATATATACCATAGGCAGACAAAGTGTCAAGATCGATCAGATCGGATTATTGTAACATATAGCTGCCATAGACACGATCGGTTGAAAAATAAGTTTTTGAAAAACTTTTCTGTTTTTTAAAATAACTCAACCAAACTCATTATATCTAAATTATAGCACGTTCTACACATGTTGACCAAATTTGATCAAAATTGGATCACTGTATCTTATATCTGCCTTAGGAACAATCAGTTGAAAAATAAGTTTTCTTATGCAAATCTCTTCGGCACGCCCAAGATAACATTTCTTTCTTATTATTTATTTTTTTTTTTTAGGAAAATCAAACTAAGGGCCACGTTCTCAATGCTCCAGATATGGTTTGCCCTCCGATAAATTCCTATTTAACAACAAATATTAAGATGTTATGCCAAGATTCAGATTACCATAACTTTATCGTTATTTATTTGCTGCATGTGTCTTTGTCAACTTAAAGACAACTATTCTATTATTTTGTGCTTTTCATTTTTCATTTCGCTACAATAGGTTTTCGATATGTTAAGCCCATTAAATATAAGCCACATACAGTTAAGCAGCATACTGTTAAATAGCAAGATCAGAGCAGTTCCATTTGTATTACAATGGCTTACCATTAGCTGTGGCACTTTAATTCGTGGTTAATATACTTAAATTGATGTGTGGGTATCACACTGTCAACGAATGTCAGCTTATATACCTTTATGGTTTATTGTTTGGTAATTGTATAATAAACAAAAGACACTTTTCATAATTATGCTCGAACTCGCAGAAATATATTAAATACATATTTTATAATTGTTCTTTTTGTTTTTGTTGTTGTGTTTTTGCTGCGAGGTTTCAGCATGAAAAACTTTTACAAGTGGCAGCTGTATTGCATTTTTAGAAACAGTTGCAAGTTGTTGTTTCAAGTTGTTTGGCAAATTTGTTGTACGAGTATCACAAGTGCAATTCAATTCCAAACAATGCAAATATAATAGAGAGCTGAGGGGAAAATATGAAGCAGCACATTGTAACTGGAGGTAGCCAATTATATTTCAAACAAATTGGTTCTGCAAACCAAGTAAATTTCTTAGGTATTGAAAGATATGTTTATGTTTGCTGTGTGCCAGCTGAAGTTGAAAAGTTATTGGAAAATGTGGTAGAAAAGGAAACAGAATAGCTTCTGGTAGAGTTGGGTAACGGTAAACACTCTAAAATATATCATTTATACGTTATTTTCCCAATATGTATTCCTTATCTTTGCTATCGAGTATACTGTCTATAAAGTTTTGTAATTTATGTAAATAAAATGGAGGTTCTTAGGTCATTTGTTACAGGGTCGGTTTTTTAATGTTCCAATAAACACTATGTGTCAGAGAGAAAATTTCGTTTTTGCAATGTATACTTAGGACCTGTGGAACTTCATCTCCCATATAGGCTTGCTAAGTGCCACATAAGTAAAAACAGCTGATGAAATTTTGTCATTCACAGTGATTTTTGACAGTTTTCATAAAAATACAAATATGGCCTTAAATTTAAACTGTGCAATTTATCTTCATTCTCTGGAAGATTCGGATGAAGATATGACTTCGAGTTACACTACCCGAGTATATCATTCAAGGCCAAACTTTCTTTGAGGATTTGGATGAAACAGCTTGTATTAAGAGATTCCGCCTTTTAAAATCAACATTCATTATTTCGAATGCAAAAATCAAAAGCCAAATTGAGTCGAGTACAAATAGGTTAGTTGAAACTATTTAGGAACTATGCCATATTTTTATTTGGTTTTTATGCCTGTGGGAATTTGATATAGAGAAAGAGGTTTCAAATGCCATTACTTCATTGTCCAAGGGCCACATTAAGTTTGGAGAGTCCAATGAAGAGAAATTGACGGATTCCCTAAGATAATGGGGCCCATTGACTGCACTCATTCGGATAAAATCACCAGGCGGTGGCAATGCTGATATATACCGGAACAGAAAGGGATACTTTTCGATCAATGTCCAGGCAGTATGCAATGTAAATTTAGTTTTGCAATATGTTTTTCGCATGGCAGTAACATCTTTAACAGCAGCCTTTTAGAATATCAGTTTGAAAATGAGGAGTTCAAAAATAGTGCACCAAATGCCAGCTGACACGAAAAATCATTTGATTTTGACCCCCTCTTCCAAATTTTTGCCATTCGCATGTTGACGTGACACATAAATTGAAAAGTCGATTGGAAAATTGAAATTGCTTATGTGCCACTTAATCTAAAACATAATCTAATGTGAACCATAACTATGCATGACTTTATTTGTACATTGAAAAATCGGCATTTAAAATGTTGTAAACAAGATAAATAACAATTTGTAAACCTAAGTAGCTTTTCGAGCTTGAAAACGTTAAATAATTTCGAAAAGCACTTGCAATATAAGAAAAGCTTTCAATTCATTGCTGGCCAACAAACATCAGCATTAAGAAGAGAGTAATTAACTTATATATCTAGCCACAAAAACTGACCAGAAAAGTTGACATTAAAACTTGAACAACAGCATAAATATTATTGAGCAGTAAAGTACAGAAGATTTTTGTGTCAAGTCGACAGAAATTGTTTGAGTATAGCCATGGCTAATACGAATAATACGATTGCTATCAGATAGTAGTATAAAAAAAAGAAGAAGAACAACAAAAAGAATTGCCATAATAATAATAATAATAATAATAATAAAAATAATAATAACTACGAACTATTGAGCGACATTTGTGTTTTTGGTAATTTGTTGAGCTCAGCACAAAATTTGAACCAGGAAATGTTTGTGGCCAGTGGGCGTATGTGTGTGTATGTGTGTGTGTGTGTGTGTGTGATGGGGCGTGGCCTGTGCACATTATGCGATATGATTTATACACAATGAACACAGTTGAACTTTTGCTGCTGCTGGTCGTTGATTTTTACGATGCTCGCGATAAGGACTAACGAGCAAAGTTGCTAAAGAAAATTGGTGTCGCATAATCACCACAAATGAAGAGTCCTCTGCTAAAGAGTCCTTCGAACAATGGGCAACGGCTAACTGAGTTTGTCATCACTCAGGTAGCTGGCAGTGTAAATACAGTCGACACCTTTCAGTCAACGCCAAAAACTTCAATAACATCATTAAAATGCGCAGCCAAGGATGGTGGAAGGTGAGTGGTCTCTATAAAGGACGAGCACTCACTTAAATTGAGCCAGCCCAGTAGTGCTGGCAGGACACTTGGCAGGACACTTGCAAATGGCTACTACTTGGCAAGCGTCCAACATAAATATGACTTATAAAATGTCCAAAGGACTTTGGCAAGCAAATTAGTTTGTTAAACTGAAGGAGCAGCTCAGCAAGGATACCTTCTTTCATTCTTATTCTTATTCTTTTTTTTTTTTTTTTTGGTATTTTATAAATTTGGCGCATAATTTGAAATATTTATGCAAAAGTTGGCAGCCATTGTTGGCAATGATGAATTGTTTATTGAAAAGGGAAGGAGCTGGCGGACAGACAGACAGACAGACCGACAGACAGGCAGGCAGGCAGGCAGGCGCCTTCAAGTGTAAACAAAATATTAATCATACACAACGTGCGCCACACAGTCAAAGTCATTAGGCAAGGCCAAAGAGCAGAGCCTCTAAGTAGCAAGTGGTAAGTGGCAAGTGGCAAGTGGAAAACGTGGAAAATGGAAAGTGGAGAGCATTTAAGTAGCAGCCGCGAATCAAAGTCAACGCAGTGCAAAACATTTTCAATTTAGTCAAGCAAAATGTAATTTAAATATGTACAAATTTCGATGGCAAAGTAACCTCAGGCATCGCCTTCGTCTTTCCTATCCGCTTCCCCAATCTTCATCAATTGGCATTTTGAAGTGGTCGACATTTTGAATGGGAAGTAAGTAATTTCAAGGCTGCCAATTCGCCATCAGTTTAGGCCTAAAGATTGATGCCTTGGAAAATCATTAGGCCAACAACATTGAGGCTAAAACACTTCGTATGCAAATTGTGCCCGAATGTAATTTTCAATATGCGATCCCAGTTTCAAATGCTTTGAAGTGTCGCCCTTGGCATAGTGGGCGTGGCACTTTATTGCTTATCGATTATCGTCGCTTCATTGGCAAATGCTACAAATTACTTGAAATTAAAATGGAAATGAAATTGGATATTGGATATTGGCAACTGGAAATTGGATATGCAGCTTTCGTTTATGACTTCTGTCGAAATTCGTCAGCATGGCAAAACTTAAATCCAATATAAATATAAATATAAAAACAAAATAAAGTAAGCATTACTGTAATGAGTTTTACTTAAAATTAAATATTTACAAAATGAGTAAGCTTACAAGGAATAATATTAATCAAAGCTATATTATGTGTATATCGAATTTCCTTGACATTAACTGCATTTTTCTAGCAAAACTATGTGTGTGAAAGTTGTTAGTTCCTGAAATGCTTTTCACACAAAACTTACATTCTTTATAGCCATTTACTTAATAAGCGTAATTAAATAATAAATGTCATCGGGCTTTTTTTATCAGAGTCGGAAAATCAGGCCTTTTTTTATTCTAATACAAAAAAATCAAATTTGTATTCCATAACAGTTATTTTTGAGCACAAACAGGCAATAAGATCGAACAGTTAAGATAATAAATATCATGCGAGCATACACATATGTTTTTGTATGAAAAACCTTATTATGTTTTTCAAGATAACTCAACGAAACTCACTTAACATAAGTTTAAGGACCGTTTATAAGTATATAAGTGGTCTTAACAAAAATTTAATTTTTTAAATGTACAGAAAACAGAGTATATCGCAGTTGGGAGAACCCGACTGCAACGTTCTTACTTGTTATAAATTAAATGAAAAATAATTTTTAAATTGTAATTTTTATTAGAAAAGTAGTAATCTTTACGTTTCCTGCTTTTTATATCCTTTATAGCGTTGCAGATGCCACCTTATGTCTGTTGCATACTTTATGCAGTACCTTATAATGCTCTGTTACAAATTGTCAATGGGTACAGGGTGTAGAAACTGTTACTTTCTAAGTACTTTTGTAAAATGTATTCAAGAGTGTCGAATCTCAAAATGGTGCTTGAAGTGCCAGGCAATTCAATCGAATGGCAATCAATATACAAATGTATGTTTAATACTGCTACAAAAACAAAACATTGAGTACTGAGTAAGTAACCAGAGTAATAATTTCAATTTAAAGCCGGTTTTTCGCAGTGCCAGGTAATCAATAACAGGTGAGTACGTTGAAAAGTGAAATTGAGTGACCGGGAAGCGCTATTAAAATACATTTTGCAAACTGGGGCAAGTGTGCCACAAGCAACAATTAATACTGGAAACAAATGAATGTAATATAAATCAAGTTCAGTCTGCCGCCTGCGTGAAATAAAAGCCAAAAAAACAGTTGGCACAGCCGAGTTGAACTGAAAACGAAGCCAGGCCCAGAGACAGAGAGAGAGAGAGAGCTAGCGAGAGCTAGCGAGAGCTAGCGAGAGCGAGAAAGAGAGCGAGAGGATCGATTAACCGATTCAAAAGGTGTTTGTGGCGTTTTATAAGCGTGTGCTAAAGCTGCAAACGGTTTAGTTCCTCGCCGTAAACATAACTAGTCACAACACAGAGCGGCCCAGAGCGGAAGCAACAAGCAGTTAACCAGTTAAGCAGTTAACCAGTTAACCAGTTAACCTGTTAATCAGTCAACCAGTTAAGAGCGAACAGGAGCAAGTTTCACGTTGTTGATGACGATCAAAAGGCCAACCGGGGCAAAGTGAACGTGAAACGACTTGTTTGGCGGTCTTTTTTTTTTGTTTTGTATTATTATTGATTCTTTTTGTTGTTGCTGTTACTGTTTACTGTTGCCAACAACAACAACAACAACAACAACAACTTCATTCATTGTCAAAGTTGCCCTCGCATTCCAAGCCAAAATGCCGCGCATGCCAATGATCGCAGTCGCTGTGGCAACGCTGCTGCTGCTTCTGACGGCAAAGCCAGCATTAGGCAGAGCAGCAGCAGCAAAGACAACTGCTACTCCTCCTGATGTTAGCACCACTGGAGGAGTGGACGAGACAACATCCTTGGTCGATTTCCAATCAAATACGGTTACCATTGAAGTTGATTCAGATATCATATTGACCACCGAGGATGGCGTTCAAATGTTCACACAACCGGACTACATAATGAGCACCACTGAGGAGCCACTGCCAGATTCAGTGGTGCAGCAGTTGGAACGGGAGCGTGCGGAACGAGAGCAGCACCATCAAGTAAATGAAACGACAACAGCAGGAAACACGGTAAATCCAAATCATGGGCAGATGCTGAGAGCAACAAAGCCAACGACAACAGCAACACCAGCAGCAGCAACAACAACAGCTAGAAAGCCGGACTTGGCGACAACAACAACAACAGCTATTGATGGCTATTACCCCACCAATGCACCATACATCGAAGAAAATCCCAACACCAGTGGACCACTTACATATCAAGTGTTGCAAACAGGCACAGATACAATAAGCATCGATCAAGTCACATGGCTTGGCAACCTGGCCGAGTTGGTGGAATCTACTACAGAGATAGTAGACACGATTGAACAGTCAACATGGTTACCAGACGTAACATTTCAACCCACTGAAAGCAAAATCAATAGCACCACAACTCAGCCGATCATTGACAATACAGTAAAACCATTGGAATATGTGGATCTGCTAAGTATGATGGATTCGAATACTGTTACCGAAATGGTTTCAATGCAGCCTAAAATCAGCACCACCGAAGAGCCCAAGCCCGAGCTCAGCACGCTCAGCACACACACCATGATCAGCACCATCAGCGACACTGACGAAATGCCGGAAACCACAATTGCTGCACCAAAACAGCAGTCAATGTTTGAAACCACTTGGGGGACAGCGGCAACTACCAGCATTCCTGAGACCACCACATTTTTCGAGACGTCCACCACCAGCAGCCCTATCAGCAGCCCTACCAGCAGCTCTAGCAGCAGCCCTACCAGCAGCACCAGCACTCACCCTACCAGCAGCACTACCAGCATCACCACCAGTAACCCTACCAGCAGCACTACCAGCAGCACTACCAGTCGTCCTACCAGCAGCACTACCAGCAGCACCACCACTAGCACCACTGCAGCGCCAGTTCCAACGCGTATGGCCCGCATCGAACGCATCTTTAATCCAGATGGTGTTGAGGTTCTCTATGGTTACTCATCGGTGGTGCGCACAAATCGCAATTAAAAGTCACATCAGCCACAAAATACCAAAAAAAATATTAAAACAGAATTATATATATTAAAAATACATTGTCAAGGTCAACTTGTCATACAAAAAAACAAAAAAAAAACAATTTTCGAATGCGGGTTTTCCAAATTCTAAACGAGCTAAATATTAAAATATTGTGATAAACCAAAAATGAAAGAAAACTAAACAAAATGAAATACAAATAAAATATTGTGCAAATTATTTTGTGTGACGAGAGAAACGATTTAATAAATTATAAATAAAACATGAACTACAATAATCAATTTCGTGGCTGTTTTTTTTTATTATTTATTTTTTTACAGTTTGCATAAAATATGCATACATATATAGTATAATATCTGTGGTTGATCCACAAATGTGGGTTTGGCTTGCATTGTAAATAAAAATGGCACAATATTGAACCACTGCGAAATGCGAATGTGTACAAAAAGTGGAAGCTAACCAGAGTTAGGAGTTGTGAAAAGTAAATATGAAATCAATAAACAATATTGATTAGAGGAGTGGCAACCAGTCTGAGATATTTGAAATACTAAACTCATTTAATGTGACTAAGAAAACTATTCAAGTAACTAGTATTCTGTTTCTATATCAGCTGCAAATAATTACTATTTGTTTATAGGTGGTCTTATTTTACAGGATGCAGCCCAACAAAGTCTATTTATATCACGAAATATCTAAGAAAAACCAAACTTCTACATAACATAGCTATAATTTCAAAGAAATATATTGATGATTCAGTTAAATGAGTCTATTCAACTTGAAAATACTATTTGAAAAATTGGAACTATCGAAAACTGCTGAGATAATAAATTGTTAAAATATACAAGATTAATTTTATATATATATCATAATTTACAACTTATCATCTCACTCATCAACTCATAATTTCAGTCCGTTCGAAATTTGCGGTGAAATACTCAAAACGTCAAACGTTTACGTTTTTAAAAGCTTTACTCTTTTGCCTATGGAATGAAAAGTCATTGCCAGATCACACAAGGAATTCAAAAAAACAAATTCATAATCTCAATTTTCTTCTTCATCATATTTGGAATAGAATTAGTTAATTTATTCATTTGATTAAAGTCATATAACAATTATAATATTAAATTGAAAAACTGTGTATCAGAAGCGAAAACGTGCTAGAAAACGTAGCGGTTCTCGATTCAGCAATGCCTACTAGATGCCAACTAAATAGACTTTTTACAATGAAAACTCGGTTTCGAACTCGGTTTCGACAAAGAGAAAATGAAACCATTCCAATCGGAAATCAGAACACTCATTAGTCGGAATTCATTTGATTTTACTTTTCTATTTGTTCTATGCATACAAAATCAATTTGATTTTAACAATCGGCAAACATTTGATAATATTTAAGTATAATATATTAAAGTTTCTGCAAGTTGCTCCTAATAGCTAAGCCAGCTGTTCCATTTTGATTGTTTGCGAATCAATAAAATAGGTATTTTATATATTGAAAAGCCACAATATAAAGATACCTAATTGAAAAGCCACAATATAAAGATACCTAAGACTTTTGGTTTTAATGAGCATTAAATCGAGTACAGGGTATCATAAAATGTAGCGCACCCCAGAAATGCAGCTGAGAAACAACTTTGGACGCTGCTCTCAGCAATAAACCCACCTCAATTCAATAAAAATGTTGCGCTGCCCACCTGCGTTCAAAACCGGCATTTGCCAGAGACTTTGTCATACATTTTTTGGGCTTTTATGTTCCGGCATGAGCAGACGCAGATTCAGACATCGATACAGACGTAGATACAGAGTGTAAGACACGTGGACATTGTTGTTGTCTAAATGGTCCATGAATTTAAAGCTACCTATCTGGTTTGGTGACAGCTAAAAAAAATGTTAGCTTTATTCATTCATCGATGTGGTTGGCATAAGTATTGTGATTGGTTGTGCATAGGGTTTTTGGAGTTTAGCAATGATTATCACGTTCCATTCCCACTTTAAAGAGTTGGCCATAAAACACACAAGGCATTCATTTCCATTTGAACTTGAGAGAGGCGCTAAAATGCATGTTAAATGCGGGTTATACTTATGACAACTCTTTGAAGGTTTTCGTACAGCAACTTTTTTTTTTCTCTGACTAGCTGAACACTGTTTTTGTTGTTTTATAGTATATTGGCACATAGCTGAACCATTAGTCATCTGAAGCAATCTAAAATACTATACAAAACTGATATGCTCTAATTCGAGGGTTCACAAGCGCATTGCTCTCATCTCATCTCATTTGTTTTTGTAATTGCTCTTGGTATAGGCGTGCATGCATTGCTCCCAGCATAGGCCAAAGCAAAATACAACAACAATATCGCATATTTCGTTTCTTATCTTCATTCTTTGCCCATGCCGTCGAGTTTAGCAACAACACTTTCATATGATTTGTTGTTGCGCTACTTATCTCATTGTAATTTTGTTAATGTCATGTTAATAAGAGATAAACTTGAAAATTTCAGTATTGGTTTTAAGCTGTCAATGCAAAATACAAGAACAATTTCGCATATTTCGTTTCTTATCTTCATTCTTTGCCTATGCCGTCGAGTTCAGCAACAACACTTTCATATGCTTTGTTGTTGCGCTACTTATCCCTTTGTGGTGTAATAAGAGCTACACTTGAAAAATTCAGTATTGGTTTTAAGCTGTCAGCAAAATATTTAACATAAATGAAAATATTTTTTTTTTCGCACAAAATTATTTAGTGTTTTTTAAGTAGGTCAAAAACATTTGTTAAAATTTAATTATTGCAGCGAAAATGCACATTTAACTTTTTTTCAGTGTAGAAAGAAATTTTATCTTCGGCCTGCCGAGGATATATACCCTTGTCGAAAAGTTTTGCATTAGAAAACTTATTTTTCAACTAATTGTTCCTGAGGCAGCTACAAGATATAGTCGTCCGATTTTGATGAAATTCTGTCATCATATATAAACTGTCCTTAAACGTAGGTAAACTGAGTTTGGTTGAGTTATCTTGCAAAACAAAAAAGTTTTTCATACAAAAACAAATTTTTCAACCGATCATTCCTATGACAGGTAGAAGATATAGTCATCCGATTTGGATGAACTTTTGTCTGCATATATAATCTGTCTTTAAGCTTAGGTAAATTGAGTTTGTTTGAGTTATCTTGAAAAAAAAAAAGTTTTTCAAGCCACTTTTGGGCACCCCTGCTCTAATCCATAGAGTATACAAAGACTTCATCTTTATTTATGGCTCTAATCGTTATGCCGTTTGATAAAAGTTGTTAGTTTCAAAGTTTGTTCGTAAAGCTTTTAAGGGAGCTTGAGCTTTACTCAGTTTCAACAATATTGGCAGCACCCAAAAGTCGACTTTAGTAAAAACTTAGCTGACCTTTATTAAGTTGAGCTTTAACAAGTCGAAGACCAGTTTATAATAATGATATAAGTATTTAAGTGCTAAGCAATATGATCGATATAATCGTAACACTCTACGTAAATACTATTCTTAATTATTAGAAAAAAATACTAAAAAAAAGTAATCTCCCTCATAAACATGTCAAGAAAACCAGTTATCAAAATTTCTCAGCTTCCAGATTGGTATAAAAGCAAGCAACGATCTTTCAGTAATCATATCAACTTGCATTCACAATGAAGTTCTTTGTTCTGTTCGCTGTCCTCTTCTTCGCCCTGGCTGCCGTTCAAGCAGCTCCAGCTCCTGGTGGTGGACACGGTGGAGGACGCGGTGGCTCATCAGCTAGTGCTGATGCCACTGCGAGTGCCAGAAGCGAAGGTGGTGGTTTTGGTGGTGCTAATGCATCCGCTCAGGCTTCAGCTATTTCATCAGCGGAGAACTATGGCGGCAATCATGGCGGCTATGGTAACGGCGGTCATGGTGGTGGCGGTGGACGTGGTCATGGTGGCGGTGGACGTGGTCACGGCGGATACGGACACTATTAGGAAACGATAAAGGATAAAGGAATCAAGTCAAAGTTACAAAACGGAACACACGCGCTTAATAAACGAACTATATTCTTAACAAATGTGTTAAATCAAAACTTTCCATGTCAAATTAAAATAAATATTTGTTATGACACTGCAGTTTCCCAACTGATCATTATGCAATTTTCGAAAAAAAAAATATATACAAAATATTAATTAAATTATGCTTTCAGTTTTTTATTACTTTTTGGTTTGTTTTAAGCGCAGATTCATACACAATAGGAAAAACAATTAAGAATACTCTAGTCGAGTGTGCCCGACTACGAGATTCCCTGCGCCCAAGTTGCATTTCAAGCAGTTCAGAGGGTGCATCCGAAATCTGAAATAAACTTGATCTGCGTATGGTATACAGGAACCTGCATGCCAAGTTTGGTGTCTCTAGCTCTTATGGTCTCTGAGATCGACGGGCTCATACAGACAGACGGACAGACGGACATGGCTAGTTCGTCTCGGCTGTTGATCCTGATCAAGAATATATATAGTTTATATAGTCGGAAATGCCTCCTTCTGCCTGTTACACATATTTGCAGTACTTTATAACTCCCTTTTTCCCATTTTTAATGGGAACAGGGAGTAAAAAGGGTATATTGGGTTTGTGAAATGTCCGTCTGTCCGTCCGTATGAACGCAGTTTTTAATTAATTAATTATTATTAGATTATTAATTATTAGATTATGTTGACTTTTAATCTATAGTAAAAGATATATGTATATATTTTCTAGAAGTTTTCCATTTCATAGTATCAAAAACATTAGCAAATGACATTTTATGCTCATCTTCAAATATATAAGGGAAGTGTTTATTTTCGAAACATATTCACCAAACTAACTTACATAAAAGCAATAAAGCGATTGGAAATCAATCTATACACTAATAAAATGACTGTTTATTTATTTACTTATAATGTTGGCTCTTCAATGCTTAATTTATTTTATTTACATACATTTGAGCTAATCGAAAGCAGCCTGAGCATCCATTTCTCTTCGATTTTGCATACCTAAAAAGATGCTAAAATAGTTACAGTTATATCAAAAGCAGGGCTACAGTAAATCCAAGTCAGCAAGTCATTTAGAAAACTGATTTCACTATGCAACACTTAAAAAGGGGCAGACTTAAAAACCACTTTTTCTGACCCTCAATCAAGAAAATAATGTTTTTTTTTGCAGTATCAGAACTTAGTTTAAAAATGTTTAAAGTTTTTTTTCGAACTGGATTTTTTTTAAGTGAGATCAGATATATCAGTACAACTTGCACATAGAACTACCGATTTTAAAAAACGATACAGCAAATGAAAGTTAATACATGGGCGTACAAATAAATTTATGAAATTTTAGACATATATCAAATATTTTTGAAAATATTGAATCCAAAACTATTCAAATATAAAATTCGAGGAAAAGTCGAACAAAATGGCTAAATTTTGCTTTGAGCGAATCTCTTTGCTCATAAGCTTTCGAAAAAGTCATCAACAACTCAACATTTTTCAAATTTTTTCATTTTGTCTCGGCTTTCCAGCTGCATTTGCCTTTTGGTTGGAAAATTTTTAAAAAAAAACTTAGTCTAACCAAAAAAAATTCTGCCATAGATTTTGTGATTAGGGATCTCTAATGAATCATTAATTTCAATTTCAGCTCTACTCCCGCCAAAAAAAAAAAAAAAACTCAAATTGTTGCATTATGTTTCAAGCAGTTTTGTTTGAGCAATTAACCCATGCTAACTTGTTTTCATTAAATCTATTTATTATAAAGAGTTAAATCTTAAAAGTCTAGTGGTCAAATAAGCCCCTGCCACAGAAACAAAAGCTAGCATACGCCACTGACTATAACTATATACTAGTTTTTTGATATTAGAAAAATTATCACCTCATAAAAATGTTAAAACCTGTTGGCTGATTTCTGAGCTTTCAGATTGGTATAAAAGCAAGCGACGATCTGTCACAGATCATTACTATCAACAACAATGAAGTTCTTCGTTCTGTTCACTTTCCTTCTGTTCGTCCTGGCCGCCGTTCAGGCTGCTCCTAACAACAGAGGAAATAATTACGGAGGTGGTCGCGGTGGTGGTGGTGGTGTTGGTGGTGGTTCCTCCACTGCAAATGCGAGTGCCAATGCCGCTGCCACATCAGAAGGAGGTCGTGGCGGAGTGGCTAGCGCAAACGCCAGTGCATCTGCCACAGCTACATCAGGCACCAATTCCCGAGGATAAAGGACACAACCAAACATAGATCAAATTGACCACTTCTTACAACAACAAAACATATCATAAGTGTATATTTGTGTTTTTTTTGTTATTTTTTTAGTTAAACAATATTAATTATTAAACATAATTGTACATATAATAACTAATTAAATCCAAAACTGTTAAATATATACTTTATAAACAAAGTACACAAATTTTGTTATTCCGGCTAACTTGAAATGTCTTATGTATTACGATATTTTATTGAATTGTTGTTTCCAACATTAGTTCTAAAAAGGCACAAGGATAGACTTGTGCTATTAATATTGTTATGCAATTGAATATAACAGCAAATTGTTTTGATGTTCGTCAGTCGTTATGATTTGGTGCAAACATTTCGAAAATATAATATTATTAAAACTAAATACTGATCCTGATTTTATCGGAAACATTGCTTTCCTGTAAAATACAGCTTTCAATAAAAGATCAATCGAAATCAAGTTATTTTGTCATACAATATATGTGTATGAATAGCATACTCAATATATGCACTAATGATTGGAAATCGAATATACCTTTTTTTATTTTTGCCTATTAAAATGCAAAATATTAAAATTTACATACCAAAACAGCTGAAAAATATATATCAGCCTCATTTCGCTTCATTGTGCGTCATTCTATTCAAGACATTATGATTAGCTTGAAAACGTATAAAATAAGTTGATACTGTTATGATAACAGTGTGTATCGTTTATATATATTTATCGTAAGCATTACTTTGTTGATTTGAGTTTCGGTTTTAAAACTGAATTTCAATGGATTGTTCCTATGACAGCTAAAACCCAGAATATGTTAACTTGGTTAAGATAGCATGAGAAACAAAAAAGATATTCTTACAAAAACCAATTTTTTAACGTTTTGCTCCTCTGGCAACTAGAAGACATAGTGGTCCGAATCTGATAATGCTAAGCTCAGAATTGGCAGGCTTTTTCGAGTTCGAAGAAACTAAAATTTTTACCAATTATTCCTATGTTAGCTATATGTTATAGCGGTCCAATCCAATGCTGACATATATATTAGCATCTGTGCTAAGTTTCATGAAAATAGCTGAAAAACTGAGAGACTAGTTCGCACTCGGATATTGATGCTGATCAAGAATATATGTATGTACTTAATGAAGTCGTTTCGTTACAAAAAAATAATAATATACTAAAAAACGATGAGATATGCAATTTTTTCACTCTCCTTCCGTATTTGACAGTGGGTGTGACAATAATATTTGTGATGAAATCTGTCAAGCAGATTATTAAAAGCCATCAATCATGAGATCTCAACACTTTGTCTGTCCTATGGTATATACTAACAGAGTTTGGTTTCTCTAGCTTTAAAATCGTTAAATAGACGGACAGACAAACAGACAGACGAACATTTCATAAACCCAATTTAATCATTTGTGAGGTAGCCAAAAACAAATTTACATTTTGGAGCTGATCAGCTGTCGTTTTAAGAACTTGTTTTTATTATTATTTTTTTTGTTTTAAATTAACTGCTTGGATTTGTTTAAGCAATTTGCATAATTAGTGAACAATATTAATAAACAAAAAGTTAAGTTCAGCATCAAAATAAAGATTTTGACAACTAACAAAGATGCGCAGTTTTCGGGATAGAATAGAATATGATTTCACCAAGTTTCATAAGTTTATTTTACATATTAACTTTTCATCTGTTATTATGCAAGGAGATATAGGTGTATTACTTCTATCTGATCTAGAAGAAAACCAATTCATCCAAATAAAGTTACGGTTAGTTATGTATTTCGCTTCGTATGAAAAATAATAAAACTTATGTTTTATATATTCTATAAATTTGCATGCGTCTATGGAAAATAACCAAATATAAAGTAATATTAATAAAACTTGTTTCTGATACAAGTTCACATTTAATTATTTTAAATTTGAATTTCAAAACCAATCAATATTAAACATTATCATATATATTTATATAAAAGAGATGTGGACGACCATCTTACATTCTTACAAATATTTTAACATCTTTTGCTTTATTGCAAAGAAAATACTATCCAACTATATTTAATATGTTGCGATCCAATATAGAAATGAAATCACAACAGCTCCCATCCACGAAGCCTTCAAAAATACACACTTCTCTTCAATTTGGCACACTCAACAGCTGGAATATTTGTATAAGAAAACTCACACCTTGTTGTTAATTCATGTTTGTTTTGTACACTTATAGGCAAAATAAAATAAACAAGCATCAAGTATATTAAAAAAAAAAGAACTAAGCAAAATTAATACGAATTCAAAAACAACAAAAAATCCCCGCAAATTCAAAATAAATTAGTACTTAAATGAGACTTAAAAGCTCTCTTGAACCGGGTTAAAAGAGCTTTTAACCAATCTTAGCAGCAAACAAATCAAACAGCAGAGAAAGTTCTCTTTAGCGTTGTTCATATGAAAACTACATTTTCAAAAGATTATTCTTTTGACAGCTTTAAGATACAGTCGTTCGATTTTGATGAAATTTTGTCAACATGTTAAGAACATGCCTAAGCATGTAAAAAGTGACTTTGGTTGAAAACAAGAACATTTTTAAACTGATTGTTTCTATGAAAGCTGTAAGATGTGGTCGCCCGGTTTTTATAAAATTAAGTTAGCATGACAAGAACATAGTTAAACACAGAATTTGAAAATTGGTTTAAGATAGTTCGAGAAACAAAAGAGATTTTTATACATAAACTGATTTTTGAAACGATTTTTTCTATGATAAAAGTTATGGTGGTCCGATTTTGATAAATATTTTTTAAAACTCAAAATAAATAAGCTTGGTCTAGTTATCTTGATAAACCAAGTTTTCTGCAAATCATTCCTATGGCAGCTATATGTTATAGTGTTCCAATTCGTCCGATTCTGACATATGTACTGTTTGCCGCAATGTGAAGCATCTGTGCCAAGTTTCTTCAAAACTGAGAGACAAGTTCGCAGACGGACATGGCTACTACGACTCGGCTGTACAAGATTATATATATTTTATGGGATCGGAGACGTCATCTTCCATAACCAAATTACAATACGCCTTCGTTTTTTTTTTTTTTAAATTTATATTTAATTTATAAATTAAGCAAAAAAAACTAAATCACTAGAAATTATCATTCCGAATCAATAATCATTTCGCCTATTTTCCAGCATTAGCGACGGCTGATGAGCTGGATGAGGCACTGGCAAGGCCACCATTGGAAGAGGCATTGGCGCTGGATGAAGCACTGGCATTGGCAGCACCACCGCGAGAACCGTTGGAATTGGCAACGGCGCTGGCATCGGCATTGGCGCTGGCACTGCCGCCACCTCCGAATCCTCCCTGGTTGCCGAAGCCGCCACCTCCGAATCCTCCTTGGTTGCCGTGGCCACCCTGGTTGCCGAAGCCGCCGGGTCTGCCACCCTGATTGCCTCTGTTGCCGCCTTGTCCACGAAATCCACCATTATTAGCACCCAGAGACTGGGCACTAGCATCAGCACCGGCATTGGCGCCGGACTGAGGAGCTGCTGCGGCGACGGCCAGGATAATGCTCAGAATAACAAAGACCTTCATGTTGATGCTGTGCTGTTGGCGTTAGTTAACAAACTTAATGATAGAAGCTAAAGATCTCAGCTTTTATAACAGTTTTGGCCAGACATCGAAATATCCAAAACAGTATCAATTAGCATACATTTGTATAGATGTATAGATGAAAATTAGAAATGTAGACACAACATTTACAGTCTGAATTATGTTAGCATTAGTGCCGATTATTATGAGCCCAAGCTGCTCAAATTTGGATTGTGGGATGTGTGCAAATATTGTGTGGCAAACAAAACATAAGCTGGATTCAAATTGAAGCTGGATTTCTCTCAAACCGGTTGTAGTCTACTTGTGTTTCTTCTTTCACATCATTAGAAGAGAAAACAAACAAAAAAAAAGAAAAGAAAAAAAAGAAAAAGACCCGATTTGGTGTTTATTGACGTATTTGCTTTGATTACTTTTTAAAAGATTTTTTTTTTTTCAGTTTAATATTAGCTAAGCTAATTATTCTATAAATGTGTGTGCCATTGTCAAGAAAAATCCCAATTTAACATTATAATATTGTAAGTATATACAAAATTCATGCAAATACAATTTTGTAATTATTATTATTATCTCATGATTGGCACATTTTTTAAAAGCCAAGTCGTTTTGCCGGTTTTACCTGTAATTCAGTGACTACTGACTACACAAATCTCTTAAGCCCTTCAAATGTTAATACAAATTTATGTATGTATGTATATGGACATTTGCTAAAACTAAAATCTAAGTTTTTGAGTAAGTTAGTTATGTCACTTGTTTTTCAATAAACATATGCGTAATATCATATACGTTCGATATTATAAACCTTATTATACTACGTTTAGTGGGCGAATGTTAAGAATCTGGTTCTCGATTCAACATCAATACTTCAAAGCTGAAAACAAATTTGGCCTGGAAAAATATTCGACAGTTTGACATCTGAGAACGACGCACACTGGTTCGTTTTAACAAAACACGTCGCTAAAATCATAACTCTTAAACGATTTTAAAATTCAATTTGAAATTTTCATTGAATATTTTTAATAGTTCAGAAAAATATTGGTCAAGTAATGAATTTGCGATGCCTACCAAAAATGGCCTAAATAAATATATATAAAATATTAAACAATTAATTTATTTTATATTCAAATTTGTATGCACCCTATGTCTGTTGTTAAGCCCAAAGCTTAAAAGCTAATTAAAATTTAAGCTTTTTATACTCTTTTTTTAATTTTTTTGAAAAAATAAAGAAACAAGAGTATATTGTGTTTGTGAAATGTCCGTCCATCCATCTGTCCGTATGAGCGCAGTTTTTTTCCACAGTTTTGAAGCTAGAGCAACCAAACTTGGTATACATGTTGGTATATACCGTAGGCAGACAAAGTTTCAAGATCTCCCCCACACCGCCACCACCTCCTCCGCAATTGGCATAAACCTATATATTCCACAGTTTTATAGCTAGAGTTACCAAATTTAGCACAAGGGCTACTTATCACTTCCTTGATTGATCTGACTAAAAAAAATTTGTCAACGCCCACCCCCGCCCCCACAAATAAGCAAAGCCTGTATCTCCCACACCCCTTTAGCTAGAATCACCAAACTTTGTAGGTTGAATTCTATTGCCATATTAAATAGATTAGATACAAATAATTTTGCCACGCCCACCCCCGTCCTTGCAAACGAGCAAAGTTTGTTTCTCCCAAACCTGTAGAGCTGGCCCAACGAAACTTAAATTAATGGCAAATATTGAAAGATTTGAGCAAAAATACAATTGCCACGCTCACTTCTGAGTCCGCAAAGAGGCTAAAAAAAAAGAGTATATCGCAGTCGGGTGTTATTCTTTCTTCTAACTACTTTGAACATAGGTTTTAAATATAGGTCTACCCATATGGATGCGGATGTGAAGTGAACGTTCCATATATGTAGTTATATTCTGTAGGACACAAACGCTCACACTTGGTATCTTATTTCTTAAAATATTATTTGAACTTGTTATAGTACATAAATCCAGTTTATCTATTTTTATTAAAAATAATCATAATCAATAATCATCGAAACAAACATAAATGAGGATTGCAAATACATCTTTTGTTTTTCATCAATATTTTTTATTTACATTTGGTTAATTTAGAAATAGATTTCATAGAAATGAGTTTTTGTGGGGTTTTACCCGCGGAAACCGTTACTGCCACCACTGGCGGCATTTGCGCTAGATGATGCGCTGGCGCTGCTACCAGCACCACCAAAACCACCACCGGATGCATTGGCCGTCGAGGTAGCAGTGGCTGTGCTTGAGCCACCTGCATTACCACCGAATCCGCCGCCGCCACCACCATGATGTCCACCTCCTCCAAATCCACCACCAGGACGACCACCGAAGCCGCCACCATTAAATCCTCCTCCGTAAGGGTTACCACCGAATCCGCCGCCGCCATAACGATTACCACCTCCTCCGAATCCATTGTTACCACCGAAGCCGCCATTACCGAATCCAGGACGACCACCGAAGCCACCACCAGGACGACCACCGAAGCCGCCACCCTGTGCATTAGCATTTGCATTGGCATTAGCGTTGGCATTGCCACCACCAAATTGAGGCAATGCTGACGCCACCGCCACCAGCACGGATAGAGCAATAAACAGTTTCATAGTTAGGCTTCAAGATATTTTGACAAACTTAATCAAGCGACTGAGAAGCAGCAGCTTTTATACATTTCAGTGGCAAGCCTGGGCTGCCCAGATCACGAGCAAAAGAGAGATGGAGAAAGAGAGCGAGAGATAACTATTTTAGTAGTTTGTGCTACGTCAGATTCATCAAAAACAACAAGAGCAACAACAACAATAACAACAACAACATGTGCGGCTAAATGATCATACAAAGCTAATTATTAATATCAATTAGTAGGCCCATATGCAAATCAACAACAATACATACGTAGTGCCGGAATACCCTACTCCCTACTGGCCAATCGCACTAACCGGTTAGCTATCATCTATATATTCATTTATTGTGTAAATTTATAGCATAATTATTGATGGCAGAATTGAAAGACGTGCCTCTTACACCCGACAGAACCGAGACACCCGTTAGACTTGTTCTTAAAGATTTTGAACAAAACAACAAAATACCCGAAAACTATAAGGAAACTTTGTAAAACTACGAAATGAATAATAACAATTTTTGAAATCATTAAAACATTGTTCATGGTTCATTCGAGCCACAACAAATAAAACTACTAATCATAATTTAGATTTGACAAATAATAAAAACAAGAAAGAAATGTTATCTTCGGCGTCCCGAAGATATATACCCTTGCATAAGAAAACTTAATTTATAACTGATTGTTCCTATGGCAGCTATGCGTTATAGTGACGCGATTTTGATCAAATTTGATAGAACGTGCTTTTATTAAGGTATACTGAGTTTGCTCGAGATATATTGAAAAAAATAAAGTTTTTCATACAGAAACTTATTTTTCAACCGATCGTTCCTATTGCAGCTATATGTTATAGTGGTCCGATCTGGCCAGCTCAACTATAGGTACTACCTGCAACAAGAAGAAGCATCTGTGCCAAGTTTCACCAAGATAGCTCTAGAACAAAGTCTTGACGCATATAAACAGACAGACAGACACACAAACGGACAGACGAACATGACTCCGCAGTTGATGCTGATCACGAATATACAAATTTTGTTCTTCTGAGACGTCTTCTTCAATGTGTTACACATTTCGTGACAAAATTATAATACCCTCTGCAAGGGTATAACAAGTCTTTATTACAATTTATGTTTTTTCATGTTTTGTTTTGTCATCGATTTTTGCTTTGCAAATCGCAGTCATTTTATATTCTGTATTTTATCAATATTTTAGCTAGCTAGTTAAATTTCAAACATTCAAGTGTGTAATATATTTATATAAGTTAAATTAATTGTAGTTTCAGTTAAGTTTATTTTCATACTACACCAATCTTCATACCATAAAAAAAGAAATCTCTGTTTGTGTTCGATATCCTCAGCAATATGTATTGATGTAAATAGGCAAAAATGGTTAATATTTTAGATCAAAACAAACTAGATTTCCGTGAAAGGGAAATCTTTCTTAATCTTATAAATTTATTTCCATACAAATTAGGGCAACTACAGTGCTACAAATTAGTCTATATATCCAGCCACTGTGTACCTAAAAATGAGTACATCATATCCTGAAAATTTCAATTAAAAAACGCATAATTATTTTCATATTTTTATTCAAAGTATGTGATCTTTACATATGGTCTTTAATATTATAAACATTTGTATTTTGTACGTTTTCTAAATTTATAATCATATAACTAAAGTAAGTTTGAATATCGTAACTTAAGTAACTAGAACACACAAGTATACTTGGTTAAAAACATACACAATCGACCTCAAGCCAGCTAAACTACAATGTTTTCAAAATTTTGAAAGGGAACTAAGAATCAAAATTAATATCAAAGAAAGAAGTATTCAGGCCTGTTTCGAATTTACTAATTACTCTTCTGATTTCCGATCGGAATGGTTTCGTTTTCTCTTTCGAAACCGAGTTCGAAACCGAGTTCGAAACCGAGTTCGAAGCCGAGCTTTCATAGTAAAAAGTCTATTTAGTTATCATCTAGTAGGCATTGCTGAATCGAGAACCGCTACGTTTTCTTGCATGTTTTCACTTCTGACAGACAGTTTTTCAATTTAATATTATAAATGTTATTTGACTTTAATCTAATGAATAAATTCACTAATTCTTTTCCAAATATGTTGAAGAAAATAAGAAAATTGAGTTTAAGAATTTGTTTTTTTGAATTCACTGTGTAATCTGGCAATTACTTTTCATTCCGCAGGAATGAAAACTTTTTTTTCCGTTTCTGCAAGTTTCGAACGGAATACGAATTCGAAACATTCCTGATTGTTTTTAATAAGCCTTTTTGTTTATTTCTCTCAAGCACAGATACAATTGTGAAATTAAAATGTAACAATAAAAAACACTTAACACTTGAACACTTTTGTAAGCAAAAAGACAACTCTTGTCGAAAGGCTAAAAACTTGTATAAAATGATGATACATAATTAACTGTAGGTAATACAATTGTCGTGTACTTGGGAAACATTTCAAAATCGCCGAACATTAACTGCCAACCAAATCAAAAACTTATATGTGAGAATATTTTTATTGTTTTTCACACATATATGCCAAAATTAAGTGTCTTTTTATGCAGCCACATAGAATATGATGATATGTGTGTCTATATTCATTAAATAGAATATAAGTAAACCTGAAATATAAACATTAAGCAAACAGAGACAAAACAGCAATCAGTTCTGTTCAGTTTGGACTGCACAATAAAATAAAAAACAAAATTATATTTTAAAATCAGTTTGGTTCTGATTTGCGCACACAATAAAATAAAAAACAAACAGGTATTTGGATTTTTTTTTTTTTTTTTTTTTTTTAATTTTCAGACTTTTTTTACTTAAGCAAAACTAAAATAACACTTTTTTGTAATCTCTTGCTGGTGCGCCATGCAGTTGATCTTCCTTTTTAACCACGGAAGCTATTGCCAGCTGCCGCAGATGAAGAGGCAGAGGCAGATGAAGCGCCACCACTACTAGAGGCCGCTGAACTGGATGCGGCTGAAGAAGAGGATCCGGTATTGAGACCACCACCGCCATTGAAACCGCCGCCGCCATTGAAACCGCCGCCGCCATTGAAACCGCCGCCGCCACCGCGGTGTCCACCACCGCGGTGTCCACCGCCTCCATAACCGGGTGGTCCATAGAAGCCACCGCCTCCAAAATTGGGTCCGTAACCACCGCCTCCGTAACCACCACCTCCGTAACCACCGCCTCCGTAACCACCGGGTCCATAGCCAGGGCGTCCGTAACCACCGCCACCGGGTCCAAACCCAGGCCGTCCGAAAGGTCCTCCGAAAAATTGTGGCACAGCCACCGCGACAGCAATCAGCAAAGCAAGCACAATCAGAGTCTTCATTTTGGCTTTGTTTTCAGATCGATCTCTCCAGATTTGTTGTATTCTCAAAGCAGGTAAGTGTCAAACTGATGGTCCTATGCCATAGCTCCCTAACTATTTATACAAGGTGCGTGAACGTAAATCGGATTAGATCGGACTGGACTGTTCGCTAAAATGGAGCCCCCGAGCTAAGTTCGGCATCTAAAATTGAATTACCGGTTTTCGTTTCGTTTCGTTTCGTTTTTTTGGCTTTTATTATTAATTATCAAGTTTGGCTTCATCAGCAGCATCATGATCATCCCAAATATAATCATTATCGAATTGATTTTGTGCGCCGGCTTTTGCGTCTGTCACTTGACCGGGTGAATCCCAAAACAGCTTAGGCGTTTCAATGGCATAATTATGTCCGATCAAAAATGGATAACTAAAGTGTCTACTCATGAGACTATAACCTTAATATGTATGTTTTGAATTTGTTTACAATTGTCGTTGTCATATTTCTAACAGTCAATTATATTTGATCTTCCTTCTAGCCGGAATTCCCCGCGTATTTGCAATTTGACTATTCTAACATAGTCAACTGACAAGTTCATCTTGAAGAGTTTATTCGCCTTTATTTTGGGTGAAAAAAAAATAAAAATAGAAAAAATAAAGCGGTTTCTGTGGCGTCGTTAGAAAGCAAACAAAACAAATTGAAAACAAACAACATTTCGAGAAAAATCAATTCCGTGGCAGTAAATTTATGTATGAATAGTTAGCTAAAACATGTTCTTAAGGTACAGTTAAAATGAATTACTAAATACCGGAGGTGTGCAAAAGTCGTCAACATATCGCGACTCGAAACTTGAGAACAAATCACAAGTTGAAAAGTTTCTATAAATATGTGTTTCGGTATTCACTTTCGTCAACATTTTGCAGAAGTGAATTTATGAATTTGAAAGTTTGACATTGCTCCTGTTCCCATTCGCGACACCGATCACAACATTCGGAATCGAAATTATTAACTGTTCTGAATTCCGAATACCGAGTAAGGTTGGGCTTGCCGACTAAAACAAAGTAGTTTTCTTAAAAATAAGCATGTCAATGCATAAATAACAAATAAATAAACTACTTGTTTCAAATTATCTTTGAATAAGGCATAAATATTACTATTTTATTCGAAATATAATTTCTTTGAAAATAGAAACAGGCTTGACTTAGAGGAATTAACTTATCAGTAAGAAAAGTGAAGAAAGTGAAAACAGAAACAGTCCTGATAAATTTAATCTAAACAAGTAAGAACGTTGCAGTCAAGCTCACCCGACTGCGATATACTCTGTTTTCTGTTTACTGGGGCGGGGGTGGGCGTGTCAAAATTTTTTTCTCCAAACTATCGATGAGATCAAAAGTATTCATACTGCAAAATTTTGGGTTTCTAGCTATAAGGGTGTAGGAGATACAGATTTTGCTCATTTGCAGGGGCGGTAGTGGGCGTGGCATTTTTTTTTTTTACAGATCGGTCGAGGATGTCATCAGTAGTCTTCATGCCAAATTTGGTGACTCTAGCTGTAAAACTGCAGAAGATATAGATTTTTGCGGTTTGTGGGGGAAGGGGTGGGGGTGGGGGGGAAATCTTGACACTTTGTCTGCCTATGGTATATACCAACATGTATACCAAGTTTGGTTGCTCTAGCTTCAAAACTGTGGAAAAAAACTGCGTTCATACGGACATTTCACAAACCCAATATACTCTTTTTTTCCATTTTGGAAAATAGAGTATAAAAATGGTTTCTTTGAATATTTTGAAAAAAATTTGATTTCCCTTTTTTTTTAGTTTAAAACCAATGTTTTGATAGGAGTTATACTTTTTCTGTTAACTGCTACAAAATACTTTGCTTAATAAAAAAAAATCAGAATCGATAAAATTGAATAAAATTAAATTTAATTATAATTAAATATTTAACGATTTGAGCTAGTATCTAACTTTAAAATAGTTGCAAGACAGCTTACTCTATATATGAGCAATCAATCAGTAACTTATCTCTCAGTCTCTATACAGTAACTATAACTAGTTTCATATTTGTGAATAACCTATTTACAATCATTCATAATATTACTTAACATTATCTTGTAGTTGTAGTAGTATGCAAATAGAAATGTGATCTTTGCTAAAGATTGGCTTTCTAACAACAAAAACTTGTTGCTGCTTTTTACAATACTCAAGTTAAAGTGTTAATGAATATCGAGTTTACTATATATATGTACATGCCTCCAATAGTTGAGAGATTGTTGCTCTCTAATTGTAGCTCAATCAGAGAATAACAAAAACAGTCACAAATCGAACACGTGTCGTACAAAACGTAGATGAGATATGACCAATTATCAGCTGAAATATAAAAACATGTTTATATGAAGCTTTTATAGCCATATAGCATTACAATTAAAACTCAAATGGACAGAATATAAAGAACAACAGATTTGAAAAATGTTTATTTGTTAATTAATTGTTATAGTATAGAATTAGCTGGCTAAACCTGTTACAATCACGTCATACTTCAGATCACACGTGAGTGTTCAAGTTCAAGTTCTGCTTAAGTACAAACATTGTACGAATCATAGGTTCATAGAGGGGTTTTCCATTTTGTGTTAAGTTGTGAAAATTTCATTATGGAAATGTATTGGAATTGGTGATTTTTGTTTGTTAAACACATGGATAAATTTCGACAACGTGGCGTATACGCAATTAACACCTAATCGACGGGGAAGTCCGCCGGAACAGATCCAATATGGCACTTTCAAATAAAAACTAAACTGTTTGTTCACATAACCAGGCCCATAAATAAATGGCATTATAAATGCACTTTATTCAAATGTTCAAGCTTCAAATTTAATCAAAGCTCAAGCTAATTTCTCTATTTCCAATTCTGTCACAAAAATAACAACATGACTATTCATTTATGCAAACAAATATCAACATATTGCTGGAGCATATAACCGGTTCTCCATTCCTCAATTCGCATTATTTATTTTGCCAAATTAATATATTTTTTTTTTGTTTTTTTCTTTCTTTTGCTTGGCTTATTAATTTATAACAGCCTGCGGTTGTTTTTTTTTTTTTTGTTTTTGCGTTCTTGTTTTTATTGACTTATTAGTTCTATGTATGATTAATGAAGCTGTCCGATTAAATAATGTGAAATGGCGTTCTTAAAATAATTTTCAAATTTTTACACAATTCATTATGAAGTCAAATTTGAAATTATAAATATTTGGAAAGCAATATTATGCAATAATATGAAGTATTTATTTTTAGTTTTCAGCTTAACTTTGACATTTCTAACTAATTAGTTTACTAGGGCAACCTGTAGGAAATAAGGCCCGAATGAAACAAGGCTCTTTGGGTCCTTTTTTCAACATTTTTTTGGGTTTTATTTCATTGGGGCCTTATATCGCAGAGCCAGGCAACCAAGCTGGTTCTCGTTAAAACAATTCTTTCAAATATTGTGTTTTAAATTCTGAATTGAATTTCAATTCATAGATTATAATACACAAGAAAACAAACCTTAATTCAACTATAATATCTATAATAATTGCACAATAATATCGACTGTCTAACAATAATCAGCTAGCAAATTAAAAAACAATATATAACTTAAAAAATGCTTTATATAAATCAAATAAATATAATTATTTTAATTGGCACATTTGATGAGCTAATAATGAACTGCATTTAATTGAAAATATTTTTGTTTTTAAAAGCAATCAAATTCAAATAATTTATACTCAATATTTTATCGCATAAGCCGCCAGAGGGAGCCGCTAAAATTGAAACGCTAACTAACTAACGAACGTCATGTTAATTATGTAAACTCGACAGCAACAAAAACAATAATAACATCAACAACAACAATAGCAACAACAATAGCAACAGCAGTTAGCCAAAATCTGTGCACTGGCATGGCTAAATATTTGGTATATTTGGTTGAAATGCAATATTTTGCATTTTGGCTACCGTTTATTGTTATTGGCTATTTCATACTTTCTCTAGCTCTCCCTCTGCCTCTCTCTCTCCCACTCTGTCTGTCTCTGTTTTTGGCCGTCAAATTGAATTACCCGCTTGTTTGGCAACGGAACAATCTTTTCAATTATACGGCCAATGGTGGCTAATGAACAAAGCGCCATCAAGCGACAAAGCGACAAAGCGACAATCGACATACACATTATGCGATATCCGATACATTTTTGAATTATTTAATTTTAATTAAATTTCTCATATATGTACATTGCAGCACACGAAATGCCCCATTGCATACTTTTAGGCAGCGCCCAAATATTCTATACATATATTTTGGAAATGAATTGGATTTTACTATAGCCAAATAAATGCCAATTGCAAACAATAATGATTCATTCCAATATTTGACAATACAATTAAACAGTCAATACGTATTGCAATCTAACTGCGAATGCCACTTAACAGATTTCAGCACACTCAACTCGACGTATATTGTAATAAAACTAACAAGTAAGAATAATTATTTTCGATGTGCCGAATAACTTTATTTCCACAAACATAATTGTTCACTGATTCTTTCTATTCCAGCTTTAAATTCGAATATCATATATATTTAATTGGAGCCTGGAAGAGCTCGCATTGATTTTTTTAAATGCCATAACTCTTATTTGCAATCCTTGAATTAGATTTGTACTATTCGAGTGATTAACGTATTTAACAATTTTAAAATAATGCCCCAAAAGAATCAATTGCCTTCATTTAACTTAAATTTACTTTTAACGACAAGTTCTTTAAATAGAAAATTTGCTTGAAATAAAATGTTAAGTCAAAAATGTTACAAAAAATTGTGAATAAAAAATATGAAAAAAATTGGCATATTTGTGAGTACATTTATTTTATTGCCTAACATAAATTGCAGCAAACAATGGAACGCAATATTGTCAATTCGACAAGGATGCAAAGTCCAACAATTGTTGCCATCATACAAAATGGCAACAGCAACAAGCAACAGCAGCAACAGCAACAGCAGCAGCAACAAGCAACAGCAACAAGCAACAAGCAACACACAAAGCGGCAACAGCAGCAGTCGACATTCGACAGTGTGGCAAGCCGCCAAACAACAGCAACAACAACAGCAACAACAACAGCAACAACGACAGCAACAGGAACAGGAACAACAGCAGCAGCAGTAAAGTTGTTGGCCTAGACCGGGTGAGCTCATGGCTCCAGATGATGTCCTTCTACCCCCGCGTGCACTTCCGCTTTATGTTGCCAAAGTGCACCACAGGGGTTCATTGTCCTTGTGCAAATTGGTCTGAGTTTATTGCCAATGGCTGTTTGGAGCAGACGAGCAGACGAGCAGAGGAGCTGAGGAGCAGAGTAACAGTCGGACCAACAGCTGCCACAAGCTGTCTCTCGCTCACTCTTCCTGCACAATTGGGGATGCGTTGCTTGTCCAGGATACCCCAACGACGATGGGCAATAAAACTGCACTTTGAGGCTGCACAAAGTTTGCTTAAGATTTCAATTTGTTGCTCGAAGCTGCTGCTGCCGCCGCTGCTGCCACCGCCGCTGCCGCTGCCGCCGCATTGTGTGCAACAATTTGCAATAGTAAAATTGCCCCAGCGTGCAAAACTTTGCTCCTAATGATAAATGTTTGGTAAATGCCACAGACTGCAATTGAGACCCGAACCCATTTCAAAGATTTATATTACCAAAGATGTTATCAATGTCTTGCCTTTTTCTTAAAGAACTCACGCGTTTCTCTAATAGGCCATTTATTTAACCAAAAGTTTTTTTTTAAGCTTAAATAACAGCCATCCGAATTACAGGAAACTAAAAGTTATACGCATAAATCTCATAATACTCTTGCCACTTGCATATATGCAATAATAAACCCTTTTTGCATAAGTTGCAAGTTTTTCTCCAAGGACACCACGTGACTTTCAGACTTCAATGAAAACTTTTAACTTCTTCCTTGCAAGTTTTGAAATATTGTCGCCAAAAAGTGTTATAAGCATATGCTGAGTTTTGGTTTGCTTGATCAAATTAAAGAGCAGCGTGTTTTATGACAGTTCATATCAAGAAATGGCAAACCTATCAAACTATTGTATGAAAGCCAGTTAAACCTGTTTGTTAGTTGATTACATAATAAAAGTAATTTGATCTCTAGATAAGTGCTTGTAATAATAAATGAATATCAATTTGTGACTAGTGCACCAAATGATATGCTAAGTGTATAATCTTTCAATCAAATAAATACATATTTCAACTTTCTGAGATCGACACCTGCTGACAAAAACCTTCAACACAGACTCATCTATGGACTTTGATCTTCCAGAGGATCTGAAATTTACACAGCTTCATTATAAAACTGATGTGCATTTTTATGGATTCAATCTCAACTCAACCCAGCTAATTGTAATTCAAGCATAAAACTATTTTAAACACATTTGTTTTTATTACAACAAATTTATTCGAGTGGATTAAACATGATAGCTACTAGGCTATGATTGTTTGATACCAATCAAATCCGGTAATAAAGATATATTATTAAAAAAAAAAAAATGACATGGAAATACTCTTTCGTTCTGCAGTTTAACAAACTGAAACTGAGAACACATTCAATTTAACGGCCATATCCGCCTGAGGATGAGGAAGCGGTCGCCGATGCCGATGCGGAAGCTGTCGCTGAGGAAGCGGCACCACCTTTGCCGCCACCACCATAGCCTCCGCCGCCGTGCCCTCCGCCTCCACCACCACCTCCACCACCTCCATAGCCGCCGTGCTTGCCATGTTTGCTTAAGCCACCGCCAAAGAATGGATTGCCTCCAGCGCCACCGCCATGTCCTGCGCCTGCACTGGAACCAGCTGTGGCGCCTGCATTACCGCCTCCGAAGCCGCCGCCAAAACCGGGACCGCCTCCATATCCGGGACCACCACCGCCTCCGCCGCCGCCGCCATGACCACCACCGCCATGACCACCGCCACCGCCAAGACCGCCACCAAGACCGCCGCCTAGACCACCACCGAGACCACCGCCGAGACCACCGCCGAAACCACCGCCCGGACCGCCGCCAAGACCGCCACCTCCATAGCCACCACCTGCTGATCCGCCACCAAAGCCGCCACCTCCATGGCCGCCGCCTCCATGACCGCCACCTCCATGGCCACCGCCGCCGAGACCGCCTCCATGACCGCCGCCGCCAGGACCACCTCCATGGCCACCGCCTGGTGATCCACCACCAAAGCCGCCGCCTCCAAAACCGCCGCCGCCTAGTCCACCGCCACCACCATGACCGCCTCCGCCACCATGACCGCCTCCACCCCCAAGACCGCCGCCTCCAAGACCGCCGCCTCCAAGACCGCCGCCTCCATGACCTCCACCTGCTGATCCGCCACCAAAACCGCCGCTTCCATGGCCACCGCCTGCTGATCCGCCACCAAAGCCGCCGCCTCCATGGCCACCACCTCCATGGCCACCGCCTGCTGATCCGCCACCAAAGCCGCCGTCGCCAAGTCCACCGCCGCCGCCATGACCACCGCCAAGTCCACCGCCGCCACCATGACCACCACCGCCACCATGAGCACCACCGCCGCCTAGACCGCCGCCACCTCCAAGACCGCCGCCACCATAACCAGGACCTCCTCCACCGTAGCTACCGCCGCCAGCTGAGGATGAGGCACCACCACCAGCGCTTCCGCCTCCAAATCCACCACCAAATGGACCGCCATGTCCACCGCCGCCTCCTAATCCTTGTCCAAGATCTCCGCCACCACCATCATGCTTGCCACCACCGAGCCCACCGCCGAGACCACCGCCAAGACCACCACCGAAGCCGCCGCCAAGACCGAGGCCGCCGCCTAGTCCAAGTCCCAAGCCGCCAGAGTCGCCGCCGCCAAATCCTCCGGCGCCACCGCCACCATCACCGCCACCGCCATATTTGCCACCAGCACCGGCACTGGAACTGGCCGAGGCGGATGACGTTGCAGCGGAACTAGCACCACCGCCACCTCCTCCATAGCCAGCGGAGGCTATCGCCACACAAACACTTAGCAGAATAAACAATCTCATCGAAACTTTTGACTGGCATCGACTGACTACGCTCCTCGAGAACGTTCCGCTTTTATAACATCTCGAAAGGTAGCGCAAAAAAATTAAAGCAAAATGGAATAAAAAAAAAAAACAAAAAAAAAAAAACTATAACTAAGAAAAAAATTATAATAAAACACAATCAAAACAAACTGGGAACCGGGCTACGTTTAACAAGCAAATACAAAACTCTAGTCACGTTCTAAAACCCGGGATCGATGTCGGGTCAGATGAAGCAATACTTTCATAATTAACCCACAGAAAGTGGCAATAGCAACAAAAGCAACAAACACAAGATCGGTAATAAACAGTAACAAATTTATCACAATTTAAATATTATGCATTATCTACGATTCTTCCGAATTATACCTACACTTGCAGAGGGTATTATTATATTGTCATACAATATGTAACGCATTGAAGAGGCCGTCTCAGAAAAATCAACTTTATATATTTATATATATTCTTGATCTGCATCAATAACCAAGTCGAACTAGGCATACTCGTCTGTGCGACTGTTTATATGCATTTCTCCTCAATGGAACTTGGCACAGATGCTACTTCTTTCTGCAGTTAGTAACTATATTTAAATGGGTTAACCGGACCACTATAACTTTAAAAACTTTTTTGTTTTTCAAAATACCGCAACCAAACTGACGATATCCAAATTTAATTGCTTTCCACTTATGTTGACAAAATTTCAATAAGTTCGGATGACTATATCTTATAGGAACAATCGGTGGAAAAATGTGTTTTTGTGTGAAAAACAAGTTTTTGTATGAACAACTTTTATGTTTCTCAAAAAACATTAACGAAACTCAACTATTCAACCTATTGTCTAGGCCTAATTATGTACATATGTATATTTTTTATGAAGCTTTTAATCACTATAGAATAAGTTATTAATAATAGTAACAGTATTATAATTTAAAAAAAAAAATATATATATATATATTCTGTGTTTCAGTATGTTATTTACATGTTGATCAAGTTTTATTATAATAGGACGACTATATCTTATAGTTGCCATGGGAATAATTCTTGCAATATTAAGTTTTTACATGAGAAGCTATTCTGTAAGGGTATATACCTTCGATACGCCGAAGATAACTTTTCATTTTCATTTTTTTTTTTTTTAAATTTTTTTTTTATTATTTATTTTTTATATATAAATATATATATTTTTTTATTAAATACATACTTACAACAAACACTCTTAAAAAATGATGATCTAAGAAATCTCAAATGGAATCATCTATATGAAATATAAATACAATTCTTCAGATAATGTTCGACACAATTAAGGCGTAATACTATGTTAAATAACATCGATAGATTAGGAAAATGAATCAAATTACTCGTATATACAATATATTTAAAACTATATACCTTATTATCAGTTTGTAAATGGAAATGCAAACAAAATAACAACCACATTGGCTATGTAATATTTAATATCTAAGTCGATAATTTCATCTAAATCGAATATTTTAAACAAAATCATGTATAGAGTGTTAGTATTATAAAATGATTTTTACAATCTTAACATCAAAATTATATAATATATTTATTTAAATTATGTTAAGCTCAGTGCATTTAAAAATCGTGTAATATTTGTTGTTTTTTGTATCTTCTTGCATTCTCATACCTATAGTATATATATATGTATATAAATAAAGAGCTTACATAAATCAACCTTTCGACGTCAGAGTAATCGGAAATAGCTGAGCTGATTAAAGTTTACTTCGATGAGATTACAAATAAAATTTGTATTCAAAATCGATTTTAATAAGGCAGTACGTAGTACTTGATGATTATGAAATGAAGTGACCTCAAGCTGGTTTTTATACGATTACAAAAGATTAAAATACGGGACAAGGTAAGTTCTAATATATTCAATTTTATAGAGTTTAGTTAACAAAAACACGTGTTGAAATTTAATCGCTATTTTTTTGTTTAACATACTGTAATATATACTAAAAAAAAAACATTCTTTTATTCAATTTGTGAAAAGAAATATTATTAACTGTTAGTTTGATTAAAAGGACTTAAATAAAATTGCAACTTATTTCACTCAAAATTGAATGTTGTGTTCAGTTCAAGTGTTTATAGTAGATGGAAAGCTCAGTTTTCACGCCTTGTACACAGTTTTTCACTTAGTTGGATGGCCGGGTAAACTGCAAATGCAAATGTCAAGACATGGTGGCCTGAAAGCATAAGCTGCTCTAGGAAGTCAGTCAGGAAAACAACAAAAACAACAGCAAGAGCAACAGCAACAGCAACAACCACAACAATAGCAACAGCAGCTGTTGAGAAAATGGCATGTGCATAAGAAAATAGAAATTTTCCTCAAGGAAATCTGCTTACAAATGCATGTGCTTGTTGTTGTTGTTGTTGCTGCCGCTGCTGCTGGAAATCTTGCTACAGTTTCTGGGCCAAGTCATTGTCTGCGAAAAGAAACAACACTTGACTTCCGTTTCCGGTCGAATTGAAGCTTACCGCCCCGCACAACAGCTTCTGCATATTTAAAATGATACTCGGCACAATTTTATGCAAATATCTATTCCATATTTAAAGCTATATACTACAAAAGCAAATAAATAAATAAATATTAAATATACATATACATATAAAGCAACACGAAATGCTACCACGTCGCATGTAGGCCAAGTGCTCGTCCTCTTCGACTTCTGACCTCGTCCTGTATATCCTTTGCTAGCGGGAGCTTGCCCAGCTCCTGCAGCATCCGATTGTACACCAGCTTTCGCACATCGACGGCCCAAAGAAAGTCCATGTGATTAAAGTCCTTCATTGGCACTAGATACTTGCCGGTGACATTGCCCAAATCATCGCACATGGATTCCACATCATGTGGATGACACAGTAAATCATTCGTCGAATAGTATACAAATGTTGGCACCGTCACCAGACTTAGATTATACCGTGGCGGCAGATGATCCCTATATAGTGCCATATTCTTATTCGAACTATAGCTATAGGGCGCAAATCGGCCGCTCTTGATGATCTGTATAAAGTGTTTAACCTGCTTGGCTGCCACCCCGGCCGGATAGTGACCCAAAACAACGGGAAACATTTTCTACAAAAACCAATTTCAAAAGTATTTGAAATGCTTCAAATTTGTGAGTTCCCAATATTACTTACCCGGTTAAACTCATTCCAATTGCGACCCACAATGCCAAAGACAGCCTCAATGCAGAGTCGCTCCGTTTCTTCGGTCATTCGACAGAGAAAGCGAAATTCACCGTTAAACATTTCTCTAATAGAGCTGCCCACCAGACTCTAGAATATAGAAAACATATTATGATTGAAACTGTAAAAAAGAAGGTTAATAAGGCCTGTTCTTATTTTTGATAACAATCAAACTATTCGAATTCGCAATTTTAAACTATTCCGTATTCCGCAAAACAATTGTAACAATTTGTAAATTTTTCAAGCTCATTTCAGAAAAGATTTTTCATATGTTTTCAACAACCTAACACTTTATTTTTTCTCATTAAATCTTTTTCAAAGTGGCTGTGTTCAATATACTTCCAAATTGATCAAAGATCTCTGTCTCTCTCTCTCTCTCCCTCTCTCTATCTCTCTCTATTTCAGCTTTACAGTGCCTCTAATGAACAAAAATAGTAATTCAAATGTTCACCTCGGACTATTTATTTCTTAAACAAGCATTTTGTCCAAAACCTATTTGTTCAAAATGATTTCTAGTTACTTTTCAACGTGTTTCAAAACTGATCAAAGGCTTGTCTCTCTCCCGAGCTCTCTTTCTATATGTCTCTCTCTCTCTCTCTCTCTATTCCATCTCTACAGTGTCTCTCATGTACAAAAATTCTAATTTGAAATGTTCAGCACAAATTGTTTGCCAAATTTGAAATATGCTTTTTATCTAAACTCAGTTTGTGCACAATAATTTCTGCCTGTTCTTTTTTAAACATAGATCCTTCAAAGTTGATCAAAGTTGTCCCGCGCTGTCTCTTTGTTTATCTCTCTCTATTCCATCTCTAAAGTGAACAAAAAATGTGAATTTAAATGTTCATCAGAGATTATTTATCAAGTTCAAAATATGCTTTTTATTCAAAGTCGATTTGTTCAAAACAAATTCAGGCTGTTTTCCTCACTCTCTCTCTCTCTCTCTCTCTCTCTCTTTCTCTCTCTCTATCAAAGTGACTCACATTGAAATACAAACTGATTGCACGTATATAAGGATGATCCTCGGTTTCCTTGGCATAGACAGCTGGTGCCATGGCCTGCATGGAGATGATCTTGTCATTATACGCTGGTCGCATCGAGCACATCACAAAGAATGCCGTACAGCCCTGTGAATGTCCAGCATAATGTAGCTTCTTAAAGCCAGTCAGCTTGAGAACATGATCGATCATAGCAGGCAGATCATACATGCCAATTTCATGCCAACTAAAATCCCAGAATTTGGTTGCATCCGGATCGAGTGTTGTATGATTTCTTGAATAGCGATTGCCACGTGCATTGCCCAGCCAGACGTCATAGTTGTGGTCGGAGAGCAAGTAGCCTGCAGGCGTTGGAGTTGAGTTCGAGGAGCTATAGATTAATCACACAGAGACAGCAGGCAGACACTCACCAAGACTCACATTTGGACCCATGACAACGAAACCCGCTGAGCTATCAACGAGTCCATGTTGAAGTAGAAAGGGCTGGGCGCCCTGATTCCGTATGCGATGCATTGTTAGAATGTAGCCATCGTCGGTGGTCACATGATGCACTTCCGCCTGGTAGCCGTACTTGGCTATTAATTTATCCTGTTGATGAAATGTGTTTAAATTGTTTGCTATTTTGGGCCTGGGTCATTAATCTTCGTACCACAGTTAGGTTTGAGTCTTGCTTGATGTTTTTACGCTGCAACTTCTCCTCGGCCGTTTCATCCTCAATGCTTTCCTCCTCCTCTTCCTCCTCCTCGTCCTCCTCTTCATCCTCCTCGCCGCCTATAAGCTGTGCCTGTGTCCTACCAATGAGCAGACATAAGCCCAATGCCAACAACAAACGGCGTTGCATTGTTATTATTTAATGATAACTCTTCACGTTAATTGAATTGTTAAATGCAAAGTGAAATTCAGTTCAGTCTCTCTCGCTTTTTTCTCCCTTCTATTTTTTAGGGTCTTCACTTTTTTGGTCAACTTGAACGCAGCGCGTTGCGGCCTCAACTGAAACTGAAACTGAAACCAAAGCCCGGCGACGTGTTTCCAACTTCCGCGCTTACAAAGAATTCCGAAAACTTTCGATCAGCAACAACAAAAAAAACAACAAAAACAACAACAACAGCAACGATAAAAGCAATATGCGTAGTGACGTTTTTTTGTTTTTGTTTTGGTTTCGACTTTAATTATACCCTATCTATCAAAAGTTTTTACTGGGTATACTCTATATGAGTATCTTAGTGATATATCCAGTTAGACCAACATATTTAGAAAAGCGTTGTACCAACAATGCAATTCTAGCTCGCTTTTTCATCTTGCGTTGTGTAAATCATGATACCATGCAAGATTTGCTTTAAGTGTTCTAAAATGTGATGAATTGGTGTTGTAAAATATAGCAAATTTGTCGTTCAAGCTTGAAATATGTATCGCAAAGGTTTTTTGTGAACTTTTTATTAACTTTTATTTAATTAATTAAGTAAATTGAGAGAGCTGTTAGTATTCTACGTTTTTCATTTGTATTTCTGATTTTTAAAGTAAAAGTTATGGAGAGTAATGGAATAAAAGTTATTTATTTTATATAAGTTATGGAATAAGAGTTATTACTGATTTTTATAATAAACTCAAACTATAACTTTTATTTCTGAACTGTTTAATATAAGTTACAAAAACCTTATAATTAGTAATATTATAATACTTATTATTGTTTTTTATCATAAGAAACAAAAATAAATGTCAAATGTCTCAGTTACTTCTCACTATTATATTAAACCAATGTTTCAAATGGGAAATATAAATGTTGTAAGATAATCTCGTGAATTTCAAGCATTGCATCGTCTAAACACTGTTTAAGGCGAGACTAGATCAGTCTGAAAATATTGTTTAAATAAAACGGCAACAATTTATCTAAAGGGTATAGCTCAGTCGACTAACTCTCTATATGTTTTGTTTTGGGACAGTTAATTAATGTGAAAGAGAGGGCAAGAGAAAGGGAGCGCAAGAAAAGGCATAAAAAAGACGCATTGAGATGCGTAGGGCTTTGCTATCAATAAAAACAAATGTACATCATACAAGTGTCAAGCTACAGTAAAGCTTCAATGGGTGTGTTTTTCTATTTTTATTAAGATTGTGCCAGCTTCAAAGTAGGTCAATTTACACCGATAACTTTTGTAATTTGGTAACAAGTACTTGCAACGATCGTAACAAATGTATGTCAACCTTTTACAAATTGATAAGTTTCGATTTGAATATGTGAAGATTATGAAAATAATGTTTTTTTGCAATATAAATATTGATCCTTAGAAGTTTTTTAAATTGTTGAAAGAGTTTAGTGTCAATTTTTGAAGTTTCCATAATGTTTTAAATTTATAGTAAATAATCAAAAACTCCAAACTCAATAAATGGTATTTAAAATCTTGTTATAATACTATATAGCATATAGTATATATAGTATATAGTATATAGTATATAGTATATAGTATATAGTATATAGTATATAGTATATAGTATATAGTATATAGTATATAGTATATAGTATATAGTATATAGTATATAGTATATAGTATATAGTATATAGTATATAGTATATAGTATATAGTATATAGTATATAGTATATAGTATATAGTATATAGTATATAGTATATAGTATATAGTATATAGTATATAGTATATAGTATATAGTATATAGTATATAGTATATAGTATATAGTATATAGTATATAGTATATAGTATATAGTATATAGTATATAGTATATAGTATATAGTATATAGTATATAGTGTATAGTAGATACTTCGATTTCAGATATTGCAATTTCGCTTGGTTGACTTATTATACATATATACATATATTAATTATAGATTTTACATAAACTAAAAGGCATAATAATAATCAAAATAATTTATGTTCCATTACCAAAATTATTATTTTATTTGAGTGAAAAATATAACATAATTTTGTATAATTTGGCTTATTGTTTGCACATGCTTTTGGCCAAGTTTTGGGCGCAATAGCTTAATAACCTTTTTGGCTAAGCTACCGTTACCACAGTCGTCGTCGTCGTCCATTGTGGGTCAACAAAGAGAACAACATGAGAAACACAAACAAACAAATTCATTTTGTTCGTTTGCCTTTTGAGTGAGCAATAAAAAGAAAGTAAAAGTGTTTTTGGCTGCCCAAAACGGCATGCAGTTTGTCACATTTAAGCTTTTAGTATTTATATATATATTTATTTTTTAAGGTTTTGGCCAACAACAAACGTATTACATAATTGCCATTAGGCTGGCAGCCAAGTCAAATAAAAAAAAACCATTTCGCTTTTAATGAGCCTCAATGAACGCCTTTGATGACAGCTTTGCGAGACACCAAATTATTATATATATCACCAGCTGCACCACTTGAACCACCTGCTGCCTCATTCAATTATGTATGACAATTTGCCATCGAGAAACTTTTCCATTAACTCAATCAGTTTATCATTAACTAGAGTCTTAACCTCTGTCGATATAAGAAAATCAAAGTGATTAAACTTTGATGATCCAATACGTCTAACACTACGCACAGAACTCAACATTCTGGCATAGATGCTATGTACGCCCTCGGGCGTGGCAATGGCATCCGTTTCACCAAAATATAGTATTATGGGCACAGTGATCTGGCTAAGATTATAGGCAAGTGCCTCAATGCTATGATAGATTTGCATATTCTCAATGGGTCCATAGTCGTAGGCAATGAAATCACCCGATTTCCATATCTGTTGCAAATGTTGCACCTCCCGTGCGGAACCACCCTGCAACAGATAATCATAGTTAAATATATCCAATAGCTATAATTAAAAGAAAAAACAGTTATCTAGTTAATTAACAACAATCTTAAAACATAGAAACTTACCCTTTTATTGCTTAACGAACTACCAGCTACATTTTTGGTATAGTACTCGCAACGCTCTCTTTTTTTATTGCACAGCTTACGCAGCTCTCCAGGTGGAAATAGTTCAAATTTTGTTGCTTTTTGCCTTTGCTATAAAGATTTAATTAAGAGTTAATCAAAGATATAAAGATTTAATTAAGAGTTAATCCATTTTTGATTTACGTATATTTTTCATATTTTTTATTGATTTTTTAGAGAAATTGTGTTTAATTTAACTTTTTTTCCTGTATTTATCTGTACTTATTAAACTTATGTTAAGATAATAAAAACTTTAAAAAAGTATTTAAAGTATGTTAGTTATTAAGTACATCACTATTTTTCTCAGTGTACAGTGTACACATGTAAAAACTGATAAGAAAAATTGAAAAAGTGTTGAGAATAAGAGCAGCTTCTAGTTTTTGCTCTTTTGTTTGTCTATTTGAAACTCAATGTAAAAATGTTTAAATATTACATATGTATATTTGATTTCTAATTTTATATGTTTTTATATTTTATATTTTTTTAATTTAATGTGAGCCATAGCTATGTAGGACTTTGGACATTGAAAAATAGGCCCTTAGTTTTTTCCAAATTTGATGAAGAATATAGAAAAATTTAAGAATTTGTTTCTTAAAACAAAAAAGAAAAACTTCTAAAAACGTAAACGTTTGATGTTTTGAGTACTTCAGAACAGCAAGCACTTCCGTTTCCGAAAATTTCGAATGGAACATGAAATCGGAACAAGCCTGATTATAGACAATCTGGTTGATTGCATTGAAATCATTTCATTAATCCAAAGTCTAATTTGTGGTTTCAGAAATGGGAGCATGTCTGAACTACTTAGTTTTATTTTCGTAATATATATTCAATTTCAAGAACAGCTTATTTTAATCATGTAGTTATATATCTTTCATAGTTAGTCTTCCTCTTCACCATGGATTATTATTTTCGAAGCATTCGTTGTGGCCCCAATAACATATATACATATTATATATTATTTGTACAGCTCTTATTAATCTTTTTAAAGCAAATGTAGACGAATCAGAGAGATACATATAGGGGATTTTCTACTCTCTTAACTCGAATATATGCCGGTATATAAGCTCTGATGATGTTTGCATATGTTCTCTCTTCTAAACACTTTTAAGTTCCACTTTTTTTGCTGTTATACTTATACAATGCTCTCAATAAGGCACAGCTGATTGCAGCTCTCTATCAATGCTTATCACACAAGCATTAAACACGAGTACTATTTTGAGATCTCCAGGGGGAGGGTTATCATCTATTTGTGAACCCCGCTGTGATTAGAGCAGATCAACTATATATATCAAACTGTTGTCGCTAGGTCTGCTCGCAATGCTCTCCATGAAGATGTCAGGCGATGTCAAGAGTAGCCTTATCAAGAATCATTCAGAGATGGCTCATATACTCAATCTTTAGTCTTGTCATGATGTTGAAGCTAAGCAGCCGATTGCAGCAGCAGCAGCATAAGATACTGCCACTTGGTTGGCAGAGATTACGCCACGCCTCCTCCTCCGGCAGCTCAACGGAGGGCGAACGCACGGCGCTCTACAATTTTCATGTGCGCAAAGGTGGCAAGATTGTCAACTTTGGTGGCTATGCATTGCCTGTGCAATATACGGATCAGAGCATTATTGCCTCTCATCTGTATACACGTAGTGTGGGCTCCATTTTCGATGTATCGCACATGTTGCAGACGTATGTGCGGGGCAAGGATGCGGCAGCCTGCATGGAATCCATTTGTACAGCTGATATAGTGGAAATGCCAACGGGTAGTGGCAGCTTGACAGTGTTTACCAATGATCAGGGTGGCATCTTGGATGATCTGATTGTGAATAAAGTCAGTGAGAAAGAGCTGTATGTGGTCTCCAATGCGGCTATGAAGCAACAGGATATGAATGTCATGAGCTCCGCTGTGGTGAGTAGCAAGCAGATCCCTACAATTTTCGTAAAATCTATACTTTTCCGAAAATCAAACCACAAAAATCTGGGTTTTTATCTAAAAAAATTCAAAAAAATTTAGGAGTGCGATTTTCGATGGCGGAGTTTGACTTTAACAGGGCTGTATTTCTGTATTCTGTTACAGCACTGTTAACAATAACAGAACTCGGCTTGAATGGGATTTTTCAATGATCAATTTCAATCCGGCACCGGAAGTCGCATTTAAAAATTTTTCCGAATTTTTGAAAAGAAGTTAATGTATAGATTTACCCAATTTTCAATAATTTTTAACAATAATTAAATTTTCAACACTCCGCTGCAGTCGTTGTACAAATCACAAGGCAAGGACGTGTCAATTGAGTTCCTGAACCCCTCAGATCAATCCCTCATAGCAGTGCAAGGACCACAGGTAGCCAAGGAACTGGCCAAGCTGCTCGCAGAGCCAAAAGATTTGGATCAGCTTTACTTTATGCGTTCGGCCAAGTTCGAGCTGGCGGGGATAAGCAATGTACGCATCACACGCTGCGGCTACACAGGTGAGGATGGCGTCGAGATTTCTGTGCCCTCCTCTCAGGTCGAATCACTGACAGAGGCGCTGCTTTCCAATGGACACCTAAAGCTGGCTGGCTTGGGCGCAAGGGATTCGCTGCGCCTGGAGGCGGGCTTATGTCTCTATGGCAGCGATATCGATGCACACACAACGCCCGTAGAGGCTGCTCTCGCTTGGCTGGTTGCCAAGCGTCGTCGCAGCTTATCCGACTTTCCAGGTGCTCAGTTGATACTGCAGCAGCTGAAGGCAGGTGTTCAGCGTCGTCGCATTGGACTCCAAATGTTGGGGGCGAAAGCACCACCAGCACGCGCCGGTGTTGCCATTTACAATGGTGGCAAGCAGGTGGGTCAGCTAACTAGTGGTTGCCCCAGTCCAAGCACTGGACGCAACGTAGCCATGGGTTACGTTGAAGAGCAGCTGAAACAGCCTGGCACCAAAGTGGAGCTGAAAGTACGCGATAAATTCTACGAAGCGGAGATCACACGAATGCCCTTCGTGAAGGCCAATTACTACAATAAGCCCAAAAAATAAAATATGTTGCCAAAATCGGAGTTGTTTTTGGACTTTTTCAAAGAACTTTAAGTAAACAAATTATATTAAACCGATTGTTCCAATGGCAGCTTTATATCATAAGATATAGTCGTCTGATTTTTATGCAATTTGTCAACATTTATAGATATAAACTCGAAATTTCCAATCTGATCCGATTGATACCAACCTACTCCCTGATTCCAACCCTCCCAAGTTTCAGTTTTAACTTAAAACTCGCAAATATCTTTCACTCTCGTACTTTGACTCTCCCGTTTTTACGCCACATTTTTCTTCCTTTGTTTTCTGTTTTTCAATCATATTTGTTTTGTTAGGTAGGGCAAATGTATTCCTCAAAGTTGTTTTTGCTCAGACACATTTGAGTACTTGCTCAACCAGAAACTTAAAGAGAATACAGAAACACAACGAGTGGAAAATCGAGCTGATTATGAGGCCTGTTCTCATTTCCGAAAATTTTTTTTTTGAATTGTTGCCAAATTTGTGTTCCTGTTTTCGTATATAATATCAATCGTTCTTCATTTTCATTCTCTTATTTTTTTATTTTTTTTATAAAAAGAAAAAAAAGTATATTGGGCTTGTGAAATGTGCGTCCGTCCGTCCGTATGAACGCAGTTTTTTCCACACTTTTAAAGCTAGAGCAACAAAACTTGGTATACATGTTGGTAAGTGTCAAAATCTATCTTGAAATATTTGAGCAAAAATACAATTGCCACACCCACTTCTGAATCCACAAAGAGGCTAAAAAAAGTCGGGTACATCCGACTGCAACGTTCTTACTTGTTTTTACTCCCTGTTCCCATTAAAAATGGGAAAAAAGGGAGTTATAAAGTACTGCAAATGTGTGTAACAGACGGAAGGAGGCATTTCCGACTATATAAACTATATATATATATTCTTGATCAGGATCAACAGCCGAGACGAACTAGCCATGTCCGTCTGTCTGTCTGTCTGTCCGTCTGTCCGTCTGTCCATATGAACACACAGATCTCGGAGACTATAAGAGCTAGAGACACCAAACTTGGCATGTAGATTCCTGTATACCGTACGCAGATCAAGTTTATTTAAAATTTCGGATAATAATTCGGATAATAAAAACTGGCCTGACTTAGGAAAAAGCAAGGCAATATTAAAAATAGACATTTTAAAAATTATATCAAAGCAATGTTCAATTAACATATGTATAATGAGGAACAGTTTGCTAAAGACTTTTAACTTTTGGGTATGTTAACGAAATTTGCACAAATATTAAAGCGTCAATTAGTGAACTATGTGCAATGTTGAGATTTAGTACCAATTAGCTAAGAAAGCTTTAAAATAGTAATTACCTTGACAAACTTCATAATGGCTCGCATCTGTGTGGCATCGAAACGCACCTGGCGATGAAGTCGGGCCAGAGGCGCCATTGCCTGCATAAGCAGGATATGCTGATTGAAACGCGGATGCAACGCGCAGAGCACGAGAAACGCATTAAAGGCCTGAGGTAAACATGATGAGGCAACAACATTTTGGGAGGCAACCATACATGTCGAGAATGTGCTCACCTGTGAGTGTCCAATTAGCACAACTTGATGCGCTTCCTGCTGCTGCTCCTGCTTTGTCAGCTCCACAATGTGGTCAATTATGGCAGGTAAATCGTATGCGCCATGCTCGTGAAAACTATATCGCCAGAACTCAGACATGACATCGGTCAGCTCGAGGTGATGCCTGCCATGGGGCGACGTGCCGCGCAGATTCACCAGCCATACATCGTAATGACGCTGATGCAGCTGAAAGGCTGCTTCACACACTTAGACCCAATGGCCATCGAGTTGAATATAGTACAATATGCGCTCACCCAAACTCTTCTCTGGCCCCAGGCATAGCCAACCCAGTGACGAGCTCAACAATCCATGCACCAGCAACACGGGACGTGCCCCAACTTGTGGCAGTCGCTGCAACTGCAGCTGGTAGCCATCGCCGGTGGTCACATTGTGCAGCTCGTGGCTGTAGTTCAATTGTTGCAGCCAGTCCAGCTGCAAGGCATTAAGTTGACAAGTCCAAGTCAAATCCCAGAACCACCCGAAAACCCCAACCGTTAACCCACCGTTGTCCATTTGTAATGCTCCTCTGACTGTGCTCCACTTTTGCTGTCCTTGGCACAGGTCAACCGTATAACAATCATCGTGACCCCGACGATGCAGCGCGTCAATCTGCTAAATTCACGCATATTGCAAGCCCAACTGTGCTTTGTTTTTTTTGTTTGGGGCTAGACTTTGTCATCTGCGTAGTTGCCCCATTGCCCACCAGTTGATAATCTTTGCGCTTGACTGCCACACACACAATCCAACAAAAGTCCGCTGCTCTTCTGCTTTGCAACTAGAGCATTTTTGACAAATTTCTCATGTTCATTTTAGTTGATATTCAATTTAATTTCAAATGAATTCTTGCTTTCTAAATCTGCCAATTCGAAAATAAATAATCTCATACTTATTCAATTTCCTTGCGAAATGACTTTTTGTGTATGTATCGCCCTCTAGATTGATGAACAATGTGCTTTCTAAATTTCCAACTCACATTTCTTAGTCAAAATGCAACCATGTTTTCCATGCGAATCATCATTTTTATACTCTTTTTTAAATTTTTTTCAAAAATTGAAAAATTAAACCTACTACATTATAAATTTGTAAAAATTTTGTCATAAATAAAAATCTTAAATTTGAAATTGATTTATTTCTGAAGCAGACAATTCGAGAATCAATTCGCAGTGAGTAAAAACCGGTTCAGTTGAAAACCAGTTTGCAAACTGTTAGTATAGTGTAACTGTTTAATTTACTAGTCTGTTTTTTTAGTTTGCGTCAATTGACATTTTAATTGCTGCCCTTTTGAGCAAAGCTCCGTTCCACTCCAATGCACTCGTCTGAGCGGGGGCTTCATAAATTTACATTTTTTATTGCAAGTCTCGTCGTGTGGCAGAAAACCACAACGAAATTAATTTCAGATTTCGTGTGGCGCGACAAATGCAACAAAAGTAAATTGTTTAATTGCAGCTTTATTAAATTTAATAAAAATGCATATGCCAGCAGAGCAGACAGGAGAAGCGCAGCTCAGTTCGCGTCCCTGTCTTTCGCGTGGTCAGAGTCAGAGTCGCAGTCACAGATGCAGGAAAAGGACTCGCACTCGGGGCTTCCGTTAATCGACTGCACTTTTGCATCCTGTTGACTGCGCAGGGCATAACAGGAGGCATTGTGTGCGGCCAGGATAACGAGGACGGCCGTTGCGTGTCCTTTGTTGCCACATCCAGGCATATACCGTTACCCTATACCACATTTTTGTATCCCATTTAATTTGGCGTTTGCTTTTGGCGCGCGGCAGCTTCTTTTACATATTTTTTGTTTTATATTTTTCGTATCCTTGATGTTTTTTTTGTTTTTGTTTTTCATAATTTTAATAAAGTTCACTGTGATTTTTTATTCCCTTTGGCAACTCTGGCAGTGCAGTCAATTGTTATCTCTTCCCGGCGATAAGTAAATACGCAATTGCAATTGGAGACTGCCTCTCTTTGAGTGCTTCGTAGTATTTGTGTTGATTTTCATATTTTTTTTTTTGCAATTGCATTCACTTTTATGATTACGAGCTCACATTTTATTCACTGAATGATAGGCCCAACGAGCAGGACTTAACTGTGAACCATTTCCGTAATGTATTATATGGTCCCAGGCATAATTTAATCTATTTTATTTAAGCTTTTTATTAAGATTTATTATTTATAATTACAATGCGTGTGCGGCTGTTTTTGATTTACTCTGTCATTTTCATAAAATACAACTTTTGTGGATGCTGTTGAAAGAGGTCTGAAATACTTATAGAGGTATATTGAACAATAATGGATTGTTGAAAGTTTACATCATGTTATGAAAAGGAGAGATGTGCATTTTTTTTTATTTTTTTTTAACATTCAAGCATTAGCTATTTGTATACCCTTGCATGTTATCACTGAATCGGCCAGATCGGACCACTAAAACATATAGCTGCCATAGGAATGGTTGAAAAATAAGTTTTTGTATGAAAAACTTTTTTGTTTTTTGTTTTAAAACTTTTGTGTTTTTCAAAATAACTCGACTAAACTTACTGTATTTAAATTAAAGAACCTTCTACACATGTTGATCAATTTTGATCAAAATCGGATCACTATATATTATAGCTGCCATTGGAACAATCAGATGAGAAATAAGTTTTCTTATGCAAATCTTTTCTACAGGGGTATATGTATATATCTTTCTTGTTTAACATAAGTTAAGAAAGAAAAAATAATTTCAGCTTGCAGAAAAGTTGTTAATGAAAACCTAATTTTATTATCCACATATATATTAATTAAATACAACTTATAGCTGAGTAGTTTGAAATCAATTTTAAAAAAATACTTTTCAGCTTATCTTAGCATATATAGTTTTACAACTCATTAGTATATTAAACTTAAAAAAAAAAGATTGAACATTATTTACGTTATTATTTAAGTGCTCTCTAATGACATTTTGTACGCATCATAAAAACGTACTCATAAAATATTGTTCGTCAGAAAATCAGTACATTTTGCTGTCAATAGCTATACAAAGGTGAAGCAAAAGCCAGCCACAACAACAAAAGCAATAATAATTTTGATGTTAAGCTTCTGATAGAAAAGAAGTAAAAACATTTCGTCAAAGTAAACAACATGGAAGTAAACAAGTTGAGCGAACAAAATAGAACTCAAACCAAGTCAAACCACCAAGTAAAATAATAATAATGAAAATTGAGCAGAGGCAAAGTCAATCAGTGGCATTTGTTGTTATTTTTGTTGCTGCACAGGAAACAGTCCAAAATGCTAAAAGGTAGATGAATACAAGTATAATATATATGTAAAAGAAAAGTCACTTTGTATTATTAAATGTGAGACAGACAGAGAAATCAAAATGTATGTAGCTGCTTACAAAGTTGTCAGTGCTGACAATGGCGATGAGGACGTTTCCGTTTCCGCAGCCTGGGTGACAAAAATAACAACAGCAACAACATATAAAAAAACAAATAAAAGCAAACTTGACTGGCAAAAATGCAAACAAACCGCGCTTCAAAATGCACGAAATCAATGTAATTGACGAACTGACTGACTGAATGAATGAATCGTAGCGGCGTTTATTGTGGCCACACAGCACACCCCACACCCCACAACAACAAAAAAGCAGACAAAGACAACCTCCCACCCACCCCCAATTGATAGGTAGGCATGCAAAGCTCACACTTTGTTTGTCTTTCAACTCAATTGCACGGCAAGTCGACAACTTGTTGTGCTACAATTCTGCTCTTCTTTTCTTTTTTCTTTTTTTATTTCCTTTTTGGCCTTCGTATTGGTATTGGTATTGGTATTCGTATTCGTATTGGTAGGCTGAGTTTTCCGCCTATATGATTTTTTATTATTTCCTTTGGTTTGATGTGATTGCTTTTGAAATGCTTGCGTGCCATTTTTGTTGACAGTAAACGCCGCTTAATGATTTCATTTTGTTATAAATAGGATTTTCATTTATTTTCTTCTTTTTATTTGGGGCATAACATGCTTTAGCTAGACATTGATTGTTGGTAAGCACTGTAAAGTGACTCGTTTATCTGTTACATGTAAATGTCAAAATTGTTATTGTATCAAAAGTTGTTTATACTTATTAGCATTGTTAGAGTGCTTTAAGTATTAGTTTACTATTTAAATGATAAATAAATATGATCAAATTTTAATTAATATATTATTTAAATTCATCATTTTTTTTTCAAATGTAAATAATAAACTTGTCAAAACTGAAATTTTGATTGCCCTTCCTTGAAACAAATGACATTGAATCGGGCTTTACGGACTTTAATTGATAACTGGTTTGATTCAAACATTGATTCAAATTAAGAAAAATTCTAACGGCTTTCCAAAATGTATTGTGAGAAGTAAGTTCGACTTAATTTAAAAAAAAAAAACAATTAAGAATGCTTCAGTCGAGAGTGCCCCACTACAAAACTCCCTACTGAGACGGGATAAAAAAAAACTATTTAATAACTTTGGTGTTTATTATACGGATGAAATTTGCGCAGATGATCAACATTGATATAAGAAATATGTGTACCAGAAATCAAGGCTGTTTCTGTGGTTTGTTGGGGGGAGTATTCGAAATTTGAAATAAACTTGATCTGCTTATGGTATAAAGCAACCCACAAGCCAAGTTTGGTGTCTTCAGCTCTAATAGTCTCCGAGAACTGTGTGTTCATACGGACGGACGGACGGACGGACGGACGGACAGACGGACATGGCTAGATCGACTAGGAAATGACAAAATAATGTTGACACTTATTTTGTTGTATGTGGAAACCTAGCTTTAATATTTTATAGTTAAACTCTGAACAATTATGAACATTAGCAATTGGGCTCAATGCTGGCCAGAAGAGGTGTCCTGTCGAATTCCTTGCGCCTTTTAAATAAACACAAGTAGCAAAAATTGCATGCGAAATTGAAGACTCAAGAAGAAGTTGCTCTCACAACTGGCCTCAACAAGGGCAAAGTTTTTACATTTTTGTTAAACATTTTCGAAATTGTAGCTGTATTTTTATACAGCTACTTCGTCTTGTATGCATAATGGAATTAGTTAAATTTCTCTTAGCAGCTTTTCACAGTGCTCTAAAAAACTTTCGCTGAATTTGCGCCAAAAACTTTGTTGTAGCTTTTTTTCTTTTTTTTTTTGTGTTTGCACCCTCTCTCAATGCTTTTTTGAATGTTATGCGTTTCTGATGACGTTGTTGTACTTGGGGGGTAGTAGGACTCGTTTCCGCATCGCTCTGTTAATGGCAGCCAAGTTGTAACTTTGAATGAACTTTTTACTTAGAACAATGTTGTCGACAATCACTCGATTTTAATTAAAATATTTATGAATTTGTCTTTTAGCTGAGCGACACAGAAAAAAAAAAACACCAAAATTTAGTAATTTATTTAATTGCGTGTGCTAGACTTGCAGATATCCTATACACAAGTGTCTAGTACAATGGTGAGAGTAGTGTACAGCGACTTGATAAGAACTGTTGTACTAAAGATCAATATAGATACAAAGATGATTGGGAAAGAAAGTATAAATTATGCAAGGCAACTGAATTTGAACAAAAGAAAAGATCAGACAATGAATGAACTTGCAGGGCGTGGAATTCTAAAAAAAAAAGATTTTCTCATCACTTTTATAAGTGTGTGTATGTATATTGGCTGACTTGCAACTGATTTGATTGTTTGTTCTAGGCGATTCAGCCAAGACTTCGGCTTGCGTCTGCAGGACTGCTAAAAGCCGAAAGACCACTTTGAAAGACCACTTTGAAAGACCACACCAAAAGATTGCATCTTATACGTAAATGTATGGATAAGATGGCGTTTTTACTATTATATATTCTCTGATTGTAACCTCCTCTGACTCCAAAGCACCGCATTAGCTTAATTTCGTGAACGATGCATTGGGATGAGAGTACTTATGTCAGATATGCCCTGTTTGTGCTTGCCAAGAATTTTAGAACTTATAAGGGCTGGATATTTGGCCAGAATTTGAGTTCCGGTTTTCTTTCTAATGTTGCAGAACCGACAGGGTATTAACATTGTCGGGTGTTTTTAAAATACCTTCGTTTATAATGCGCATTTCAACCACTTTCCTCTCTACAGGGTATATTAAACAGTAGAAGACCAGTGCAAAAAGTGAACAAAGTTATCTTGATCCAAGTCGACACAATGGATGCCCACAATGATGAGTCATCATTGTTCAGGATGAGTTGGAGGGGTGTGTAGCAGTCGTCAATCACAGCTCACAGCTGGAATTATTTTGTTGTTCAGTTGGCTTTCTAATTAAAAAAACCTAAAGTGCGACACACGCAAGGCATAAGAATAATAAGTAACCGAGATAGTAAAAACATTTTTTAATTTATATTTGTGGTGTGAATTTTTGGCATTATCTGATGTTATGTGTGCTGATTTTCAAATAGACATTTGATGGACTTGATCTATGAAACGTGTGATGACTTTGCAGATAGATTTTGTAAATAGTTTGGCTTTGTCTTTCGTATTTTCACATATACTACAAGCATATATATTCTTAGAAGAAAACAAAAGCAAAAAAAAACCCTGCATTAATTTAGTCAAACAATTGTGAGCTCATATTTCGCACAGGCTTGAAATTAATGAAATGTACTCACATTAGTAGAATCATTAATTTGCATATTTTGCAATCGATGTTGTACAATTAATTAAAGCCTCTGTGTTGATTGCCGTCTATTGTTGTCAATCCGGGTTTTATAAACAACAAAACAAAAGCAAGAGCAAAAAAGGTTATCCAACTGTTTATTTAAATAAACAATTAATTGCGCTTTATTGCAGAAATTATTATAATTAATAGGCCCTTAAAGTTTAGCAATAAAACTCGACATGTGATTATACACATATGTACATATATACACAAAAGAATTAAGCTTTTCAACTGAGCTATTGTGAATCTATTATATTATTTAACAGAAAATAAATGTAAAATTCCGATTATCAACTTTGATGTCCGCATTCAATTGAAGAACATACAAATTTGAAAATTGCAATGCCATTTTTATCTTGAGATTATTGGAAATTAAAATTAAACTTTTTAAGAATTTTTTTTTTTCAAAATTCATATAATCTACTCAGACTACCCATGCTAGTCCTAAATAGTTCAAGCTTTTTCTGACAAGTTCGCGAACGTTACATTCGTACGCATTTACATTGAAAATAAAATAACAAAAACATATTTTTTTAAATTATGTTTGTTGTGGCTTAGTTGCTTTTTAGCTGCACTATTTTTCAATGCAAAAGTCAAATTCCAAAGCTTTGAAGTTTTCAGAATATTTAAGAAAAAACAAGCGATCGCGAACGTTACAAGATACAGAAGTCTCGTTTGACAGTATCTGAAAAAGTGAAAAAGTCTGCGAATATGAATGAAATATTTAATAGAAAATAATTTTAAGCTATTAAGAAATAATGATGATTTCAGTATTCATTTATCATTTTGAAATAATTCGGATAGTTTTTCTAAAAAGAAAGTTTGCAACTAACGCGAACGTTACAGGATTTCCATTGGCTTTGCACTTGAATATTAACAGTTAAGCTAGGTTAATTTAATCGCTTGCCACATTTGTTAGTTAGTGCTTGTTGTTATTGAAAGTTTATGAAATAGCTTTCATCAAGTATCATTTCATTTGACAACGTACATATTAAAGAGAAAATGGTCTTAAAATTGATCAAAATAAGGACAAAAAGTAATTTTGGCAGATTGCAGTCGATCTGCTCATGATAGTTTTTAAACTGGATTGTAAATTGTTGGAATTCATCAATTTCGAACAATTTACATCAATTATAGCATACAATTCAGGAGTAATAGGTAATAATGACTTTGAAATTTTCGGCTCTGGTGGACCTTTTACCGGAAATACCTATATATATTTGATGACAATCTATGAGTTAATGTTTAAATTGATATAACAGCATTTAAAGCCTTATTATAATAACGGCTTTTTTGTGCATATGCCAACTACTTTAGTGTAGAGCATATTGAGCCCTTCATACTCATTTGTGTTTCCTATGATCCTTAAATGTATATTTTTTTTGCAGCAGCACAGAGTTCGAATTTGCTCTCAGTTGCCTGCTTTATGTCTTTTCATTATTGATGACTTAATTCCGGTTGATTTATTGAGGCCACAAACAACCGGTCAGGAGCAGGCAGTCAGGCAGTCAGGGGCGGGCTGTCAGAATCCTGCTTCAGGACCCGTACGCCATTTTGTATGCACACGTAGAGCTTCTGCCTTTATGTAGCATGTAGTACACAGTACACACAAATACGAGCAGTCTGCACTCGTCTGTGTGCGTAAGTGTGCACAGCTGTGTCGAAGGGAGGCCGAGAGGCAAAGTGGTAGAGAGAGAGAGCACGTATTTAATAAATAAGCCAAGTTAATGTTGTGTAAAACATGGCAGCCAAAGCTAATCGAAGTGCTAGTCAATACAGGCACAGATATTAACTTCAACATATAACATTTGCAAATACTTAGCATGAAGTTTGTAAAATGTACAATGTACATACAATGTAATGCCGAACCCAATCATGATGAAACTAATGTAGATGAATATGTCGGCAAGTATTTCAAAGCTTAAGTAGCTGGCAAGTTCGATTTGGTTTTCTTTAAAGCATCTATCGACAATTTCCCCCCTGAATACCTTTGCAGAAAAGTTGCTCATATGAAAACCTAACTTTCAGCCGATTGCTTCAATGACAACTGTATGATAAATTCTCCCGATTCTGATAGAATTTGATCTGCATGATCTGCGTATTACCTGCATGCCAAGTTCCGTGTCTCTAGCTCTTATAGTCTCCGTGATCTGTGTGATCATACAGACAGACGGACAGACATACAGACGGACATGGCTAAATCGACTCGGCTGTTGATGCTGATACTTTATATTGTCGGAAATGCTTCCTTCTGTCTGTTGCATACTTTTGCAGTACTCTAATACTCTTTAAAATAGTACTTACCCAGAGCTAACATCAATTTACCAATAGTTACTCAGAATACGCAATTTAATGCACATAAAATTCTTATGAAATTTAAAAGCTTATTAAAATTGTTGAAGCATTCACTGAAACTGCTAAAATGAAACTGGCCGCTGTCAACTTTTGTAATTATGCAAACTTTACAATTAAGGAATTCGGGCACATTTATTTGTAACGAAAGTAAAAGGTAAATAGTTTTGCAAAGTTTGTCATTATTAAGGTATTTCAACTTGCTAGTTGCAAGTTATGTTACCCTGTGGGCATCTTCAACTATTTCGTTTAAGCTTTAGAGCTATGTTTTAAACAGAAAATTATGTGTGTAGAGTTATAGCAATACGCATAGATTTAAGTGCAACTATAATCAAAACAATAATTGTATGCAACGAACAATTTAATATGTATGCACAAATAATATAATATGTATGTTCTAAATGCTTGTCTTGCAATAAATAAAATATATATATATAAAAAGGTAAAAGGCAATTTTTCGTTACAGCTACCCCAAGTGAAACCGAAAGAAAGCTCCAAAACATTTGATCTCAAAATTCGGAATATTTCTAGGATGTCAAAACTGAATTTAACATCGATAATGCCTATTGACGCCTTTTTGAGTTAACAGAGTAGTGGGAAATGGAATCCTTGCAAGAAATCGGTCAAAATCAACAGATGTACTCACAGAGTTGCATGCTCGGGAAAAGTATATAGCACTGTTATCTAATTGCATGAAAACCGAGTCCTGTTAGCGTTAACAGCGCTGTACGCGTTAACAGAGAAGCCTACTCGCGGCTTGCATGCGAGATTGGATAACTTTTAAAGTTTAAAGTTAAAACTAAGTTTTATTAATTAAACATGCAAAAAGTCAGCCGCGTTTACAACTTGTTTTTCGAATTTTATGTGCCAAAAACCAGAGTTTTTTATACGATTTTCAGAAAAATAACTGAAGCATAGATTTACCCTAAACGCTTTGAATTTTTAACTGCAATTAAATACATTTAAAGGGAAAAAAAAAGAAATTAATAAGCACTTGATTTAATTCAATTAAGAGTATGTTTGTTCGAAACATCAAAAAAATTAAAGTTAATTAAATAGCTTTCAAAAATAAAAATAAACAACGTTTTTTATCTATAATATTGTAATATAAGCTACGCTTATAGAATTTTATGCCAATGCAATAACTGTATACTGAACTACACATTACACATACATCATTACATGGTGTCATTTTTGTATTTGTAATCTGTATGGATTAAAAACCGCAATTAATTGCATGTCATTACCACAAAATTCGCTGAAAGCGAAACGCTAAAATAAAGCCACAAAAGGAAACCAAGCAGAAAGCGACACTTAAATCCTTCGAAATAACAAATGTCAAACATTTATGTTTAGGTTTATTGGAATGGTTGCCGCATTTACATGCCACACAGATTTCTCGATTTGTAGCCATTACCAGCATTGTGCCCCACAAGCCCCAAAATGATGCCCCCCACCCCCTCCACAACCCTCCTTCACAACTAGATACTTGCTCAGTCAGGCAGCGATATCGTTGCCCTATCAGCTAAATCCGCAAAATGCATTTCTCATAGCAACCTGAATGGCACTGTGATGATGTGCGTGTGTAAGTGTGTGTGTGTTTGTGTGAATACTAATGTCCAATGATTAAATTTTAATTACCGTACACAAATCGAGTTTGTGTTTGCTGCCACTACTGCTGCTGTTGCATTTTTCAAGTTGCTGCCACTTTGATGCAAATGTAACAGTCTGAATGCATCTGTATGTGTTTCTGTATTTGTATGTGTGTGTGTGTGTGTGTGTGTGTGTGTGCCGGTAAACGAATCTGTGGCCGGCTGCTGCATGCTGCATGCTGCTCGTTTTTCATTCTGTCTATTGATCGATGCTTGGACATTGTCCCTACTTACCATGTCCAAGCTTGGCTAACTTCATTAACAGTTTCAATATTATTTTGTAGCCAGTAACATGGACCATTTCAATGGACTTTTCCTGCTAACGAGTTTTCTGCATATACTCGTCTGTGTTTCTCTGCATGTGTGCATGTGCATGTGCATGTGTGTTAAGAGGTTAAGTAATCGCTATTGGCAAAAAGTACTTACAAGTGTGTAAGTCCATGTAGATGTTTGTTACGTGTTTTATAGCAATTGCATGCTTAGGTATTAGCATTGGCTTTATTAACCAAATACTTCTTTGAAAAGAAGAGATTTAGTACTTTTTTTTTTTTTAATTTTTTAGAGTATATGTATATGAGTATATTGCGATTGTGAAATGTCCGTCTGTCCGTCCGTCTGTCCGTATAAACGCAGTTTCTTTTCCACAAATTTGAAGCAAAAGCAACCGGCTAGATCGGACCACTTATCCTATAACTGCCATAGGAACGATCGGTTGAAGAATAAGTTCTTGTATGAAAAACTATTTTGTTTTTTAAAATAAGTCAACCAAACTCACTTTACCTAAGTTAAAGTACAGTTTATAAGTACATAATTAGACTTTGCAAAAATTTAATTTGTTAAACGTACAGAAAACAGAGTCTATCTCAGTCGGGACAACCCGACTGCAACGTTCTTACTTGTTTTTTTTTTTTTGTATTTTGTTTGGATATCAAGCTCATTGTGAATGTACTTCTTTAATGGACTTTGATGTGAATGGTTCTTAAGTTCAAAGTATCATCATTTTGGTGAAACTTTTCATTGACATTAATTTAACATAAAGATCAAAGCTTTCATTTTATTAACAACTCTTTTAATTAACTTTTATACATTTTGAGTCCAGATTTTAAGGGCTAACAAAGCTTTATTGTATAGTCAAGCATGTTTCGGTTTCCTCTTTTTTCGGAATTTTCGAATATTGCGGAATTACAATTAAATTAAATCTAATAACTTATTGAAAGTCATGGATATTTAATTCTATCTCAATGTTAATTAAAACCTTTATTAAATGAAGGTGAATTCAATCTACAAAGTTAAGAAAAATACAGTATTTTACCGAAAGTGGAAATGGAAGAGGCCTAAATTCTAAGCAAATAACTTTCTAATATCATCAGGTCAGAATTAATAGCGTTTATTCCATAATTTCTAAGTATCTTTAGTTCAATACGAATAGATCTTCAATTCAAAAACGACAATTAAAAAAGCCTGGCTTCGGAGGAGGTGGTCTTCGTGGTGGTGGCTGATTCGTTGGTAGCCTTTACGGAGGAGGTGGACAAGGATTTGGTGGTGGCGGCTTCGGTGGTCGCCCTGGTGGTGGATTCGAAGGAGGTGGGCATCATGGTAGTCTTGGATTCGGTGGTAATGCACTCAATTTGATTTGCTGTTTTAGTTAAAAGTGCTTATTTGATATAAGCGCCTCTTGCTACTGTAATTTTGTAATTCTGCGATGTGTCGATCCTTTTGGTTAATGAGTTCACTGAAGCTTAGTATAATTGTAAATTGATCTTGAATTTTAGTTTGTAATTTTGCACATTGGTATGAAAGAAAACTAAGTTTAGTTTTAAATGAAAATACAAGCAAGTAGCCAAAGGACCTCAAGCAGAGCTGCTCGCATATTTGCAACATTTGTTTTTGCTACACTCTCCCGTGAGAATCCATCAGCTTTAGTTTGATTCTTGTTGGATTTGCACATGGATTTTTGGCTGGCAGTTTTGGCCAGATGAAGTCATGTTCCTTGCTTTAAGTCTTTAGCTAGGAATGTCAAATGGTTAAGTATGGAATTTGATAGAAAAGATGATAACAGTTGCTTAAACTTGGCTTTAAAACAAAAGCTTACCAAATAAACTTTCTTTGCGATTTCCAGGAGTCGGCAGTGGGTGTGGCAATAATATACAGGTGTGACAGATACAGATTTTGCCCGATTGCAAATGCTTTAAATTTTGCAAGAAAAAAAAAAGTATAAAGTAAAAACCAAATTTTGTATATAATAAAATAAAACTCACCAAATCTTCATCCTCATCAACATGCATCTGTAGGCACGGAATTTTCAAACTCCTTTGATGTGCCAAGAACTCCGCCGCATAACTTACAGCTAAAGGTGGAAACGAGTAATCGGTTGTCCGTCAAGAAACTGATGAACAAGGCGATTCAAAGGAAAATACAAAGGAGAAGAAGTCCTTATTCCACGAATTCCGATTCAAGCGGATCATTTCCCAGTACGATTTTCTTTTCCGATGACAATTAATAAATCGCAAGGCAAATCATTGGAAGTCTGTGGGATTAATCCAGAATTTCCATGTTTTTCGCACGGATAGCTATACTTTGCCTGTTCACGTGTTGGGAAACCGTCTTCGTTGTTTGTTTATGCACCTGAAAACAAATCAAAAAACATTAAGCACATTGCTATGTACTGATTTTAATTGTCTTATAAAAATGAATTCTTAAAACTATGTAGAAAGTTGGATGTTTAAGGGACGAGACGAAGTTCGCCGGGTCCGCTAGTTAAGTATAAAATAAAAACTCACCTAATCTTCATATCAGGCATGCAACTGTGGGAATTGTAGAACTAACCACTAATATGTCCAAGTAATTCCAAAGAAAAAAAAAATTAATTTAAATGTACAAATAAAAATAAGATGACTTGTGAACACGTTGAAAACTGAGACGTTACTGAAATTATTTGGGAGCTGGTTTTGCTAGTCGTGTTTCAGTTGAATTTTAAGGCCTACTGAGAAAATATTAATAAAATTATGGTAGAAAATGCAAAGATGTATGTTTAAGTTTGTATTCAAATACTTGGACAAAAGATTGAAAAGCTTAACAAGTAATAGACACTTAAATTACACAATATTATAGATAAACAATCTGGGAGATTTTTTTTGGAATTGCATGGGCTTGCGGGCGAAAAACTTAATTTGCATATGGTATACAGGTATATATAAATATAGTCGATAGATGTCTCCTTATGCCTGTTACATTCATTTTCAGAAGGGGAGTTAAAAAAAATCATTTCGACCTTTTAAAAAACGAACCCTAATGTAAGATTTTTCGATTTTTCATTTAAAATTTTTCGATAGCGACGCCAAAACGTAACAACCGTAATACTCTGTTAACGTTTACAGCACTGTTAACGATAACAGATATGGCTTTGCATAGGATTAGATAACTTTAAACAAAGTTTTCTGAATTATTTTTGCAAAAAAGTCGACCTCCGCACACAGGATTTTCCGTTTTTAGATTTTTCCACATTTTTTTGAGACCAAAACCAGATTTATTGGATCGTTTTGGCGTGGATTCCCTGTAGTTAAGAATTACCGAATTTTGTACTTAAGATAAGTTAGTTGGTACTTGGCCGGAGATTTCCTAGATGTAGTTTCTGCAAGACTCATTCCCTGAATCGTCTCATTATTTTCATCAGCAGCTTTAATACATTTTCTATTTATAATTAAAATAAAAAAAAAACAAAAACCTATTAATTTATGCAGTCCTGGCTAACTTTTAGTATCTAACAGCAAATCTCACACAGAGGAAACACGTTGTTGACCCTTGAACTTTAGCTGGTTGCTGGGTTTTATAAACATATGTGCCTAGGAGTATGTAGAATTTACAGCCCTTGGGGCATTGTAGCTGGCCATTACCAAGGGGACCGTGAAATGGATGGCAATTAACTTTATAACATTTGCCAGGCCCATATGCATTGGCCAATTGTTATTGTTCTGATGATGTTGCTGTTGCTGTTGTTGTTGTTATTGTTGTTGTGGGTAATGTGCGCCAGTTGATTAATTGGAAATTGTGGTTAATGGAGGGCAAATCAGCATCAGCTCTGACAATCAACAATGAGATTCTCCCACACACACACAAACATGAGAAAAGTTCAGCAGAGTCTAGACTTTTAATTAGAGTGTAGGCACAGCGCCTAAAAGTATGCAGTGTCATATGCAAAAGTTTTGCAGCAAACTTTGCCACTTGTTATTGAATGTAAATATGTATGTATGTATAGTATATATACGTATATGCGGTTGACAAAGTTGACAGATTTGCAGCGGAAAATTAACAAGTTCCGTGTTAGCAAAAATGTACACACAATAAAAAAAAAGAACAAAATAGAATTGTGTACGAGAAAAAAAAAATGCAAAACTTTATCCTGCGGCAAATTGAGTTAAGAAGTCGTAAACTATGCAATGCTAAAAATGTGCTAAAAACTATGTACACGAGCTGTTTTCACTCTCCTAGCACCCCCCCCCCCCCCCCCCCCAAAAAAAAAAAAAACTCCGTGCAATATGGCAGCTGTGGCCCCACCAATGCTTGGAGAATCCAAAAGTGGGCGGGGCTATGCCGGAAATGGCAGCAGCAAAACTTAAAAAGTCGTAGACGTCGGCGACATTTTTATGCCTTTTTCCTTCTTTTTTTTGGCCGACAGCAGGACAACAAACATGAGTTTTAAGTTCCATTTCAGTAGCCAAAGCACAGGCTGGCTGGCAGGACTCGCAGGACTGGCATTAAGTTTCTGATGAGAGAACTTCCAGTTGTTTGCACAGCAGACGCATATTTTTCTATGAGGCCATGCAAAAAGAGCAATGTGCTTAACATTTTTATATTTATTAAATTGTTTTCTTCAAAACGCTTGAATGCCACCAATTAAAATTAATTTCAATTATGGCTGAATTTTAAATACATTTTTAAACTACAGACTGCTGTATTATTTCATAATTTAAATAGTTTCAGTATAGTTTGAAACCATTTCCGTTTATAAATTCAACATTAAACGTGAACTGTTCAGTTGATATAAAAGTTGGATAATTTATCTAGAAACTATATATTTTCCAAACATTTAAGCTCTTTAAAAACATATTTATACCCTTGCAGAGGGTATTATAATATTGTCACGAAATGTGTCACGCATTGAAGAAGACGTCTCTGTTCGTCACGTCCGTCTGTCCGTCTGTCTGTCTGTCTGTTTATATGTGTTTTTCAAGACTTTGTTCTAGAGATATCTTGATGAAACTTGGCACAGATGCTTCTTCTATTTGCAGGTAGTACCTATAGTTGAATTGGCCAGATCGGACCACTATAACATATAGCTGCCATAGGAACGATCTGTTGAAAAATTAGTTTTTGTACAGTTTATACATGATTAGTTTATTAGTTTTGAGACAGTTAATACATGATGACAAAAAAGCTGCCAAAGGAACGATTGATAGAAAATATGTTTTTGTATGAAAAACTTTTGTGTTTTTCAAAATATCTCGACCAAACTCATTATATCTAAATTCAAGCACGTTCTACATATGTTGACCAAATTTTATCAAAATCGTATCACTATATCCTATAGCTGCCATAGGAACAATCAGTTGAAAAATAAGTTTTCTTAGACAAATCTTTCTAACATTTCTTTCTTGTTTTATTTATTTTGCTTTAAAACTCCTAAGCACAATTTAAGAAGTTCTGAAACAGCATAGATTAAATTTGATTCGTGCAAGTACGTATGTATTGATTCCATTTCAAATTTGATCAACTATTTTATGGTTTGACTTATATTTTCCAATTTACACCACATATGTATGCATAATTCTGAGAGCGCTTCCAATCGACTAATCAACAATTTAAATTCAATTCATGCGCAGAGCTCAGCTGCCGTTTGGCCCCAGCCAATTATCAGTTGTGATTTGAAAAGCCGCACATCAGTTGAAATGTTTTTTTTTGTTTTTTTTTGGAAAACACCACGCACAGGATAACCCATTACTGACCCAGACTTTAACACCTCCAAGTATCCGAAGGAGGCTGACCCCAATAAATTCAACAGGCCCATTGCAAAGCGCCACAGACAGCAAATAGGAAATATTTTCTTCTTTTTTTTTTGTGTATGTGTGTGTGTGTGTGTGTGTGTAGGGCTTTAGGGCTAAAAAGCCTGTTGATTTATTCAAAGGGATTGCGGGCACATAACGTTAGTTATTTTTGATCTGGTGCTCGTTAGCATTTTTGAAGCCAGGCATATGTTTTTGGCTAAGGATTCTTTCACTTGGGCCAAGACAAACGAGCTAATTTTCAGCCAGCAAAATAACGGATAAAAGGACTTAGCAAGGAGTCTCGTCTTTTCTGCGCATAATAAATTGCACAAATGTTCAAATTTATATGCATTTTTATACTGACATACGCGCAAACAAGCGTTTGTCTTGGCCATGGTTATATGGCTTAACATTGCTTTCAATGCCATTTACCATAAATCTATTGGCGCATTATTACTCATACGCACTGTGTGCGCCCCAAAGCACATATATATATATATATATATATATATCATGGCATTAAGCAAGACAGCATATTTGTTGTTGTACTCGCTGCCATTTTATTCAAAGAAAATTCACATTTATCAGCTTATAATAAATTGAGAAGCAACGCGTAGCAGCAAAACTTTAAAGTATAATATATACTTTATTTTATCGGAATTTAAGAGATAACAAAAAACTTGGACTCGGAATTTTGTTGCAATTTTTGAGAGTCTTAATAAACTATGTGTGAAAACAATTGAATTGTTTTCAAAATTTTTAGTTGACAGCGTTTTCGTATACGTATTATGAGCTTTACTTTTATTTTAAAATCTTTAGACAATGCAATGCAAAGTAGAAATATAATTTAGTTTAAGCCATAAATGGTTCTTGATTAAAACTTAAACATTTCTATGAAATCTATTTCTATTTCCAACAAGAAACAATTAAGAACGTTGCAATCGGATGCACCCGACTGCGATTTACTCTTTTCTTCGCCTCTTTGCGGAGTCAGAAGTGGAAAGAAACTGCTATCATATAGACGGACGGACGGACGGACGGACGCACATTTCACAAATCCAATATACTCTTTTTCCATTTTTTTTTTTTTTTTTTAAATTTAAAAAAAAAAGTAGTATAATAAATGATGATTTCTAATACAGAAATTCACCTTCAATGACATTTTGGAAGAAATGGCTTCGGAAACAAATTCATACACTTTTTTGTTGAATAAAATCAAATTTGAATACAAGTCACTTTTCACTTTGTGTGCCCAGTTTCAAGCAACAGAATGATTCGCAGTTTCATTCAAAAATGAATCATGCTTTTACAGCTGTCATTCCTATTATATAATGTAACTCAATTACTCAAGAATTGGCGAAATTTTAGTTAAATTCATTTCAAAAATGCCTGCAACTGTAGTCTAATTGAATTTATGCTGCATAAAGTAGCACAGACTCGCCCATAAATCCCACAGCGTCACTCAAAAGACAACTTATATATTATATATAGTACATGTGTATATAGTTTGTAGCTGTCGCTGTGTGGCTTTGGCAGCTGTTTACCTGTACCTCTACCTGTACTTGTACTTGTATCTGAATCTGTATATTTATTTGTGCGTGCGCCCATAAGTAGACTACAATTTGCCTTACATATTTGCAACGCACACTTGATGTGCAGCAGATCTCGAGGCTAATTTAAAGTTTGTTGTGCGATATACTTGAAGCACTAGAAAACAAGCGAATGGGTTTTCCTTTCTACCCACAGAACCCAACCCGTCAGCCTTTTGTGCCTTCTCTGTAGCGTGACTTGGAATTTATGAACTCCATTTCGCATGTACGGGTATTGTAAAGATTAATTGCCACAGCTTTTGTCCCTCCCCTATATATATCCCATACCATCTATCGTCGTTGTTGGACTATGTTTTTCATTGCGGCTTGGCTGTTATCATTCAACAACAGGCCATGTTAGGTTCGTTAGTACTCGTACTCGTACTCGTATTGCAGTGATGGTTTTTGCTAGAACAACCACAGAGAGAGAGAGAGAGAGAGAGGGAGAGAAAGAGTGGGGCAACAAGGCAGTGGCAGTGGCAGTGGCAGAGGCAGTGCCTAAAGAAATGACATCGACATGCGGCAGAGTTATGAGCTCAGCACACGCTAAGCTTAAAGTTTGACGAGTTTTCAATACAGTACAGATTGTAATGAAAGCATATACTATACCTATATTTAATATAATCAATTATATCAGTTTCCAATTGCTTTTAAGCTTTAAATATTGATTGCAGAGCACTTGCTTCACAATGTAATTCAACTGAACTATCAAAGTCATTTGAAAATGTAAACTTTAAGATTTATATCTATTTATGAACTTATTCTGGGTAGCACATTTTTAATTTAAAAAGGGAGCTATAAAGTAGTGCAAATGTATTTATCAGGCAGAAGGAGGCATTTCCGAACATATAAAGTATATATATTCTTGATCAACATCAACATGTACGTCTATCTGTCGGTCTGTCGGTCTGTCCGTCAGTCCGTATGAACACACAGATCTCGGATCAAGTTTATTTCAAATTTCGGATTCAAAATAATCCGAATGCTTTCAACAAAAGTTATTTAAATTCATTTCTCAACTTTTTTCAAATACTTATGTTTCAATATTTATTATATTCTACTTCAGCGCCACGCAGCCTGCGCAATCACTTGAAATTTATATGTTATTTGCATTGCTTACCTGCCAATCAAATGAGCCACAATCCTTGGCCAGCGACTGTATAATAATAAAAGAGCAACTCATTGATTACTCGACTTAAACTTTTAGTTTGGCTTACAGCATATTAATTGGCAATTTATTGATTTAAATGCGCTACTCTGCATTCCCTGCAATTCCTGCAAGGGCTGCAATCCCTGCAATCTCTGCAATACTGAGGCACTGCACTTGCCCCATTAAGGATCGAGTCAAGGACTATACTCGCAATGCTTAAATGCGGTCTGCCGCATGCGAGAAATTGTGCCAACTTTAGCAGTTCCTCAAAAGTCAATGAACGTTGTTTGGTATAATAACACAATTATTTTTGTATTTCTTTTTTTTTTTTTTGTGTAAGTTTTAATGGCATTTGTTTCAGCGTTCATTCGCTTTATTCTGTTGCTTGAAATGTTCTACTATCAAAAGAAAGAGAAAAAAAACACAATGGGTTATTTATAGTACCCACTTTCCAGCCCTGACCATTTCTTCAGCTCGTGTGCGCTTATACCCGCGACTTTGCTCGTCCGACTAAGTGTTTGACCCTGACCACCATTTCCCGACCGTTGGGAAAGATTTATCTAAGCCTAGTCAGATGATAACAGCAAAGATCATGATCGCACGGGAAAAAACTGTGTATTGACTACCACAAATTAACCCCAGGTGGGCAAATTTTTGAAAAAATCGGTAAGCAGTTATATAAGAATTTTGATAAAAATTATTGAAAATGAGTTTGAACCCGATCTCATAATAAACCAAAGTGTTACATACAATAGTTTTCCTCAAATATTTCACATTTCCCAGCCGAATTTTCTGAAATTCCAACCTACTTGCAGTATTTTTAAAATGCCAGCAGATAAATGTATATAAGTAATCTAGTTTTAAATAAAATTCGGTCTGTTGAGTCTCGTCTTAAAATATTTTAGAAGAAATTTTATCCATCTAACATTATTTTGAATGCAAGAAAAAGAAAAAAAATGCAGATTTTATAATTTGATTAAGATGCTGATATAACATATATATTACAGGGTACTTTATAGTCATGTATACCCGCTGCTTTCGTCTTGTGTTTCATTTTTGTACCTTTGCTTATCCCGCATTTTCAGCTCACTTTGTGCGCATTGGCTACAATACAAGTTATGCCTCAAACGTTTTCCGATTTGTTAATAAAAAAAAAAAAAAAGAATGTGTTGACATTGGGTGGACGCAAGTGAAACAGTTGAAAAAGATATCATAAGTCATGCTGAACGATTTATGGCATTTATCGAAGCTACAAACTGGCAGCACATGATGCCCGAAGCACATATACAAAATGGTATTCGCTTTTCAGCTGAACAGACAAAACCCTTTCAAATTTTCATTTAGAACTAGTTGTTTGACGAAACAAGAAAGACTGATATAGTAGATGAATTTGTTAGACTGGGTAAAAGTCTATACACAAGTTTGAAGCAAGCATAATTAGGGCTGTTTCCATTTTGATAACTTTTCCTAACGCATTGATTTGTGTTTCTGTTTTTGAAAAGTTAAAGAAAAGTTCGAAACTTTTTTAACCAAAAATTATAAAATAAAAATGAAATTTTTGCAGATTTCGAACAATTTTAACCGAATAGGAACTTTGTTATAAACAACTTTAAAATTATTTAGTTAAAATTGTATGTGATGACTGTTATACTCGGTCCCTGATTCAAAAGGAAAGTTCACTTAGATGAGATTCTTGTCATTGCAACAATAATATACATACATATATAGCATTATTCTGTTGGACAAATTGAAAGTCATGAAGACAATAAATGAAAATGTGCTTGCAGCTTTATGTTTACATATTCATTCGGGGTGTAACATACATTTCAACCATTGTATTTTTCGTGTCAACGTAATGCAAAATTAATTTCGAAAAATTGCCAACGCTGACCAATTAGAATTAAAAGCAAGCGCACACCTGTGTCAACAGACACACGTGTCGCAATGGCATTTAAGGGGCCAGCAGGGCCCCAAGTGGCCCAAGTGTCCCATGGGGGTTGTCTGGGCAACGGTGTGCAATTGAAGGGCGACAGGACGAAACAGGACAATCAATCATGCAGCTTGGCGCCCGATTTCAATCTAAATGCTAAATGCATGCGCAACTTTTGATAAATCTACGGTCCTGGAGGGAATACTAGGCTTCCAGTATATACACACACACACACACACACACACACACACACACACACACACACACACAGATATATACATAGACACACATATCCAGCATAACAATTAATAAAGTGCGCCTAATTAATGAAAATGAAAATTCTTTTGCCGCGCATTAATGAAACAAAAGCCTCACAAAACTCAGCCTGCAATGCAAATAATTTAATGCGTTTAATTAAAAAGCAGCGCAAAAGCTGCAGCAACTTTTCCTGCGCAACTCGCATGTGCAAGAGGAGCAGGGGTAATGAACAGAGTGGGACACACATACAAATTGAGTGCTAATTAAATTAAAAAGCAAGTAAGTAAAATAGTTTTGTACTTGACTCAAAAGTCAGCACAGGCATGGAGTAGCTGCATCTAAGTACAACTTTTCCCAGGCTTTTCTTTGCCTTTTCTGTTTGTTTTCTTTGAGTGTAAATGAGCTCAAATTTGTTGTGCAAATAGCTCGTGTTTTAAGGGTGGGGGAGGGGGGAAACGGAGAGTGAAGAGTGAAGAAGGGTTGAGGTGTGTGTGTGTGTGTGTGTGTGTGTGTATGACAGACACTTTTGCATTCATTTTTGTAAGGCATGAGCGTACACTGAAATAATTAGGTAGTGCATATAAACTGAAGATACAATCAAATATTAAAAGTTAAATTCTAGAGCTACTTCAAATTAATTAGTTGCAAATGCTTATAATAATCATAAAATGTCTTTAACTTTTTCAGTGACAAATTCTACAATGTTTAACTTTTAAAATGCTGAAGCTAAATTTGAATCAATTGCATTTATTTTTTTCAAATTAACTAAATAATTAAGTTTCTATCCGGAGTATCCCAGAAATCTCTTCCAACCAAGTTCCAACCGAATTCCAACTCTTAGGTGTCACAGAAATCTCTAGCGATTTTGGTTTTAGAGTTGCCACCACACAGAAAGCATTTTGCTTTAAATTTATTCGCACTTTTGTTATTCTCTGTGATTAACAAATTTATTAAGATAGTTGTTTATTTAAATTAAATTATTTTTGCAATTGTTATTTTGAATTTTTAAGCAAAATACTTTCAACACTTGTAGCCTGCCAAGTTCAACAAACTGTATGGCAACTCTTTTCTGTAGCAATCAATTTCGAGCAAGTTGGCAACTCACATTTTCGGTTGGTGTGGTTGAGTGCATTTTTTTAATGGAGATTTTTTAAAATGTAAAATTAAAAACCTAACCAAGTCAAATGTTTATAAAATATAATGCAGACAGTTCAGAAAAACATTTTTGTTTCCATTACAAATATTTCATTTCTATATAAAATTGATGTTGGTGGTCTTCTCAACCAAATCTCTAGTAATTTTGCTAGAGCTTTGAAACCAAGATATTTATAGTATACCCTTGTAGAAAAGATTTGCATAAGAAAACTTATTTTTCAACCGATCGTTCCTGTGGCAGCTATATGTTATAGTGGTCCGATCTGGCCGATTCTGACATATGTACTGCTTGCAGAAAGAATAAGCATATGTGCCAAGTTTCATTTTGATAGTTCTAAAACTGAGGGACTAGTTCGCATACAAACAGACAAACAGACAGACAGACGGACATGACTTGGCTGCTGATGCTGATAACGAAAATACAAATTTTTTTCTGAGACGTCTCCTACATTTCATTTTTGTTTCGCGAGTCGCATTGCTATTTGCCAACATATTAAATTGGTTGTTTTTGATATGACAAAATATCATTTTTGTTTTCTGTGTACTTATTGCTTGTCTCAAGTTTCTTGCAGTGTATTTCAAGCATGCAAATCTGTTGCCACGAAAAACAATTGCAAATTAGATATGTGCATATGTTTGTGCAAATGCCAAACAACTCAAAAAAAAAAAGAAAAAAACAAGCAACTCTGAAAAACTGCACGGAAAACTGCATCATCAACATCTGCTTCTTTGCAGCTCATGCTCTCCTCCGCATGCACTTGCTCATACTCATGCTTCTGCTCCTGCTCCTGCTCAGTTGCAGATTTGGGACTCAGTCTCAGTCACCACAAGGACGACCACGGCGCTGGAGTGATTGCAAACAGGGCGCAAATGCAGCGCATAAAACTAAAACCAACAAGCGGATAAGGATGAGGATGAGAGGAGAAAGAAATGTTAAAGAGAGAGTAAAGTTCTAGCCGGAAACGGAAGTGCCAGGCAGTGCAAGAACAAGACAAGCCTCGAACATAGTCGTTGGGTAGTTGAATAGCTGTGGGTGGAACGGTTGTGGGTGGGGGACGAAGCTAATGCTGCAGCTGCAGCTGCAGCCAAAGCCTCAAGCATGCTTGAGATGCAAAGTAAATGCAAAACCACAGCAAATTATGTTGAGAGTCGGATGCGGAGGCCACGAATGGAACCAGTTCAACCAAATGGCTGCTGTGCTGTACGATAAGACCTCAACAGAGTGCTCGGCAGCGCCAGCAGCAGCGGCAGCAGCAGCTCAAGTGATTTTCCTTGAGTGTGCCTTGAGCAGGTGTCTGTTTAACCATTATGTTTAGTTGCAGGCAATTTGTTTTTACCATGTTCACAGCAAACGAGTAGCGAGCATTTTTAAAGGCGCTACAAAATGCATGAGCTGACATACTACACTTCTCCCGTGATTACACTATGCTACAAGATAGCTTTAACAGACAAAGTACAAAACAGCTGCAGTTGTGTATGTATCCAATATTGCAAAATTATTGTTGCCTTGCAAAAGGTATTATCATTTTGTCACGAAACGCATTAAAGGACACCTCTCCGACCCTATACAGCTATAAGCTGGCCTGCCCAAGCCCATTTGTTTTTATACTCTGTTTTCCAAAATGGAAAAAAAGAGTATATTGGGTTTGTGAAATGTCCGTCTGTCCGTCTGTCCGTCTGTCCGTCTGTCCGTCCGTCTGTCCGTCTGTCCGTCTGTCCGTCTGTCCGTATGAACGCAGGTTTTTTCCACAGTTTTGAAGCTAGAGCAACCAAACTTGGTGTACATGTTGGTATATACCATAGGCAGACAAAGTGTCAAGATTTCCCCCCCACCCCCACCCCTTCCCCCACAAACCGCAAAAATCTATATCTTCTGCAGTTTTGCAGCTAGAGTCACCAAATTTGGCATGAAGACTACTGATGAAATTCTCGACCGATCTGTAAAAAAAAAAATGCCACGCCCACTACCGCCCCTGCAAATGAGCAAAATCTGTATCTCCTACACCCTTATAGCTAGAAACCCCAAATTTTGCAGTATGAATACTTTTGATCTCATCGATAGTTTGGAGAAAAAAATTTTGACACGCCCACCCCCGCCCCCGTAAACAGAAAACAGAGTATATCGCAGTCGGGTGAGCCTGACTGCAACGTTCTTACTTGTTTAAGTAGGTTATAAAGAAATGTTGAAATTTATTTTTTATTTTTAGTCAGCGCAGTGAAAACGCACATTAAATTTTTTTCAGTGTACAAAACGAAGTAAATCAATTTGTTCAATTCTATGGATTTGTATATGCATTCAAATGTATTGGTGATTGCTCTACCGTAAGCAACTTTTGAGCACCCCTGCTATAAAGTATATATATTCTTGATCAGCCATGTCCGTCTATGTGTCTGTTTATGTGTGTATATGTGAACTAGTTCCTCAGTTTTGGAGCTCCCTTAGTAAAACTTGGCATAGGTGCTTCTTCTTTCCGCAAGCAGTACAGAATTGGCCGGATTGGCTTGTTTTATCATATAGCTGGCATAGGAATGATCGGTTGAAAATAGCTTTCCTTAATATAACTCAACCAAATTCATTATACCTTGAAAAGGATATTATAATTTTGTCACAAAATGTGTAACGCATTGAAGCCGAGTCATGTCTGTCATGTCCGTCTGTCTGTCTGTTTAAATGCGGCACGCCGAAGATAATATTTCTTTCTTGTTTTACCTAAGTTTAAGAACAGTTTATACATCGAAATCGGACGACTATAACTATAAATGAAATATAACATTTTCTAATGCAAAACTTTTCTGCAGGGATATAAGTCTTCGGCATGACAAAGATAACTTTCATTTTTTGTTCTTAGCCAATATACATAGCTTTCTTCGAATGTAACACATTTCTTAACACTGTTATAATATGCTTTGATAGAGTATTCAAGCACTTATATTTAAGATGCTACTAGAGTATTAATAATGAATGCACAGGTTAGACAGAAAATTGAATTTTCTATAAGAAACTTAAGTGCTGGATAAAATATTTCCCTGTTGTATAGTGTGATTGTGTTGTAATAAGGCTCTGCCAAAATAAACCCTACGAGCTGGTTTAGTTGCTAGGCAAAAGAAAAACAGCAACTTTATTAACAACAGCAGCAGCAGTCAAAAAAAAAAAAGAAACAGAAGAAAAGTATTGCTCAGAGCTCATCATGACCGACCAGCGTATAGCGATGCTTGGAGGGTCCTAGCTCCTTGAAGGTGGAAAGTGGAGGCTGTGTTTGCTTCTCCTCATTAGTCTCAGGATTAAGCTTGTGCTTCAGTTGATGTGAGCTAAAGTCCTGAATAAAGAGCTTCAGATGGCCGGGTATATACATATCCTTAAATTTGGGATACTGATGCATAAATCGCAGCGAATCAATGGCAATTATGGGTAAATCCTGTCGGGTTTTGCCCATGTTCCGCACAGAATGCTCAAATTTGATGCCATCAACGGTACAAAAATTGAAACGACCACAATCCACACAGGCCGCCAATTGCATTTCCACAATGGACTTGAAATCCTTCACGGAGGTCACATCTTGAGGATTATGAAATAGCACCAGCAGCGGCAATCCCTGCTCAATGATCTCCTCCACATTGTTAAAGTTCACCTCACGCACGAGGGGCACACATTTATTGATCAGCCAAGTTTCCAACTGCATTTGATCTCCAATATTGCCACCAAAGAGCTCATCCTGTGCATGCGTGCGTGCAATGTCTGGACGAAAGACGACATTTGGCATCAATTGTGTATACGTGACGTTGTCCAGCTTAGCGCCAACCCGTAGATAGAAATCACAATCATTCTTATAACGCTCTGCCAATAGTTCAAAACTGGCTAAGGCCGGCAGCTTGCGATTCGCAAAGAAACCAATTATGGAACGCCTTTTAACATCTATCATATCCAGCTGCTTGATTTCATTAAACAAATGCAATCCCGTCTTATACTGTTTCAGGACATAGGCCACAATTGCATCCACGGAACGCTTGCCACGATATTCCCGACGCAATGGATGTCCACGAGAATATAGACGCAGTGTGGGAAACTTACTAATCGCACAAATATTACTTAGCTCCATTTCACGCACACAGTCCACACGTCCCAAACGCACCTTGGACAACTTGGGCAGCTCCTCGGCCAGTCGAATGGCAGCCTCCTCAAAAATGGGTGACAATTGAGCACTGAAGTGACACCAATCTGCATAGAAGTTAATAAAGATCAAGTCATGGGAGTGCAATGTTGTATTAAAGTTGGATTTGGTAATCTGCAAGACACTTGAGCCTGGTTCTTGACTAGACAAAGATGATGATGATGATGTTGGTAATGACGTTGATGATGGTGATGATGATGGTAATGGCACGGATGACCTTGACGATGACAATTTCTGATATGTTGGTAATAACAACGGCAACAGCAGAAATAGTGTAAGCCAATTTGATTGCAACATTTTGATTCAATAATTTTATGTTTGTATATTTGACATTAAGTCTAGAAAGTTTATACTTTCTGTTTAGAAACTGTTGCTATGATCATATTTTCATTTTAACTATAACTACGCACTGTGGCTTGCTTTTCTAAAAATCATTACTTTTGAACCATTATAGATATCAATTTGAAATGTTTACTGAATATTCTTGAAAAATTTTGGAATGAAAAGTAAAAACAGAAAAAGCTATTTCCTTGTAATTTGAGTTGCAAACAAGACCAAAGACAAACTGAAATCGATCTGCAAAATCATGTTGAAAGTTAAAATGAGAACAAATAAGAAAAAACAATTGCCGGAACAATTCGGTAACCCAATTTTTAATCAGTAGTAGTATTATAATTTTTTAACAAAATATTCCATTCCGAATAACTGCAAATAAAATCAAATTTTTAAAGAAATTTGAGTGCTGCTAAGTTGAAAACTAAATCTGTTAAGTTAATAATATAAATTTGTGCATATTTGAAAATTGCTTTAATTCCATTTAAACATATATATATTTTATGACTCAATTAAACATAATGAATAAGTAGCTCCCATCACAATCTAAAGCAACTTTCACTAACTTTCAAGAGTCTCATAATTTAGCAGCTGCTCAGTCTATTAGCGCTTGATTTATACAAGTTAATTAACACGTTTGTTGCCCAAAAAAGCCAATGTTGGACAACATTGAAATGAAAACATGCAAAAGAGATAGATAGAGAGAGAGAGAGAGAGAGAGAGAGGGATGGAGAATGAGTGAGCGAGACATATGGAACGAATGACTCTACCTATGTCAACAAGGCAGACAAAAAGCACAATTAAACCCTTTGAAAAGGCGCAGACAAAGCAGCAAATACAAACAATAGCAAATGCCTAAGGGTTGGCGTTGAAAAGGCCATGAAGGTCAAGCCCCTGCCCCGGTTATTTTGGATGAGCTTGTACCCACCTTGGGCCTGGGGCCAAGAGTAGATTTATTGGATATTGTCGCATAAAGTCACATGGATTTTGCACAACATTTTATCGCCAGACGCAAAGATAAACGCCATAAACAATTGTCTGGAAGCAACAGAAATTGCTGGCAATAAAGTCGTGGCTAAAGTGAGAAAGAGATAGAGAGAGAGGGGGGTAAAGGGGAAACTGGCAAACATATTTAGACTTTCCTTAAGTAAATTATTGCAAGAATCGACAGCGCCCAAGTGCAGACAACGACGGAAGCTCAAATGGGCGCAAAAATGTCATTAAAAAGGGCAGCCAGAACATTGCCGGGAACGTTGAATATCCTTGTCGGAGCAAGAGTGCGGGCAAGTTGTTGTTTCCGTTTCCGTCATGTTGAGGTCCTTTTCAAATGTTGACGACAGCTTACAATAACAGCATCACCAACACCAACACCAACAACAACATCACATCCACCATCTTTACCAGCCAGTAGCTGTTGACTGACAACATTCTCTGGCATTCAACCTCATCCTGAGATTTGGAGTCTCGTCCACAGCGTTTTTGGTATGGAAGGATGCCTGGCAGTTGCCTTCTTCATCTCATTTGTGATTTGTTAGCGTTGTTGCATTCGCAAATATTTGTTTAGCCTTTTTGCACCCGGGGTAACGATTACCAGCCAGCTAGTCTGAGGCAGCAATCAGTTGGTCCAGCTATTTGTTTATGTTCATTCGATAACTCTTGGTTAGCTTTGATATGGGTGCAACCTTTCTAATGCTCATCATAATTAAAATTGCAAAGAATTTAAGTATTCTACTGCAAGTTAAATTCTTAGGAAAGCATATCCTGTAGCCATAGTCAATAAGAATTTGCTCACAGTTGATTTAGCTATAGCTCTAAAAGACATAGAGATGAAATGAGCTCATATTTCTACACAGTTAATAGTAATTCATTCCAAATTGTTAAACATTTATAAAAGAAATCAGAAGTTACCATGAAAACTAATCATTCGGGGATGTCACGGAAATCTCTAGAGATTTTGGCTTGATTTGTAAATCTCTTGAAAAAACTGTAGGTGTCACAGGCATTCGAGAGATTTCATATTTTCGAACTTCTGTGTTCGAAAGCAACATGGCTGCCTCCATGGGGCTGTCAGCACACCAAAGTAAATTTGTTAACATTTTTCCTTGGTTTTATTATTAGTTTTGTTAAATTAATTAAGAAAGTTTAAAGGTTATACATTTTGAGATTAAATAATAGTAGTTTTGTAACTTAGGTTTACATGTTACAATACAATTTTTTTGAAATTTTATGCCTGCCAAATTTAAATCGTGTGAAGGACAACTCTGTTACTTATCGATAACAAACTGAGTTGCCATCTTACAAAAATAATTTAGTAATTTAATAAAAATGAACCATAAAAACGAATTTGATTGGAAATATAAAAATGAATACGTCGTTTAATTATTTATTACTTTCATATAAAATATAAATTAATCAAATATTCAATGAAACAAAAGGTTAAACTTAATTTAAAGCAAGTAGACAACTCTATGCCCGATTGGTGTAAGCTGTTAAATATTTTAGTAGAGATTTTGTATACATCAAAATTAATAACTTTATCCAATAAAATGTTAATAAAAATAAATGCAGATTTCTTACAAAAAAGGGTTTCTTTTCATTAAAAAGATTGCTTTTATTTTTAAAAATTTTTTTGTGTTTGAATTAACGCAAATCTTTTGAGAAAAAGAGATTTCTGTGACACCTAAGAATTGGTATTCGGCTGGAATAGCTTTCCGTGACACCCCTGATTATGTTCTACAGATATATCACATGGATAATTTGATATATGTACATACAAGCTTATGCTACACTTAATTTTCTAACTTTCTTAAGATTTTATGCAATGGATGTTCAATTTAATATTCTGATATCTTGGTCTAGCTTCAACATCAATTCAATATCAGCAAAAGCAATAACGAAACACTAAGCCATTTGATGTTTATAAACACAATCATAAAAATAAATGAATTTATGCTGCCAACTGAATTGAGCATTTCACAATACTCTAGCCTTTAACGAGTAATTTCCATAAAGCATTTTAAATAGCCAATAAATCGAAGAACTCAAATGCGAATAATGCAACTCTCGAGCCATTTAAAAGTCAATTCACAAAACGCAGCACGTCAAAGCAGCATCAGCAAAAGCTCCATTATACAGAAAGATATATGTATATATAGATGTATATATGTATGTGTGTGTATGTGTCCCACGCTTAGCTCATAATTCTCGCGATTGGCTTTAGATTGAATTTTGTGCAATGGATGCGTCTTTTTTGATGATAAATGTGCTTGCCACAAACGATTTGTTGCGCATACTTTGCCACAAAATTTATGCGAATTTGTAATGCAATTCATAAGCCGCAATGTTCCACAATGCAGCAGGAAGCAGCAATGCAGCGTTTACAATGTTGCAATTTATTGTAGTGCAGACTTGTCAATGCTACCAAATAAATGGTCCTGCACAAAGGACTAACTTCAATGCAATGCTCTTAGTTCTCTCTTCAAAATGACTTTATATGTTAATCAGCAGCAGTTTGTCAATGGAAATGAAATCAAATAAAATGACCGTAAAGTAGGTTATAATAAATATATACATATATCGTGTCTTAAGTTTTAGTTAGGTATAATGTAGTAAAAGCAAAATATTTGATGCTGCGTCCACTTCCGATTCCTATCAAAACATTTGGATTATTCTGAATTGCGAATATCAATGGAAAATTCAGTGGATTCAAGCTTATCTTTAAAAAGGAATAACAATTGCTATTTCTTTCAAAAACAGGATCACAAAATCGAAAACGATTCAGAATGTGAACAAGAAACAAATGTTATAAGACATAGTGTTCCGATTTTGATCAAATTTGGTCAACATATGTAGAACGTGCTTTAATTTAGATATAGTGACTTTGGTCGAGCTATTTTTCAAAGAGAACACAAAAGTTTTCCATACAGAAACTAATTTTCAACCGATCGTTCCTATGGCAGCTATAAGATATAAAAGTCTGATTTTGTTGAAATTTTGTCATCATTTGCAAGCTGTTTTTAAACATAGGTTAAGTGAGTTTGGTTGAGTTATTTTGAAAAACAAAAAAGTTTTCATACAAAAACTAATTTTTCAACCGATCGTTCCTATGGCAGCTATAAGATATAAAAGTCAGATTTTGTTGAAATTTTGTCATCATATATAAACTGTCCTTTACCTTGGGCTTAGTGCGTTTGGTTGAATATGTGATATTGTTCTATCGAATTGTTCCGTTTATAAATAACAAGCTTTATCAGTTTGAAAACTTGCATAATTTGCACAAATAAGTGCTGTTTTAGCTATATATACTATATAGTTTAACACTTTAGCTTAACTAAAGTTGACCATCATGATTTTGTAGAAGATGTAAGTTCCAGAATTTGGCCTTAAACATTTCATTATCATAGTTTGTTGCTGGTATGATAAAACTTTGAAAATGAGGCCGCTGACTCTAAGCAGCGTATAGCGCCACCTACTGGCGACAAGTTTAATTATTGAGACGCTTCTGTCGCCATTTTGATGCTGCTCTCTGCACTCTGCACACACTTTAACGTTGTTTGCTTAGTCATTTTGTGAGAGGCAGTCAGCTTGTCAGTCTGTCTATGTTAACGATGACGTCGACGTTGCTGCTGACTTCGCTGTTGACGTTGCCAGTGCCGTTGTAGTTGCCGTTGACGTTGACGTCGCCGTTGATAAACGCCTCAGTTGGCATTTTTGTTGGCGGCTGCGTCGGCTGCGCATTAAACAATTTTGTTAATTAAGTAGGAAAAATTGTTAGTTTATTTACTCATCAACTTTGCCAGTTTGCCATACCTAAAGCACACATATTCTCATTGCACTTACTTTACTCTGCTACCTTTCTTTGCCACTTACTCCAACCATTTCTCCTCTCCCCCACCCCCCTTGTAGTCCTTTGGCAAGTTTCTTTTTTTTGCCTAGCTTGGCAAGTTTGCAGTTTGCTTTGTGCGCCGCCGCTCAAAAATTCTCAAGTGCACAATTAATTAGTAAAGTTGGCAACGTCGCTTGAGAAAAGCAGTGGGAAAAGCAAAGTATATCGCAATTTTCAACGCTATTTTGGAATTTATGGCTCGTTTTGATTAGACTCGAGAAAGTATCGCAAGTTTGTTTCCTTCGGCGCACAAGTGTATCAACTAACTAAGTAGTTAAGCTTTTCTGGCCATTTTCCCGTGGAAATGTGCCAATGTCGTGTTGACTGTTTTTTGGATGGAGGCGTCAAATTGAAAATTGATTGGAAGCTGCATAAGTAATGAAAGTGATTTTGGTATCCAATTCATTGCTTTCAATCTCTCTTTCTCTTTTTGTTTAACGCTATTGTTGAGCATGAAAGCAAATTGAGTTGGATTGAAGTTTTCCAGGCAGTCAACTGGCAGGCTGATGGCCATTTAAAAGCATATAAAAAAAATATGGGGCCTACTGTTCTAGAGAAAACACACACAATTTAATTAAATGCAAATGCTATCTAAGTTTGAATGATGAGCTTCCTCTTTTTAAACAGAGTTTATCAAAAACAACAATGAAAATTTAGCTATTGAAGAAAACGTTTGCACACACAAACTTAATTTTCGACCAATTATTCCTATATACATTCGCCCGATTTTGATCAAACTAAGGATTGGTTGAGTTTGGTTTTTCGTTCAACAACTTATATTTCAAAAGATTATTCCTACGGAAGCTCTTAAGATATAGTCGACCGATTTAGATCTAATTTGATCAGAATGACAAAAACATAAAGGTTGGATGACTTTGCTTGAAATATGTAGCTGAAGAATCAAATAAGATTTATAAATAGAAATTGCGAAGTCGATTGCGTTTGGTGTACAGTGTGTTTTATCAAGATAATTTTCAAATTGAGAGAAGTATTAAGAGTATATATACTTTATGAGGTCGGAGACATCTCCTCCAATTCGTTGCATATGTCGTGACAAAATTATATTACCCTCTAAAAGGGCATAATTATACTTTATTATACTTGATGCTATTACATTTTATTAATGAATATAAAAAGAAAAAGGTAAAGCAGCACCGAAAATTTCAAAGTCATTATCAATACCTATTTCTTCATTAAAGCTTTAATCGATTTCAATTGTTAGATAATGATAAAATCTAACAATTTGCAATACAGTTTACTGGAATCTGTAAAAATGGTTCATTTTTAGACCATTTTATCTCCAAAATTCGCTAAAAAATATCCAAATGGGCAAACTTCAAAGTCGACTTAAATTTTTTGAAACGTTCGCAACGCAACTTTAAACAAGCATAACTTTTTTTCAAAGTCAGTTATCCTTTTATTTTAAAATAGGCTTAAAAGTACTCCCAAAGAACTGCATTTTGCAAAACAATTTCAATAAAAAACAAGTAAGAATAGTCTAGTCGAGTTTGCCCGACTACGAGACTCCCTGCTCCCAACTTGCATTTCAAGCAGTTCAGCGGCAACACAAGCAAGCAGCGTACTCAACTTGCACAGTGCATGTCAAACTGTTGTTTCTGCCTGCTGAGACAGGGGAAATAAGTTTTTCCATAACTTTGGTGCTATTTATCCGATCGTGTTGAAATTTACACATCCGAAAGACATTGATTAAACATACATTAAAGCTCTATCTTTAAAATTGTGGCTGTGGGAGTCTTTTGCGATTGAAATAAACTTGATCTGCGTATGGTATACAGGAACCTACATGCCAAGTTAGGTGTCTCTAGCTTATGTAGTCTCCGAGATCTGTGTGTTCATACGGACAGACGGACAGACAGACAGACGGACAGACAGACGGACATGGCTAGATCGTCACGGCTGTTGATGCTGATCAAGAATATATAGTTTATATAGTCGGAAATGCTTCCTTCTGCCTGTTACACACATTTGCAGTACTTTATAACTCCCTTTTTCCCATTTTCAATGGGAACAGGGAGTAAATATAGCTACTAATGTGAATGCTAGCTGTGTCAATAAAAGCATATTTGCGTACCAATGTAACGTCCGTATTTGAATATTTGTTTAAATGCATCTAGCACTGCAAGAGGTTAACCGCAAGCAGTTCATTTAAGCAAGCAGAAAACTTAACGATGCTGCAACAAACGATTTCTGTTAACTAACATTGGCATAACATTTCGCAAAATTGCAGCTAGCGCCATCTGTTGTCTACGCGCGCAACTTTATGCAATTTAAAAATAAACGGCCAGTTCAGTTTTGCCAGAGTCGAAGATATTGATAAGATTTTGTTGTAGGAGAATGGGGAAAGATCTGAACAGATTGTAAGCCAAATTTGTTTAGCAAAATGTATATGAAGTGTGGTTGCTCTAGCTTCAAAACAGACAGACAGAAGTAAGTTTCACAAGCCTAATATACATTTTTTTTTTTTAAATTCTTAAAAACAGAGTAAGTTTAAACACAAAGCGTCACAATTTGTTTGTTCTTTCAAACGTGGAGGGGGGGTTAGTTCGAGGGGGTTAGCAATACCATCGCATGATTCTCAACAAAACCATATAGACACAGTAACAAGAAACACAAGAATCATCTAACCATGTCACCATCAGCTACATTATGAGAACATATATATAGAACTATACATATATATATATATATATATGTATATGCAGTTACTATTATAATTATGATAAAACTTTTGACACACTTATTTCTGGCTTAGTTGTCTATAAGCATTGAAGCGAGCGCATATTTTACTTAATAATATTTATAATAGAAATAATAATGACTTTTTTTTCCATTTTTGGAAGAAAAAAAAATGAGTAGAAAAACCACTTAGCGCTTTTATCGCTCTTATTATTATCCTTAACATTTTGCTTTCTTTTTGAAGCAAGACTCCAAATTTATGCACGTCTGTTAAACGAAAATCTAATTTAAAAAACAATGTTTTTTAACAAAGTGCAGCCAAAATTTGGTCACGCTTTATTAAATTATTAAACTGTATAATTAGCTGCTGCATAATTTGTTGCATACAAAGTAAAGCACCTAAAATTGATGTTGTAAATTAATGGTTTATTGGTTACATTCAAAAATGATATAGTATCTTGAAAACGTATTTCTGGTTTTAGCACAGCTCTAAAATTGAGGTCAATGCACTCCACATAGTTGCCCATGGCAAAATCAGCAAGTGTTAAACTTATTAATGATTTATATTGATAAGAAATGCGGCTTAAACGTTAATTTTAAAGACAATGCAAAGACAGTATACAATGTACATACAAAAATAGATATCAGATATATGCAGACTAGTTCAATATCATTGCAACTTGCTTTAGCCTATCAAGTCTTATGCAATCTTTTATTATACTATCGCCAACAAGATCATGTACAAAACAATGCAAATAGCAACACAAATAGTAAAAGCCAAGTGGAAATGTGGTGGCATTTGGTGGTGCCACAACAGACTGCTTGAAATCTGCCACCATAAAAGCAAGTCCACAAAAAACAAACGGAAAACAAAATAATATCTTAAAATAAACAAGGCGAATATTTGTATACGCTTTCAAAACTTTTATAATCGGTAGTGTCACGGAAATCTCTAGAGATTTTGGCTTTGGTTGGTTTGTAAGTCTCTTGGAAAAAACGTAGGTGTCACAGGAGTTCGAAAGATTTCATATTTTCGAACTTCTGTGTTCGAAAGCAACATGGCTGCCTCCATAGGGTTGTCAGCACACCAAAGTAATTTTGTAAATTTCTTTGCTCGGTTTTATTATTAGTTTTGTTTAATGAAATAAGAAAGTTTAAATGTTATAAGATTTGACATTAAATAATTACACAATTTTTTTACAATTTAAATTGTATGTAGAACAACTCTGTTGCCTGCACCAACACTTATGGATAACAAACTGAGTTGCCATCTTACAAAAATAATTTAGTAATTTGATAAAACTGCACCATAAAAACGAATTTCATTGGAAATATAAAAATGAATGCGTCGTTTAATTATTTTTTACTTCATATAAAACATAAATAAATCAAATATTTAATGAAACAAAAAGGTTAAACTTAATTTGAAGCAAGTGGACAGCTCTATGCCCGGTTGGTGTAAGCTGTTGAATATTTTAGTATAGATTTTGTAAAATGCAAAATTAATAACTTTATCCAATAAAATGTTAAAAAAAAATAAATGCAGATTACTTAGAAAAATCGTTTTCTTTTTATTAAAAAGATTGCTTTTATTTTTACATATTTTTTTGTGATTGAATTTACACAAATCTTCTGAGAAAACACGGGGCTTTGAAACCAACCCAAAGAGATTTCTGTAACACCAAAGAATTGGTATTCGGTTGGAATTCGGTTAGAAGATTTTGCCCTGACAGCCCTTAATATTCATATCTCTAACATGATTAATTGTAAATACTTTTTACAGGCTTTACCTATAAGCTCTGAGCGAAAAATGACGGAATTAAGGAACTTGGGTTCGAATCTCCGCGTGTTCAAATAATGTGTGGGGTAAGGCTGAAATTGCAAATCATGAAAATAATTTGGTTTTTCTATAGCCGTCCTATTTCTTAACAAATTTTCAAAAGTATTTTTGTTTTGCAAAAATTTTAAGTTGTAATTCAATTTGAATTGAAGGAAAAGTTGAAAAAATCTTAGAAACCTTCATTCTTCAATTATAATGTGAGCTTGTGTTACCGTTTGTTTTTGTTTTGGAGTACATTTTGTTTCTGATCTAAGTAAAGTAGGTACTATATGTGTCTATATATTAATTTGTAATTTAAGATACTTTTGAAACGTGACATAGCACATGAGAAATTGAAAATACCTTTTGCATTAGTTCAACCATATTCGGTATTCGGTATTCGGTATTCGGTCGCATGAAGTCACACAATAATTGAGCGCTTTTCTTTTCTACTCGATGCATTTCCAGTTTTGTTTTCATTTCCATTTTCCTGTCGTGTATATATAAAGTAGTATATGAAAACGCAAAAAAAACGTTTTGCCGGCTCTTTTTGACTTAGGTCTCGTTTTGCTCTTGGTGTTATAGGCCAGACAGACACGAGCTTAACGAGCTTATTACTTTCAATCAACTGCATTAGAGGCCCTACGATCTTTATATTTACATTGTGTGATCGCTTAAGTGGTTGGAAAATCACAATGAAAAACGCTGCTATTTATGCTGCCGGTAGTCAAGAAAAGCGGTTTTAATGTTTTGGGGCATGCTTTTGCTATTTACACGTTGGGTTGAACAACATTAATTGCTACAGTGCACAAATGGATAAATAATAGTTGAATTATTCAGCCTATTAGGTGTCTAATAATAGTTTATAAAAATATATCAGTAAATGCCAAGAAATCTTGTTGTTGACATTTTTTTAGACTTTCAATTTTCTGAGTTATTGATTTATTGAAAAACCCCCCACAAACTTTAACCAAAAATATATATTTGACCTTAAATCAACACCTCCAATTGCAAAATCAACTTTCATCAACAATATTTAACAGAATTTATTTGATTTTTCATTAAATTGCTTTTAGCTCAACGAGCAAAGCAACTTTGTCTTAAATGTGCAAGATTTGAATCTTTATCGCATAGGCATATAGTTGCAATGAGCCTGCAGGTGGTAAGCATATACAAATACATATATATCTATGTGTGTATTGGCTAATATCAAATATATATATGTGTCTTTAACAATTTATAATATTTTTTGTTTTTGGCAAGTGTTTTGTGGCATTGTGAAACCCACCGCAACCTGAGCAGCCATATGAAAATGGGGTTTCGGTGACACGCAACCAACTATCTGCATGAGCACAAACCAAAAACAAGTAAGCATATAGAGCTGCTCGATTAGGAGTTACCCTGTATATAGACAATAATGTCTGTCAAAACGGTGCAAATTTTTGAAAATGTTCCAAATAATTTCGGTGTTTATTTATTTAATAATTTAATGTCGACTAAAGTCACAGTCGAATTTACAATGATTAAAATTAAAATTGAAAACATTATTAAAATTAATGAAATATTAAAACAATAATAATTAAATTACGAAAAAATTAAAAAAAAAATAAATAAATAGCTAGGGGATAAACTTCAAAAAAAATGTATCCAACATTTATTGCAAGGATTGGCGAAAACTCACAAGAACCCAATCAGATCAAGACGTTAGTAAGTTAAAAGTATACAAAAAATACCAAAAATACAAATATAAAAATATAAAAATATAAAAATATAAAAATATAAAAATATAAAAATATAAAAATATAAAAATATAAAAATATAAAAATATAAAAATATAAAAATATAAAAATATAAAAATATAAAAATATAAAAATATAAAAATATAAAAATATAAAAATATAAAAATATAAAAATATAAAAATATAAAAATATAAAAATATAAAAATATAAAAATATAAAAATATAAAAATATAAAAATATAAAAATATAAAAATATAAAAATATAAAAATATAAAAATATAAAAATATAATATAACCAAAAATGCAAAAATACAAATACAAAAGTAAGAAGTTTAGGAATAGCTGTAGCATTACTTATAACAAGGAAAAGATTGTTATAATCAGAACATAAGTTACGAAAAGGCGTATGAATAGCATGGTTAGTAATACAGGCTTGAAGAGAAAGGGGGAGAAAGTTTCTTGTACTTCTAATACGAACAGGAAAACTTTTATTTAATCTCTTAGGATTTGTTGAAAACTGTTTAAATGTTCCAAAGCATTTGCATTCACTCATGTGGCGAGGGATGTTTAAAGCTTTAATTTTAGTTTTACATGCGCATGTTAGGCAAGTAAATGGCATCTAACTACTACGTCTCTAGGATTGACTCCAAGCTGCCTCCTTCTATTCATTGCATACATTAGCATAATTTGATGAACTCAATTTTAGGCACTTTGCGGGTACAGGGTATTGCAATACTACACTAAGCAATGCAATGTCAACCGGGCCGGGGGTGAACTGGCTGAGGTATGGGGCTGTGTCTGGGGCCAGATCGGGCCATGTTTGGTTGGTATTCCAAGTTTTGTTTTGGGTTGGTTTATGTAGCATTTTTAGCTTTTTAGCTTTTATCTGCTTACAGCAGCGACAACGAGCTCATTCAATTAACTAGACGCGTTCCATGTGGATCGGTATTTTGAAGCTCCTACTCGTGTCTTAGGAGTAATACGTGATATACATAAATGCAAATATATTTAGATTGTACTCTCTACAAATATGTCCAGTAGTTTTATATTGTTGTTGTTGTCACTGTGGTGCTTACTTTCACTCTTTCAACTGGCAAAAGGTTAAGATCTGTGTGATAATAACTGCAGCAGCGATATGTGACTTGTGTTTTTTTCTATGTGTTTAATGTAGCTAAATTCAACCCAGAGTTATTGCAATTCTTGTTGCGCAATGGCAATTTCGATATCAATCCATTTAATTGTCATTTATTGGTGTGGGAAACGTGTCCTATGAAATATATTGGATTTCAGCTATTTACCAGGTAAGTTGTTATAAGAATTTAAGCTTTTATTTCATTTAACCAAATACAAATGAAATAAAAAATAATTTTTATAAATAAATTTCAGTTTTTAAGAGTGAATTTCTCATAAAATGCTCAAGGACTCTTTGTGCTGATATCTTATACCTATATATGTCCAATTGATCAAAGCAAACACTGTTCAATCTTTGGTCCAGTTAAGTGCGCTACCCAAAAGGCAACCTTCAACTTTTACCTATAAATCATTGTCAAACGTCATCAATAATTTGCAGCATATTTTATTCATATCTTTCACTTTTTGTGCACCCTCGTTGCCTTAGTTGTTGCTTTGAAATATTGTCGCAAATAAGTATTTCTCCTTTTTCATATTAGTAAGTAATGCAAAAGTTAAGGCAAGCCAGCAATGAGGCCAATGTAAAAGTTGAAAACCATTTATCTGGTGCACAGCATGAAATGGTTTAATAGGAAAAGATTTGCTTGGCAAGATTTTAGTCAGTCTCAAAAAAAAAGACAAAAAAAAGGCTACAATATTGCATGTAAACATGTTAGCCAATGTTATCAACTAAATTTTGCTTAAATGCCATTATTAAAAATAATTAAAATTATGAATAATTGCATGCTTGAGTATTATCAAATCAAATGACTTAAGCAACGAACTTGAAAATATTAATTTACACTTTCGATTCGATCTTTCATAACAATGAAGCACAACAACAACAACAACAACCAAAATATTAACCACCATAAAGTGAGTGTACGCATTCAAAACTATCTATAACAATTTGCATTTACATAATATCGTGTCGGAGAAAAGTAAAAAAGTGCAAAAACAACCGCAGATGATAACAACACACTAGCAAAAAAAAAATATATATAAAATGGGCGGGCAACATTGATGTCTGTGAAAAACGAAACCAAAACTAAAACCAAAGTCAAAACAAAACATAATTGCTTAGCTTAAGTTCAACGAATATGCTATACTCTTCAAAACTGTACTTTATTCAGATGATACAATTCTTGAACGCTTTGTCATGCTGGAAAATCCTGCATGGTCTAAGCAAGCTTCTTCTTTGGCTCGCAAGTTGGTTCCATGCATATTTGCAATAAGTGTTGTACAATTTGACTAGTTAGTGTTGTAAAATATGCCAAAATGACCGTTAAAGTTAGAAATATATGTCAAAATACTTTTTTTATTGTTTTTGTGAAACTTTGTGTTCTTAAAAGAGGAAACACAAGTGATGCATGACGTGTCTGTGTAATTTCTTGCATGGACTGTGACATATTTTCAAGAAAATGTATTTCTCGCATCGTCTAGACACCGCTTATAAAAACAAACTGAGCAGAAGCGTGTAGAACTTATAAATGAATTCATATCTTACATTTGAATTCTTATGAAGCTTTGCCCACTTTACAATATTTTATTTGCTACGTATTGATGTAAGTCTTGCTTTAATGAAGTTAAATACATTCAAGTTAAATTATTTGTCATCAAAGCTTTGCATTTTCTTTCTTAAATCACATTTCAATTTCAATTTTGTTCTAATTTGTCGCCACATACTTTTTCTTTTCTTTCTTTTTTTTATAATCCTCCTTGACTGAGTATCAAACCGGCAATCTTATAGGTCAGCAGCACAAATAGCCTACGATATCTCGCTTACGCACGAATAAATGAATAAAAAAAAACAAAATGAAAAATGCTGCGATGCGACGATAATTTGTGCACATGTCATAAAATTTAGCACAAATGTGTTTGTTTTGCGATTTCAAACAATTGTGTCTGCTTTTTTCATATGTGTATAATATAGTATATCCTATATTGAGAATTGACAACAAATGAAAGTCTTAGTGTATTGAAAATTGAAAGAGTTTGTACGTTTCTATAACAGTTGTTTACACTGTACAATGTGCATACTATATAAAGTCAGTAATAGATTGAACTTTGATTACTCAAAATTCGCATGGAGAGAATAAAAACTAGTCGAATTTTGCATGTCAATCGTGACAACAATGGAACAATTAGCTTTAAAAGTCCCAAAAATTAACATCTTTAAATATTAGTTTAAAATATTTTAAAAATAATTTTTTAACAAATTAAATAATGTATGCTTGCTCGTTTAGTTCTACTTTGAAGCCTTTAAAGCTCTGTAAGTCAAATGCTTTCTTTCGTTACAAAGCAGCTGCTTATATCTATAAATGCCCAACTTAGAAAGGGTATAGAAAATCAGTGCAGCGTTGCGTGTGCGCGGCGTTTGGAAGCGAGTTTTCATCGGCGCAGAAGCAAAGTCAGCCAAATGCATTCACGCTTGTGCCGCCAAGGTAAAGTCAAGGCAACAGGTGCCAGTAAAAGCAGCAGCAGCAGCAACAACTGCAGTAGCAGCAGCAGCAGCAGCAGCGACTGCAACTGCGACAGCGAAATTCTTTGGGCAGTTGGCAATGTTGCTGCTGCATTTTCTTTGCACTTGAAGCGCACTCGAAGCGCAAACCGCGAATGTGCAAGACGTGAATTGCAGCAGCCGATGGTTTAAAAGGATAACAATTTATATACAAAAATATAATAATTAATAAATCATTTCAAATGAGCATAAAAGTATAAACAAATTGATATATATTGATATATATCGCATAGCAAAAATGAAACAAAAATCAATTTAAAAAACAAATTCAAGTTAAAGTTTTTTCTAAGATTTTCTCAACAATGGAAAATGAAGTGTTAAAATAAACCAATTTCAAAACTTTTGACAAAATAAAGTGCATTCGAAATTAACAACAAAATAACAAAATACACATAAATAAAAAATAAAAAGTTTAGTTAGATAAAAATGTTTGAAAAACTAAAAGTTATTTTTTAAAATAAATAAAAATAGCTTTGCAGGCCGTAAATGTGATAAAGCATATTTAAATGTTACACTTAATATATATTTCAAAAATATTGAAATAATGCAAACAAAAATGCCAATAAAAAACAAAATAATATTATAAAAAAAAAACAAAAGTTTAAAATAATATGTGAAAGTCAATAGAATTGAATTTATTCAGTAGTGCAAGACAAACGCAATTCAACAAAAATGAAATACCTAATTGCAATCTGCCTCTTTACGCTAATTTCCAAAGGTATAAAAAATAAAAAAAAACAAATCATATTTTGTTTTTCGTTCGCTCACGATCTTTCACATCTTTTGCAGATGTGCAAACCTTGCTGATAAACCAAATGGATTGGAAAAATCTGCTCAACAGCGGCGCATTGGATTTAAATGTCTTGCGTTGTTTTCTGCGCGATAAAAACTTTTGTCCCAGTCCCTATATTGAGCATCGTCTCTTTGCACCGTAAGTTCGTGTTATAAATAGTTCGAGAGCAATACAATTTGTGTGATAATCTGCACAAGGTCTCTAATTTATGTGCATAGGCGTACTATTTATCAAGTTATTTAGTTGTGAAGCATTTTGGGAGAAAGTGTGAGACGATTTTTAAGATGCTACGCGGGCTTTTTTTTGTCTTTTTTTTTTTGTAAATGGAATTTACCTGGTTTGTGTGTCAGCCACGATAAAAACTTGTGCAACCACAAGGATATGTGCTGAAAATATATACAATTAATGGGTGGGCAACTTGTTTTTTTTTGCCATCGCCAAATTGACCCACTTAAAAGATGCCTCCTCGTTTCAGGCCTGCGGCTCATTCAGAGTTGGCCACGTTCCATGGCTAATAAAAGCGGTCGAAGATGACATCAATTGCATTTGTAAATGAAACGTTTTTCAAATGCCGCTACGCAAGTCGTTCAACTTGTCTGGCCGTCTGGCCGTCTGATCGTCTGATCGCCTGATCGTCTGGCCGGTTGGCCCGATCCTGACCAATTCTTTTGGTTAAGGCCAAGTTCAAATTCATGTCTAGATCTAGCCATTTTTGGCTGGTGAATGTTTCAAATTTCTTGCAGTAAATAAATGCCATCGATTACGTGCTGATGACTCTGCATAAGCTAACAATATTTCATTAGAAAACTTGAACATTTCACTAGTGCAACGGTTGTGCCCGATTGCAGCGATAACTTAATCCCATTTACCTCTTTCTACGGCTATAGAATATATCTTCAGGCCACCGTTAGCTACATACTTGACTAAACTAGTTAACAAAATAAATACTTGACAGATTTGTTGCATCAATTATAATTGACAATACATACATATAGACCATATATCAAGGGTAAACTCAAAACAACTTGGTATATCAGAGAAATGAAAACAGGTAACACACCGATTTAAAGACAGGAAGCATTTAATGATGTCAAAAAAACAAGAAAGAAACGTTATATTCGCTGCGCCGAAGTTTTATACCCTTGCAGAATCGTTTTTCTAATAAAAACCTCACTTTCGAGCTTTTGTACCTATGACAGCTATAAGAAAACTTAAACTCAAGTTTTAGTCAACATGTATGGAGTGTCCTTAAACTAAGGTTGAGTGACTTTTAGTTATCCTTCAATAAAAAAAAAAGTTTTAATACAAAAATTTCGTTTTCAACTGTTTATTCCTATGACAGCTATAAGATATAGTCATCCGATTTTGATGAAATTTTTTCAGCATCTATAGACTGTGCTTAAACTTAAGTAAAGTGCGTTTGGTTGAGTTATCTTAAAAAACATAAAAGTTTTGCTTACAAAAATTCAGTTTTCAACCGTTTATTCCTATGACAACTATAAGATATAAGCATCCGATTTTGATGAAACTTTTTCAGCATCTATAGACTGTCGTTAAACTTAAGTTATGTGGGTTTGGTTGAGTTATCTCAAAAATAAAAAAGTTTTTCTTACAAAATTATCGTTTTTAACCGATTGTTCCCATGACAGCTATAAGATATAGTCTTCCGATGTTGATGAAGTTTTGTTAACATATATAGACTGTCGTTAAACTTAGGTTAAGTGAGTTTGGTTGAGTTATCTTAAAAAACATAAAAGTTTTTCTTACAAAAATTCAGTTTTCAACCGTTTATTCCTATGACAACTATAAGATATAGTCATCCGATTTTGATGAAATTTTTTCAGCATCTATAGACTGTCGTTAAACTTAAGTTATGTGGGTTTGGTTGGTTCGATCTAGCCAATTCGAACACATGCACTGCTTGCAGCTAAAATAAGAACATGTGCCAAATTTCTTGCTGATCAGGAATATATATAGCTGATGGACGTCTTCTTCAATGGAGACAAAATTTGAATACCCTCAGCAAGGGTATAAAAACACTTTCGAACTTACTCTGCCATATCCAAAGAGTATCAACTAACGATGATGACAGACTTTCGTAAGCTTTAGCATAATAAAGCTGGCACAAAATTGAGAATTTTCAATCATAAGTAGTATAAAATTATTATTTGAGTAAATATTTACAAAAGCATAAAGTAAAGAAAGCTGTTTATCCAGCTAAAAACTTCAACTACCATAAAAACTGATGACTGCGAAAATATAAACAAAACAACAAGATACAAATTAATGTGTGTATTTCAGTCCACAGCAGCTACACTTTTTGTCTCTTAAGTGTTTATTATTTTTGAACTGCACGGCAACAGTTTACAAAACGATTGTTGCTTTAAAAGATATTTAAAATGATTGTTTTCTGTTTTAAAACAGACCTTTTGCTTAAATTAACAAAAAAAAATTTTAATTGTAATTGATTATTGAATATTTAAGGATTACATAATAAGTTTTTTGATATTTAAAAAAAAAAAGAAAGAAATATTTTCTTATTGCTGTTACGAGTAGGTATGTATTGCGTCGAGTTTCAAAAACTTTACACTAATAATATTGTATTTTTATAAACCGGTTGTTTTATTTGAATTAACCGGCAAAGTGGCTGCAACAAATTGCTCGCGTCTAAGGCAAAGATAATCCCGAGTATATTGCACTCTAGTTTCACACACAAACGGATTCAACAAGGAGCAAAGATAATCATGATAACCAAAATTGCAGCCTGGGTAATCAGCATATGCCACACATTCCTCAGTCTTATCATTGGGCTGATTTTTACACCATCTGGCATAGGGTATAGGTGCACCATTTTTGGCAAGAACAAATTTTCGATTATTGCCCAATGCATTGATACCAATCCAAATCGAATCTTTTACTTTATTTGCAAATGGCAATCCTTTGTCCTTTAGATATTTTGTTGTTACATTTCTATCCCGTTCATTATCAAATACCAATAAACTGGCATTCAATGCACCACATTTGCGAAAAGCAACATGCCAATTGACCTGTCAAAATAACAACAACAAAACAATGATAATAAATTTACAAAATGTATAGCTATATAATACAATACCTTCTCGAAGGATACATAATAACACTTTTCACCCACACGCGTAAAATAAGATGGACAGACATCTGTCTGTGCACACCAGATGATGCCAAAAATACTGCCAATGCAGAGAACTATGCTTGCCGAGATTCTCATGGTTAACTGATGGTTGAAGCTGTCCTAGGCTTTATTTATATTCAAAATATATCTTTCTGGAAATAAAAATGCATTCTTTTAATTCGGTTTGTCAATTTGAGGGGCTTATCAACTGCATGGCTCAAACTACACTGACAGAAAGCTGTCATTAATACTGATATAAATATACAATTACTCAAAAGTTTTTCTACAATTAAACATAAGTTCAAATTAAAATTTCTTTTAATTATTTTAATAATTGTCAGCGTAAATACAAAAACTTATTGATAATCTTGATTTTAGCACATTTTCTCACTGTGTAGCAATCATGTTGCGTATAAACATTTTATTGCTCTACTATTTTTGGAACATGTTGATAATTGGATTTGAGCTACCTAAATATAATAAATGCTGATAACTTTGCTGTAGGAAATGCACACATGCTTTCTTTACTTATTTATATAGCTCGAGAATCGCCCGTATTTATTTAATCTTTCTTTGAATGTATAATCAAGTATATTTACGCTAAAGATACCGAGAAGCTATCATGGCATTATACGATTATAATCGACAAAATCAGTTAACAAGTAGCGCTTTACATCAAAAGATTATATTTTGGGAATCTTTAGGTTCGCAATAAATAACCATTATTGAAATCATTATTACAGATCAGAAAGTTAAGAAACTTTAATTTTATTTTATTTATGTAATATTTATGATATTTTATGTATGTTTAATGAAAGTAATATGCAATTGCAAAGATCGAAACTCTTATGAATTTGCCATTAACGGCTAAATCTGTAATCGTTTTTATTTTATATCGAAAAAGGTATAGGGATTGTGAATCGCGGATTACGGCAAAATTGACGTTCTTAAATCAACACTTATTCCTGAAAATATACCAATTTGTTCTAATTGCGCTGGAAGCTATACATTTTTGTCTGGGTTGCCCGAAAATTTCTAAACAGTAACTGTATCAGCTCAGAAATGAACAGAGGTACAGACGGACAGACAGACAGACAGACAGACAGACAGACAGACAGACGGACATGGCTAAATCGACTCGGATGTTGATGCTGATCAAGAATATCCTCCTTCTGTCTGTTACACACATTTGCATTACTTAAATACTCACTTTTTCCCATTTTTAATGGGAACAGGGAGTACAAATATGTACATTAAGGTGGACAATAAGGTGGACAGCCATGGGTCTAAAATCAAAATCAAGCCAGCGATTCTTAACTTGAAAATTAAAAATAGAAAATATAATTTAAAAAACCTTAGTGTCTAGCATCGAGACATGTGTAAAATGAAATTTGTTCATCTCTTAGAACAAACTTATAAACGAAAATTCGATATATCGATTTGATTCAGAGATGATTAAAATGAAAAATGATCTGTTATATGATGAAATTATATAGTTGTTTTTCAATTTAAACTGCGCCCTATTAGAAGTGTGCATTCAACGTTAGACAGGAAGTTAGTTTTAAGGTCTTTGTTGCTTTCCGTTTTCAGTTTTACTCAGTCACTGAGGCATAGATAGTTTACTATTACTATAACCATAACATTAGTTTACTTATGAAATCAATGAATGACTAACTTTTATGTCTGCTTTGCATATATGTACATATATCAATTTACATAACTTGCAACCGATTTCGCTTTATTGCAGCAACGGACCGCGTATTGGACTGCCACTGAAAATACATAATCCATTGACCCTGTACAAGGGCGGCTTCAGCAAGCAGCGCGAGACGGTCTTCATAGTGCATGGCTTTAATGGGACAGCTGGGGACAAACATCTGCAGTTTCTGAGGGATGGTTAGTGAGTATATGACATGATGATGTGCTCGAACTATGGGCTTGGAATCAACTAAGCTTCCGCATGTTTTGTAATTTAAGCATATTTGACGCGTGATTTTAATGTGATAACTGTGGATTGGAATCCATTGACACGTTATCCTTGCTATCTACATTCGCTGATCAATACACGTCTAACGGCTCAGTGTACGGCACAGGTGTACTCATTTCTAACGCACTACGGCGCCTCACGCGAGAAGATCACCTGTGTGGGGCACTCGCTGGGTGCGCATATCTGTGGCATGATCAGTAATCACTTGACCAAGAAACAATATCGCATCATTGGCCTGGATCCGGCACGTCCACTCATTGAGCGCAAGAAGAGCAATCGATTTCGTTTGTCCCAAGATGATGCGAGTGTCATACAGGTGCTACATACAAATGCCGGTTTTCTGGGACAGGAGGATAATACGGGCCATCTAAATTATTGTGTTAATGGCGGTCGTGTGCAACCCTTCTGTAAAGGAAATCCAATTAGTGAGTGTTTAGGATTGTGCTCAACGTATTTGATGTATATTTTAATCCTTATTTACACCAACAGGACGTTCTCGATGTTCGCATTTTCTGAGCATTTGTTACCTGGCCACAGCCACCTTGAAGCAATCCAGGTTTATGGGTGTGCCCTGTCCAAATGGCTGTGTGAATCTGTCAGGGCCAAAGCGACTGCCAGTTAATGGCAAAGTTAATCCATTCGAGATCGGTTCATTAATACGAGAGTATAGAATAGGCAACGATGCACCTGACGAGTAAGCATCTTTCACTTTTCACAGCATATCAAAGACTACAAATAAGAATTAAAGCGCTTAGAAAAATCAACTCAAAAACAAGAAAGAAATGTTATCTTCGGAGTACCGAAGATATATACCCTTGCAGAAAAGATTTGCATAAGAAAACTTATGTTTCGATGAAATTTTGCCAACATATGTGGATAGTCTTTAAACTGAGACATAGTGAGTTCTGTTGAGTTATCTTGAAAAACAAAAAAGTTTTTCATACAAAACTTATTTTTCAACCGATCGTTCCCATGGCAGCTACATGTTATAGTGGTCCGATTCTGACATATGTACTGTTTGCAGAAAGAATAAGCATGTGTGCCAAGTTTCATCACGATAGCTCTAAAACTGAGGGACTACTCCGCATATAAACAGACAGACAGACAGACAAACGGACAGACGGACATGACTCGGCCGTTGATGCTGATCACGAATATACAAGTTATTTGTTCAATCTAATATAAAACATCCAAAAATAATTCTTATTTTGTAATTTTTGTATTTAAAATAATCATCCCCAAAACATATTTCAATTTCCAACATTTCATTTTTCAATTGTTTTTTTCAGCGCCCGTGGCTGCATTTGCATTGATGTACCGTATGCCAAGAATTGTCCATTTACGGATTAATAGAATTAGTCGTATTATTTAACTCTTTTTTTTTTGTATTATTTTAGTTTAGTTATACACAATAAACTGTAGATTAATATTAAAAGATAACGTATTTTGTTTATAGAGGAAGATCTGAACACACTGTTGATAAAATTGGTTTTAACTTATTATTCCCACTCAGTAGTACCGGGTGGCTTGGTGGTCAAATCGAACAGTATCCTCGATATTCCATCTAATTTAGATATATCGTGAACCATTTGATTCAGAACCTGAGAGAAACACAAAAAGCAATTAATTCTAATAAATGTTAATAACAATGGACTACAGTGAAACTCACTTGCAATGGCAGTTGAATGGAACCGGGCACAGGTGGCTCACCAGTCTGAAAATCGTTCGATAAGAACGGACGCAATACCACCGATCTTTTGCAGGAAGGCGTACGGCTCAAAGGATCACGATCAAAGTGCACGGGTATTAAAATGACAGGCATTTGTGAAATTTTGCGATTCAAACCCGCTTGCATGATAATCTGCAATACTAAATTCATAAATTATTGTTCTTTTTTAGAATATAAAACACGCACCTCATTGGCAATGGCATCGGCTTGACGCAGTTGCTCCAGCGCCACTGTGTCTAGCCTTGTGTGTGTTATATCCGTAATCAGATGCTGCACGGGTTCACCAAAGATGTAACAGACTCGATTCACATTTTGCAATACGCGCGGTATAATTTTGGCCAAAAAGAACATATCCGGCCAGTTGGGCTCCTGGCTCGTCGTTGACAATCCCACTGCATAGCTATAGGAACGCTTATCTGCCAGCATACCCACCGAACGCACGGGCAATAATGTAGCCTTTATATCCGAATAGGTACAGATTTGCAACAGTTTTGCTTGCTCGTCTTCGTTGGTGGCGCTCGTTATACAATTAATGAGGACATGGCTCTTTTCCAGATTATTCTTAAAGTTCACAATACCACGCACAATGTCCTGCAATCATATATTTGTAATAAATATAATAATTGAGTTTATATGACAATTGCATGCCTGTGTCTCTGAGTAATCATTTTCCATGTATGCTTCCTTGGCGCATAATATGCGTACGGCTAGTCCTGGTCCTGGGAACGGTTGTCGCTCGACCAGTTCCGCTGGCAGGCCAAGTTCCTTGCCCAGATCGCGTACTTGGTCCTTGTAGAAGTTACACAATGGCTCTACAACGCGTCCAGTGTTACGCAATTCACTATAAAGAAGTAGATTATATTATGCAGGTCCTTATCCAATAACAAGTTAATCTTCCAACTATTATTTCTGTGACATCTTTAAGATTTATAGTGTAAAACGTGCTAAAACCTAGACAAAGTACGTTTGATTAAAAGATCGCAAAAAAAAAAAATGTTTTTTTATATGAAAAACTAATTTTTCAACCTATCGTTCATATGGCAGCTGTAAGCTATAGTCGAGTAATAAATTAAGTAATATGTATTCAAAATGTCAATAATATACTAAAGCACAAAAACTTATGCTTCATACACAAGCGATTGTTAATACGGATCTAAAAGATATAGTGGTCCGATTGTCCTTAAATTCTGTCACAATATATAAAATATTTTAAAAGTATAAAGAAGTTTTTCATTGAAAAACTTACTTTTCACACGATCTTTCATATAAGATGTTATTGTCCGATTTTTATGAAATTAGACTTATGTAGAGTGCGTTTCGTTGATTTATTATGAAAAACAACAAAGTTTTTCATATAAAAATTAATTTTTTTTACCCATTGTTTCTATGGTAGCTATATATTATAGAGGTCCGATCCGGGCGATTCTAGCATATGAACTGCTTGCAGCAAAAAGAAGCATCTGTGTCAAGTTTCATCAAGATAGCTCTAAGACTGAGCAACTAGTTCGCATATAAATAGACGGACAGACAGAGATATACGGACAGACGTTTACCGCAGATCAAGAATATATAGATTTACTTTATAGGGTTAGACAAAATGTAACAAAATTGTAACAAAACCCATTTGCAAGGGTGTAACTAGTATCTTAAATAGAATATTGCTCTACCAACTGAGATCCGAGTTAGTGTGACCCGTCTTGATGACTTCGGAATCCTTGCTTATTGAGGACTTTTGCTCAAAAGCAAATAATGTGCCCTGGACCAGGAACACCTCGTCGGGGCTTAGTTTCAGCTCAGCGATCACTTCGTTGGTCACCTTTATGAACATATCACCAATGATTTTGCGCTTGTCTTCCGGATTGTAGGTCTCGCATAGCATGGACGTTTCAACCATTGAATTCACTCCATCCCTTTTCACCAGCGTGGTGCCCTTGAGGAACCTAGAGCCTGCATTACGCACTATTAATTCAACGCCAATGTCTCGCAACGAGCGCGCCACTTTATCGCTTTCGTTCTTCCTCATGAAACCTGCAGAGAAATATAAACTTGTAATTAAAATTAAATATATATCATTTTAATCATTACCATTGTCCACATGTACAGCAATAATTTGGCTGGGATGCAGTGCACAGCCGAGAAGGGCTGCACAAACGCTCGAATCGATGCCGCCACTGACAAGGCACTGTAATAATGAAGTAAAGAATTTAGACTATCATACTTTGAAAATGATTTACGAGTTTCAGACAAACCAATGCTTTCTTATTGCCCACTTTATTGCGTATATAGCGTATGCATTCCTCCCTTCGACTGTCCATGGTTAAGTTTGGCGTTAGCTTGCAGATATCAAAAAGAAAATTGGACAGCATCTGTTTGCCATTGTTGGTTAGATCAACTTCCGGATGGAACTGTACTCCATAGATGCGCAACCCATCATTATAAATTGCAGTCACAATCCGATTCATTGACCAGCCACCGACTTTCAATTTCCCACCCACTCGGCCCACGTTATCTTTATGGGTGTTTAGGACTGACTGATTGCGACCAAGGCGACTGCAAGATTTATATTTATTTAATTTTTATATTACCCAAATAATTCCACCAAAAATATAAGTTTCCACGCAGAAGTGCAAAATTTCCACATTACGATTATATTTTTTCAATAATTAGAATAAACGAAAAAATAGATGGATTTATAATCGGAAGTATGGATTTTCTACAATATGAAAACTATGCGTTCAACACAGTAAACAAGTAAGAATACTCTAGTCGAGTGTGCCCGACTACGAGACTCCCTGCTCCCAACTTGCATTTCAAGCAGTTCAGCGGCAACACAAGCAAGCAGCGTACTCAACTTGCACAGTGCATGTCAAACTGTTGTTTCTGCCTGCTGAGACAGGGGAAATAAGTTTTTCCATAACTTTGATGCTATTTATCCGATCGTGTTGAAATTTACAAATCCGAAAGACATTGATTAAACATACATGTGTACCAAAAATTAAAGCTCTATCTTTAAAATTGTGGCTGTGGGAGTCTTTTGCGATTTGCGGGGGTGCGGGGGGGTGCATCCGAAATTTGAAATAAACTTGATCTGCGTATGGTATACTGGAACCTACATGCCAAGTTTGGTGTCTCTAGCTTTTGTAGTCTCCGAGATCTGTGTGTTCATACGGACAGACAGACAGACGGACAGACAGACGGACATGGCTAGATCGTCACGACTGTTGATGCTGATCAAGAATATATATAGTTTATATAGTCGGAAATGCTTCCTTCTGCCTGTTACACACATTTGCAGTACTTTATAACTCCCTTTTTCCCATTTTTAATGGGAACAGGGAGTAAAAATAATGTTTAAATTTAAATTGACAACGCTAAAAAAAATTTAAAACTAAACCAGTCAAGGATTAAAAAATGTGAGAGGGAACAAAACTGAGAGAGTCAAAAAAAATGTTTGAGTAAGAGAGAGATTACTTACTCTCACTCTCTCTCGATCTCTCTCTCAAACTTTTCGACTTTTGGTTTCAATTTTAAACCAAAAATCATAAACTGCAGAGTAATATATTTTCATTCCAATTTTGGTTTAAAATTAATATTAGTTAGGTTTTAAATCAATTCAAATGGTTTTAAGAATAAACTATTGTGGAATGAAATTTGAATTTAACTCCTTAAAACTTTTATATTAAAACCGTACTGGTTTCACTTTGAAACTTTATTTTTCACTGTGTATGAAATGAATATAAAATTCAATAACATGCAGAACATTTTTTAGGCCCCACCATACATTTTTACAAAGGATGTTGAATAATTTCTTTGATCAAAGTAAATTAATTTTTTTTATTGAAATTTTAAATTGTAAATATTTTTCTATATTCCGTAGAAAATGTTTCCCTGAGTTATCGAGCATGCTCCATCTCCATTTTCACATATCATCTCATGTTGAAAGTGAGCACTAAGACTGGATTTGAAATATTCCAGCTCCAAGTGCAGAGTATTTGCAGAATATAAACTAAGTTGGCTCACCTGAACAACGGACATAACGTTTCAATCTCAATATTCTGCTCGCCATCTTCGGATACATCTGTCTGAAGGACAGAGCCGCCAAACTCCTTGTTGATTAATTGCATGCCATAGCCAATGCCCAGAACTGGTATTTTTAGCTTTAACAGATCGGGATCGTATGTTAGCGTTTCCTGAGCATATACTGATTTGGGTCCGCTGGATATGATGATACCCCGATAGCCATTATTAAGTATTGTTGACGCTGGCGTATCCAATGAGAGCACGTCCGATTCCACTAAAAGTTCGCGAACTTTCCATTCGATGGCCTGATTAAATTTAGTGTTTAATTAATTTATACAAAATAGTAGGTTTGACAACTTACCCTAGTATAATGTGAGCCAGCATCGAGTATTACAATTCTATCATGTCGCAGTGCATTCTTAGGCGTCGTTTGAAATGTATTTGAAGTCATATCTTTATTGTTTCAACGCTATCAACAAAAAATAAAATAAACAAGTAGGAATGCTGCAGTCGGATACACCCGATTGCGATATACTCTTGACACTTTGTTTGCCTATGGTACATATACTATATCAACATGTATACCAAGTTTGGTTGCTCTAGCTTCAAAACTGTGGAGAAAAACTGAGTTCGTACAGACAGACGGACATTTCACAAACCCAATATACTCTTTTTTTTAATTTAAAAACAAGAAAGAAATGTTATCTTCGGCGTGCCGAAGATATATACTCTTGCAGAAAAGAGTTGCATAAGAAAGCTGATTTTTCAATCGATCGTCCCTATGGCAGCTATATATGTTTTAGTGGTCCGATCTGGGCAATTCAACTATAGGTCCTACCTGCAATAAGAAGAAGCATCTGTGCCAAGTTTCATCAAGATAGCTCTAAAACAAAGTCTTGAAAAACGCATATAAACAGACGGACAGACAGACGGACATGACTCGGCCGTTGATGCTCATCACGAATATACAAATTTTTTCTGAGACGTCTCATTCAATGCGTGACACATTTCGTGACGAAATTATAGTACCCTCTGCAAGGGTATACAAAAAAGTATAAAAATCCATTTATTATTGCCTTACCCAGCTAAAAATGTGCCTGGACTCAACCAGATAAGTTAGCAAAATCTTTTGGCAATAAAAATTCAATAATACTAAACTTGTTTCAACCTTGATTATTATTTTCGTTTTGCTTGACCGTATCATTGCTTAATGTACAACTTACTAAAGTTATTTACTCATTCAATGAGCATACCTATCGCCGAAATATGTGATTACAGCAGCTGGCAAGTGAAGAATTTTGAGTTTCGCGTCTAATTCTCAAGAGTCAGCCGCCAAAGTTAAAGAAAAAATTTTTGTTACAGCGTGCGTATGGATTGTACAAAAAATAATTTCGGATGCCAAACATGTGAAACGTCTCGAAATCTGCCGATCGAATCAGACCTGGGCCAATGGGTGGCAGCGTGTTGTCTTTTCGGATGAAGTAAAAATTAATTCCGAAGGCCCCAAAGCTCTCAAAACCATGATACAAGTATTTTTAAGACTCAATTACGGTGTTCACTTAACCCTCGCAGCGATACAGATCGCAGATTTCCGACGGTCGCAACAACAACTTGCACTGAAAAATTTTGTGCTACAGTATACGAAAACTGTACATTGTACATATATATTTGTGTTTTTTTTTTTATGCAGATTCCAATAAGGCGCATCGGTTATTGTTTAGTTGAGGTCCTCCAAGCCAAAAATGATCCAAAAATTATAAGAAAAAATGAGAAAAATGCGATTGAACAATGAACGATGAACCCATGAGATTACAGCAAGGAAATACTCTATAAAATAATATCAACTTTTGATAAGTTATCAATAATACAATTTTTTCTTTACAGATCTCAATTGTTAAGACTTTTCAAATATGCGTTCCTGCAACATCTATTGAAAGTGAATGTTCAGCAAAGCAGTTTTGATAATAAGTAATGAAAGGACTTTGCTGAAATCCAAGCATGTGAAAATGCTTATATTTATTAATAGAAACGAATGGATCTCCAATAAGCTCTAATAATTTTGATGTTAGTAAGATTATGTTTCATTTCTGGCCGGAACAGAACAAATTGCTTATGATGAAATATTTTTTGACTTTGTTGTTTATTTCTTTTGTTTTAAAACAATTAAGAAGAAATGTTTTAATTGAAAAATTGAAACTGAAAAAATTAAATGTTCAAACTTTTGGAATACATTTTAATTAAATTAACTTTCAAAAAATTCTATAGGAAAGCTTCGATATATCTATACACCGACGTCCGTCCCCCCGAAAACATCGAAACATCGCTGTGGACAAACATCGATGTTTTTCCATTTATGCGACGAGTTGCGACGTATATAGCTGTTCACGTAGCACATCTGGGATCTGCGACGCTGCAAGGGTTAGGTGAACACCCTAAATATAAAATTTTCATACTTAAATCATTTGTAGTATTTTGTACTTGATTAAAGGAAAGCTCAGTACGAATCGAAATTTAAATTTTAAGTACGACGCCGGGTGAAAATCAAGTTTAAAAAACCTTAAATAGCCCAGCCACATACAATTTTTAATGGGTACAACATTTAAGAAGGGTAAATTAAAAAAAAAAAGCAATTATAAATTTTGTTTTATGATATTCTTACCACGTCTATTGTAGTTAGTTGTTTGCTGTGTGTTTTGAATTACTTTGAAATTTCAATTTGTTCTTTAACTTTGTCACTAGTGCTTTGCCAAGGTTACGCAAAAGAAAGAGACCGGCTGGGGCTCTACTGCTCCTATATATAGGCCCACTATAGGTCACTCTTACCGCGATGCTGCATCATTGTATGCGTGCAGTTAAGAAAATGTGGCGTTCGTGTGAGATTATTTTTTGCCTCGCTTCATAAAGTTTTATTATTGGGGGTTAGATTTGTTGTTGCGCGTATTGATTAAAATCATTCAGGCCTGTTCCGAATTGGTGGAATGAAAATTCATTGCCAGATTACACATTATAATCTTTATCTTATTTAGAAAAGAGTTACCACACATGTTCATTAGATTAAAGGGTAATTCTTCGTTAGAAGGCCCGTAGTTAAAGAGCGATCAGAAACAGCTGGTTTTGGTCTCGAAAAATTCGAAAAAAATTGAGAATGTGATTTCCGGCGGCGGAGGTTGACTTTTTTGCAGGAATATATGATAAAAACAATAAAAAGAGCTTTAACAGTGCTGTAAACGTTAACAGAGTAATTCCACTTGTTGATTTTGGCTCAGCTGATGAATTTTTAACAACAAATCGGTCAAACTATTTAAACAAAAAATGGCGCGAAGTCAATCTCCGCCACCGGAAATCGCATTCTCAAATTTATTCAAATTTTTTGAGATCAAAACCAGCTGTATGTGAAACGGATCAAAATTCGTCTAACATTTTTCTGTTCAAATCCCGCCATTTTTAAATGTTGTCAACTATTCTGTTAATGTTTCACTCTTCTTCTTCTTTTTTCACAGCTGTTTCAGCTTCTTCTTCCCAAAATAAGAAAAACTTTCACAGCAGCGCATTTGATACAGAAACAAAACAATTTCAGCAAAATTCGTAAAACAAGTTAAAAAAAAAGAGCTGCAATTAAAAGCTTTAAAGTCTTTGGTAATACTCCAACATGGGTTGCGATGGTGGCACCATACCTAAACGCGGTGAGCTTGTGCGCGTTAAGCAAAAGCCCGAGCAGGTAAATCAAATATGCAATTACAATTCCAATATTTATATTTTTTGAATAACTTGTCTATGCTGCAGAAAGACAAAGACGCGGAGCGTGAGTTTCGCTGGCTGCACTGTGCATTGACCCAGCAGCGTTTGGAGGAGCCCATAGTCATGTGCACCATGGGACGCTTGTACTCCAAGCAAAGCATCATCGAGAAGCTCTTGGAAAAGGAGAAAATGCCGGAGAGTTCAGCCCATGTGCGTAGCTTGAAGGACCTTAAGACGCTGCAGTTGACACCAAATCCTGCATTCACGGATGAGGACAAAACTGAGGGTCTGTTGGACACACGCCATGCGCCCTACATATGCAAACTAATTGGCCTGGAGATGTCTGGCAAGTTTCGCTTTATCGCGCTGTGGAGCTGCGGCTGTGTCATGTCCGAGCGTGCTTTGAAACAGATAAAGGGCAACACGGCCAGCAGTTGTCCGCTGTGTCAGTTGCCGTACGGCGTAGAGGATGTCATTGTGCTTAATGGCAATGATGAGGATTTGGAGCTGATGAAGGTCAAGTGTGAAATGCGTAGTGCCAAGCGCAAGTCAGCCAAGAAGGAGAAGAAGGATGCAAAGAAAACGGAAACGGAGTCAACTACTGACACACAAGGCTCGGATTCCAGCAAGCTGGACTCAAAATCATCCACCAGCAGCCAGCTAAACCCACAATCCTCCAGCAGCAGCAAGCTTGACCCGGAATCCTCCACCAGCAGCAAGCTTGACACCAAACCCTCCACCAGCAATAAATTAAAGCATGTATCCAATCCCAAACGCTTGGGCGCTGTAAATGCCATGCAAGATCCAGAAATGAAACGTCTGAAAACCGATTTCAGCGTGGCCAAAGACCCCAAGGCAACCGATGTATACAAATCGCTTTTTACCACTCACAAAACAGAAGGGGAACAGGAACGCGCCCACTGGATCACCTACAATCCTTTCTACAATTAGTTTAGTTAAAGCTACAAAAAAACTTTTTTGTACTAGTTTGCTGTACGTTTTCAATCATTGTATATCATTGTAGTTTCTACTGAGACAACTCAGAAGCTGATAATATTTCATTGTACAAATATTAGACGTAACAAAATACACATAATATTTCCAAATATGTATCGCGCATCATATCAAAAGGGATTTCTTACAATACTTTATAGCGTGGGCAGCTCCCCGCTGGACAAATGGTCCACATATGTAAGTATTGTTGGATTGGTCTTTCTGGCAGTTCTTTACAAATTGGACCTATTTATTATATTTAGACTAAAAATGGTTATATTAAACGCATTTATGATGAAGATATTAAATCGTTGGTACTGGAAATCATGGGATCCAATGTATCCACTACGTTTATACATTGCCCCAGCGATTGCAAGGCAGAGCTGGGCATTAAGTTGCCATTTCTAGTGCTACTTATTAAAAATATGCATAAATATTTTTGCTTTGAGGTTAAGGTGAGTAATTTTCAAATTTTTTTTAGGTTAGGTTGCATTTTAAAATTGGTTCATTACTTTGCAGATTCAGGACGATCAGCGTTTTATGCGCCGCTTTCGCGTATCCAATTTCCAGAGCAAAACTTCGGTAAAACCATTCTGCACAGCTATGCCGATGGGCATGTCACCTGGATGGAATCAAATTCAATTCAATTTGGCCGATTTTACGCGCCGTGCGTATGGCTCAAATTATTTGGAGACTGTTTCCATACAGGTGCATGCCAATGTGCGCATCAGACGCGTCTATTTCACTGACAAGCTCTACACGGAAGCGGAACTACCCAATGATTATAAGCTGCTGGGCAAACCCAAGGACATGAAGAAGGGTAAGCAATTTAAGTTGCCACCCACAGCACGCCCACCATCACCGCTGAATACGGGACGACCCGAAGCTACAACCAAGCCAACTGATATGGAAGCAACCGCTCAGGACACTGAACCAGATGTGGCTGAAATGGCTGCACCGGAAATAAAGTCTGCACCCTCACAACCCATGGAAAGTGCACCGGAGCCCGAAGTGGGTGCCGCCACTGAAGAGCCAGCAGCACAAACTGATGCCACCGAGGAGGCATATTATTAAGATTATCATTTATTTATGTTATGTTTATGTTCAATTTTGTTCAAATTGTGCGCGCAACTGGCAGGGAAGCGTGACTGAGTAACAATCAAAAATTACAAGTCGTAGAAAATAATATGGAGCATTGCAAGAATCTTGATTCAAATACAAAGTTTTTTCTTTTTAATAGAAGTTTGCTTCTAGGAGAACTTGTTCCCCTAACATAAGATATACAAACCGTTGATATATTGCAGTTTTTTTCGTATTATGATCAGGCCCACAAGGTTCAATATACCTTATTTATAGGTCAAAGCACTATGGCTATTCTTAAAAAATATGTTTTCATATTCAGTAAGCTGTTACGAAAATTAATGTCTTTTAAACGTTTAACTTTCCACTTTTGACAAGACTTTTGCGGTTTGAATTCACTTGCATCTAAAAGAGATTGATTAAAATTGTAATAGAATTAAATTTACTATTTAAACAGAAATTTTTAAAATTTCAATTCCGCAACCTTTAGCAGCAAATGAAAAAAGAAGGTCTGATGATAATTATAAGAATTAAAATGGAAACGACACACAGAATAAAATTGTACCCAGAATCTTCTGTTATTATTTTATTAATAGCATTCTCTTAGGTAGTTTATAAAGAACATTCTATTATAACTGATGGCTTAACAATTAGCGTACAATTACTACACATAAATGTTGACTTATTGCAAGACTGTTGTTCGACTCGAAAACAAATTGTTCTGTTCTCATTTGTTGTTTAAATTACTTTCGTCTAAATTTTGCTATCAGTTAACCTTATAAAATGCACAGTTACAAGCCAGAAATTTTGGCTTCTCGTGCCAAGGCTAGGGAGTGCTAGAAATGGCCAACATCTCTGCATCAATATTCTTGAGCGCATTAAAATATTCGGTGATCTCGAGTGCCTCCCATTCGGCCTTGAATGCTGCCTTCGGATCCTGTGGCATGGTCATTGCGGCGCCAGTCATTGCATCAGCCTGTGCTTGAGTCTGATCCGCATGGTTGTTCTCGCCCAGCACAAGCGTGTAAATGGAACGCAAGCCAAAGACATTTAGGAAGTACCATGATGCCGATGATACCCAGGCGGCGTCCAGTGAGGCCAGCTCAACGCCACGCTGCAGCATGGGTTTAAAGCGTAGTGTTAGGGGAAATGGTACTTTGGTGGTCACAAAACCGGAGAACATCCAATTGATCCAGCCGCCAATTACGACCATGGGTAGCACATTTATGAAATTACCCTTCACCATATCCGTCAGCATCGCCGATGAGTTTTGTGCGACTGGTGCCCGTTTCTGGGTCTTAAAATAGCCCGTCTCCTCGTTGTTGAAGAAGTTCTTTCGCATGGAAAACGACTGGGCGCTCAAATATTTGCCATTCTCGCGCAGCAATCGTGCCCGGATCATGGCTTGACTGCATCAAAAACATTTTGTTATACACTAAATTAGATATTTTCAATTGGACATAATTGAACATTGCTCACCTGTCCATTATTTGGGTCATCTCAGCCTTCTTCTGTGTTGATATCAGAATGGATACGTAATGGCGAACAATGCCGACTAGAAATGTGATGAGGACGATGGGTAAAAATACCCAAACGCGTATGTCGGGATCGATGAGCAGCTCCGTCATATTTTGGACTTTGTCTTAATTGATGTTTCCAATTTTATTATCAATTAATAAAATTTTCAGCACCTTCTAGAGGCCTGCTTGCTACTAGCGATGGAACTGCAGAATCGGTTTCGATTGACTAACTATGACTTTTAGTTATCGAAATATTTTTAGAGACGTAATTTGAAATGAAAAGCAGCATTTATTGACAACAAATAGTATTTATTAAAAATGACATAGCAGAAAATCTCTAAGCACACTTAAGTTAACAAAATTTAAATAAATTGAACTGTTGGAACTGCTACGCTTCGAATAAATAAATTATCGATATACTCATAATCGCTCAGAAGTCGCTTTTCTTTGTACTTAAACCTATTTAATTTTCAAATTTATCTTTGTACTTATTTGTAATTCAAAATTTTTGGAGGTAGATGTTTATTGTTTATAGATAGATCCTTGCCATCATATGCAATGTTTTCATAAAAGAACTTTCGATTTACACGACACTGTGGACCGCATCTTGTTGAACCACAATTGCGGCACTCATACCAACAACCACCGCATTGTTCGTTGAGGCAATCGCAAAGATCAAGTCCACTACTTCTTATGTTACCGTACTCATCATAGGCGCTATTTTTTCCATGGTACGAGCCTTTTTTCTTTCCTTTTTTTTTTGCCTTATCCGCTTCCGTGCCGCTGTTATCGTCAACGTTATCGCCAACTTTGCGCGGTGGACGCTGACGCAAGCTACGAGCGCTCATATTAAATATTTTTAATTAATCTTTTTTTTATTTTTAATTTAGTTGTTTATATAATGCGGTAAAAATTTAGAGTCCTTGTGAAACTTGCTTATGTTATTTAAAAATTAGAGATGTGCGATATATCATACCAGAGATATTTAAAAGCAACAACATCTGTGACAAAATATAAACAAGATCTCTTTTCCATTCATACGATGATTTTTAGCGTGCACGAATTTTCTATTGAGATCGCTTGAGCTGTCTCGTCAACTTTGGTTTCTACAGACAAAAACTTCTTGCGCGTCAAAATTCAACTGAGCTTTTGCTCTCCAAATGCCACATGCTGTTAAGACGGAGAGTTTGTTATTTTTAAGCAAAACTAAACAACAGAATTCATAGTCAACTTTCGTATGCTGAAGAAACTTAACTCGTGTATTGATTCATGAATTTTGCTCATGTATAAACGTTATATGTTATAGCAAAACAGCCGTATCGCCTATCTTAAATAAACGATTTAATTATCGGTTATCGCTAAGCGCATAGCACTCAAATAGCACTATCGGTAGACCATATTGTGTTAATAGTGACGGCTAAAATTCAGTGTGACCAGTTGAGTAAACATAATTGGTTCTACATATGACCAAGTCAAATATTCACCTCCTGCGACGCCAGAAAAAATTTCGTTGATTAATTAAACTGCCAATTGATTGCTGCAATGGAAGCCAAAGCCGATTCGCCAGCGAATCCAACGAATCCGCCGCCAGCTGCCGAGGCGACCAAGGAAGCCAACGCAACTGCCGCCGCCGTCGTCAGCGCCGCTGCCCAAACTACTTTAGCTTCGGCGGGAACAGCAGCCGCCGCAGCGACAGCAACAACTACCAATAATTCCAGCGCCAATGCAGCAGCAGCAGCAGCGTCGACATCAACGCCAAGCAGCGTGCAGCAGCAATCCACAATAAGCAAGAAGACAAGCGGTGCAACAGCATCGCGCACCGATCCCAGCTCACTGCCGACGCGCCAATATCTGGATCAAACGGTGGCGCCTATTTTGTTGCACGGTCTGCAGGCGTTGGCAAGGGAACGTCCCACAGATCCGATACAATACTTGGCCTCGTATCTGCTGAAGCATAGCAATGGTTGCGAGGAGCCGGCGACAACAGAGGCCACCACTTAAGCTATATACATATATATATATATATATATATATGTATATATAATGTAGATTGTCGCCCTTAAACCATACACTCCTCCCGTTGCCCTAGGTTTTGTAAGTGATAAGTCCTTTATAAATGTTTAAAATTACAATACAAATATAATAAATCGCAATTGTGCACCATCACAAGTACATGTTTCATTTAAGCAGTTGTCGTATATCCCCAGGCATCCACTTTATTGTTGAGCAGCATCATCGACGCATCTGCAATCTTGCAGAGCAGCTCGGCCAGCTTGTGTTTGGTATACACCTTGTAGAGCTTGCGTCGCTCATCCGCAATCTCATCCGCCAAGCGTACGCAGCCGGCATAATCGCCGGTTTTGAACATGACCTCGTGCAGGAGTAGCGCAATCTCTGGCAGACAAATTGAGCGCAACTTTTCCATTTGCAGCAGTCGATGTTCCCAGTGCAGCAGTTGCGCATTCTCCGGCTCCTTTTCAATGAAAGGATCAAGAAGCCAACCCTTTTCCGGAAAGAGCAGCACATTAAACAAAGCATCTGTGGTAACTGTTGATGGAGGAAAGAAAAAGTTGGAAGATCAGATTATTATTTAATTGATGCACTTACTCTTCGCTTGCTCCTGCACCTTCTGCTCCCAGCGTGTCAGCTCAATGCGATAGGTTTGCTGCTTGTGCTCCTCGTTTATTCGCTCGGTGAAATTGCCTTGCGAATAGCTAGGCTTCTTTGGGGCCACTGGCGGTGGCTGTGGACGTATCTGCTGCAGACGTGTCCAATCATTGAAGCTATCAACGCCAGCCAAATAAATCTTATAGCATAGATACTCCTTCAGGCTGCACTCCTCGCGCGCCGGCAAGTCATTCAATGTACCATAAATGCTAACCAGCTTGCCAATAATATCGCCATCAATCATGCCAAATACCTGTCGCACACACTCGATCTTATTGCTGGCAAGATAATGACGCATCATGGCATTGGCCTGCCAGAGCAGCTCGCCACGCTGCTCAACCAGATGGTTGAGATAATCGAGTGATTGTATTTTGCGCTTATCCTGCGCTGATATCTCACCCGTGGGCGGCTCCCCCAAAGCGCTGAGTGGTGTGTTGGTTAGGCGTATAGTCTCGACGGTATTGCGCGTTATTTGCTCGAGATCGAGGCCAGCTTGAGTGGCCGCATCCAAGGCTAGTTCACGGGCACGCTTATCCTCGATTTGCATGAGAAACTTGGTATAGAGCTGCACCTGCAGCTTATTGTTCAAACCGGCTGCATAATAGGCAATGGCTTGTGCTTCACCACGCTGGATAAGCGCATCCACATAGGCGGCAACGATGCGTTCCGCCTGCTGCTGTTGCGCCGGTTGCTGGAAGCGACCAATCTGACGCATAAATAACACTATGTGCGCCATAAAACGCAATTGATGCGCCGGCAGCTGTGGTGCATCCTTGGGTATAGCATCTAGCCAGCGGCACATCTGCTGCAATAGCTCAATGCTATTGTCCAATATCAGATGCTGCTGGATGACACCCAGCTGACCAGTTGCATAGTCACGCACAGCAACATCCTTCGCCACGCTCAGCTCATCAAAGATCTGCTCCAGCGTCATTTTGCCATTCCAATACTCATCGGGCATGGGCAGATAACGTTTCATGCAGCATCCCCGAATCTCGCTCTCCACGCGTATATCTATCTGCACTTTGATAAACGCCCAGAGCAGATCCTGCCAGCTGCTGTGCAGCAGCGATTTCAACGCACCCAGATGACCACAAAAGACGCCCGCCGTGGCGCGTGCGTATTCATCATATTTATTGGAATCGGCCAGCAGCCAGGCACAACGCTTCCAGATGTCGCGTCGCGGATTACCCTCAATGGGCAGCTTCTCCAGCGAATTGCCACTTATATGTGGCGCCTCATAATTGGGATCCTCGTGCAAACGCCAGCCTTCCAAAATGGCAGCACGCCATGGCTGGCCATAATGCTTGCAGAGCTTCATCGACTCATCCACGTGTCCATTGCGTATGGATGCGAAAACAGCGCGACCCAAACGCATATTATCCTCCATGTCGAGAGCATGAAGTGGTTTGCCTTCGCGCACATATGCATCCGGATCCAGTTGCTGGCAAATCTCATGACCACGTCCAAAGGCGGCGCCCTGTAAATTCTCCAGCTGGAATAAAGTATTCTCCCAGGCCATCATGCGGTCGTGACTGTGCAATGCTTCTATCTCATCCGTCTGCTCATAACACTTCTCAAGCCAATCCACAACCAGCTGATACTCACGCAGCTGCGCATTGGAGGCATACAGCTGCTGGATTACCTGGAAAATGTGAAATGTGAATTATGACATGAAAGGAAAAAGACACCAACAAGAAAGAAATGGAGAACGTTAAACTTACCTCCTTTTCGCTGCCACCCAGCGCAGGACTATCCTGCATATCATCATCCGGCTGTGCATCCGCCTGCAGCAGCAAGCGATCGTAGAAGAGCGCATGGATCAGGCGCCAAGTGTTAATCTCCTGCTTTAACCAGCTGATGGTCGCCGCCCGCTGCTTGATACCCTGTGGGCCACCCATACCGCGCTCTATTTCCAGCTCCAGTTGATCCACCACATGACTACAACTCTCTGTCAGCTGCTGCACCACATCCAGCGAATCATTGTCATTGCTGTGCGATTGAAGCACCTCATAGAAATGCGTAAACAGTGCATCTGTCTTGCCCCGCCCCCGATCCGTATCATCCATATCCATGTCCTCCAGCATAGCTGTCATATCGCTGCCCATGCTGCTCATCTCGTTCACATTTATCGTGCGATTGTTTAACCGGCCCAAGAGTCCCAACGCTCCGGCACTTGTGTTCTTCAGCATTTCCTGCTCCTCCGGCAGCAGCGTCAATGAGAGATTATTGGTTTGATTGCTGTTGTTTTTGGTGCTGCTCAGCGGCAGACGCAGCAGTCCGCTACGTCGCTGTGGGAACGAAGTTTCCATTGTGTGCGTGCTAACAATTCAAATGGCGAATCCGTTTTGTTTAATTTCATAAAATTGTTGCACGCTACTAAAAATGCCGGGAGTCCGTTTTGCGAACTTTTCCAACACTCTTTTCAGCCACTTTACAGCACTTTAGTGCTTGATATGCAGCTCCATTATGTCCAGCAAAAAACAAAGAGCAAGCAAGCTTGCATATTAATAAATACATTTTAGGATTAGGAAGTTATTTTAAGAAATTAAAATTCGACTAATGAAAATTTACAAAACATGTAGAATCTTCTTTTTAATTTAATCACTGAACCTTTTCAATTGTTATTACTATATTACTGTATATACATATACATATACATATACATATACATATACATATACATATACATATACATATACATATACATATACATATACATATACATATACATATACATATACATATACATATACATATACATATACATATACATATACATATACATATACATATACATATACATATACATATACATATACATATACATATACATATACATATACATATACATATACATATACATATACATATACATATACATATACATATACATATACATATATGCAATTTTAAGATTTAATTAAGACATTCAAAGAGAAAGGTATTTAAAGAAAATAAATTAAGACTGATGGAAATTCATATACAAATCAAATCAAATCATATACAAATCAATAATGACTACATTAAATAAAAACAAAACAAATGGCAATTTATATCATTAGCTTTTAACGTATTTATAATAAAAATATAGCAATTTACTTAGGTTTTATAATAAATTACGTTTATCATAAGAATTAAAAAAAAAAAAAAACATTTTGCGTGATCAGCGTACCAGCGTTCAAATAAATTTGTATGACAAACATCGACTTGCAACATCGGACTATCTTCCTTGGCTTGAACGTGTGTGCGCCTCTCAATAAAAGTAAGCGTCGTTTTTATTATTTTGTTGTAACAAATCAAAGTATATTTTTCGTAATGTGATGCTTTTAATTTACGCACTGGCAGCGCCCAGCAACATGAAAGTCTCTAAAAACACAGTGAAATGATTAATGAAATAATGAAGAGACAGAAGCCAAAATTAGTTAAGACATTTTAAAATCGAACAATGTGTAAATAAATGTATTACAACTGTAAACCTGAAATTTTACTGTAGTGCATTCAGTGCAAGCGTTAAATAATCACATGTATAGTTTATATGACAAACAGAGAATCTTTAAATGTCAGCTAGCAATAATTGTTAATACACGAATCAACTCAAATAAAAACTTGTAAAACCAACAACACAACAAAAGGTAAGAACCGGAAATTGATTTTTACCCACATATATATACATATATTTACCTATGTATGTATGTATGTATTGACATATGTATATGTATACATACATACATATGTGTATGCATATACTTTACCAACTTAATTATTTATAATACATGTATGTATGTATAACTAGCATGTTCAAATAATCCAAAAAACTTTTAGAATAACTTACAAAAATACTCATTATTGATTTCAAAACAAATTTGATCAACTTCAAAACATATATATCTCTCAATAAATCCATTCGTAAATTTCCAAACATCGATACAATTGGCATTTATTTGATTTGAAATTGTTTTTATTTTTTAAATACGCAAAGCGGTTTGTTTTTAAGATTAAAAAAATAACTAGAAATCACACAGTTCGAAATCAGCTGAGTTTTGAAGTAGTTGATAGGGAAAATTTCAGTTTTGTTGTAAAAATTAAATTCTATTCGTCAGGTGCACCAGCTATATTTCGAAATAATTTTCAATACATTTTTAAGTTTATTTGAGTTCATAAACTTCAATATAATTGAATAGATTTTAAAAAACGATTTACAGAATAAAATCCAATTAATCGGGCTACAAATGAGTTCCCTAAATTAGAAACATATAGTTAATAGTTTCAGCGATATTGAGCTCGACATTTCAAAAATTATCAGAACTTTTCCCTCATCCAAGAACTTTTCATTCCGATTAGTTTGCAATTTTATGTTCCTGTTTTCGAATAACACATTAAACGTTCGTCCTATTCAAAGATAAATTAGAATACTTTTTATTCCACTGTCTCAAAGACAAAAATTTTTAAACTGAATTTCCCATTGATGTGGTTTTGCATAAGAATCGGAAATAGGAAAAGGACTGGAATTTTTTTTTTTTAAATTGCTAGTTTAAATTGAATTTTAGAAACTCGGGAAAAGTTCAGTCTCGTTTTAACCAGCTCAGTTGGCGTTGCAACGTGGCAAAATTGCCACATTTTGTTTCTTATTACCGCTGTGAGCAAAAATGCCATTTTACTTTGATTAATTAATTTGATTAATTAAGCTTAAGTTGAGCGTCAACAGCTTTTGGCACTCAATTATAACCAATATCACCAAAACTTTTGAAAATTAATCGTGAAATTGTGCAACACTGTTTTGCCAAGTTGCTAGACTTTTGGTTGCTAGGCTTCTAAGTCCGGCAACCGTGGCAAAAAGTTTTTTGTTGAAGTTTTAGAGCCAACTGAACCTTAAAAGTGTTGCAGAGTCAATTCTCAATTAAGACCATATATTGTATACTGATACAAAATATAGAAATATATAAAGAAGATATTGAGTTTGATGATATGATCTTTCGATTACAAAATAAATAAATTTAAAAAAAAAAAACATAAAATCTAAACAACAAAACTAATAATCTTATACTTGTTTGCAGCCTTAAACCCACAACAAAAGTTACAAAAGCAACAACAAAATGGCCGTGCAGCTCAAGAACCCGTATCATCATTTACCACTAACCATAACCCCGATAATATGCCAGCCGCTGCTGACGCCGGCAGCAACACCACCGAAAGCGGAGCCACCAGACTTGACATTTCATTGCATGTGCTGTGCAGAATACTTTGTGCATCCTTTGGCGCTCTATCAGCATATGAATAGCAGGCATCCCAATGAGGAGGAGCAGCAGCTGCAGCGGCAACAGCAGCAGCAGAGATTGAACGAACAGCAGGCAACTGAAGATGATAGCACCGATTATAGCTGGATATTTGAGCCGGTTTGTGAGCTGGAAGTGGCAGCAGAGGAGGCGCAACCAATGCGCAGCGATGAGGATAGCGATACGAATACGGATGATGAGGCGGAGCATGGCAGCGATGCGGAAAGCGATAATGATAGCGATAGCAGCAGCAGCAATAGCAGCAGCAACAGCAGCAGCAACAACAGCAGCAGCAGCAGCAATTCGAACAGCAACAGCAACTCAAATACGCAGCAGAGTCTGGAGAATGGCGCCTATGTGGAGGTGACATCGACGCATCCAATGCGCAGTTTGTTGCCTGGCACACAGCCCAACGAATATCAGCTGCAAACAGCTGATCCCAATGAATCCACTTCCATTATACTGCTGCATCCAACACTAACCATAAGAGCAGTACCAGCTCCAGCTACAGCTCCAGCGTTGCAGCTGCAGCCAACGCCAGCGGTAAGCCTGGAGCCCGCGCCGGCGCCTATTAAACGACGACGTGGTCGACGCAGCAAGGCCAATGTAGCCATTGATGCACTCATCGTGGCTGCCTCAGCGGCACAACTGCGCGCCAATGGCCAGAAATGCTTTCAGTGCACACATTGCGAGGCATCCTTTCCCAATGCTGGCGATCTGTCCAAGCATGTGCGCTCCCACATCTCCAATAAGCCATTTCAGTGCTCCATTTGCCAAAAGACTTTCACGCACATTGGCAGCCTCAATACGCACATACGCATTCATAGCGGCGAGAAGCCCTACAAATGCGAGATCTGTCCCAAGGCATTCACACAGTCCAGCAGTTTGATGGTTCATATGCGTTCCCATGCGGTGCGCAAGCCACATCAATGTTTGCAATGCGACAAAGGATTCATTAATTATAGTTCGCTGCTGTTGCATCAGAAATCGCATGCGGCGCCCGTCGAGAGCTTTGTGTGTCCGGAATGTGAGCGTGAGTTCAAAGCGGAGGCCCTGCTTGACGAGCACATGCGCATGCATACGCAGGAGCTGGTCTATCAGTGTGCCATATGTCGGCAAGCGTTTAGGGCCAGTTCGGAGCTGGTGCAGCACATGAAATGCCACATGGGCGAAAAGCCATTCACCTGCAATCTCTGCGATCGCTCGTTTACACAATCCGGCAGCCTTAACATACACATGCGCATCCATACGGGTGAGAAGCCGTTCCAGTGCAAGCTCTGCGACAAGTGCTTCACCCAGGCATCCAGCTTGAGTGTGCATATGAAAATTCATGCGGGTGAGAAGCCCTATCCCTGTCATATCTGTGGCAAGGCCTACAGTCAGCAGGCGTATCTCAATAAGCATATTCAGGCGCATGCCATGGATGCCACACCAGTTGCCAGACACCAGTTGACCACAGCTGTCAGTCGTCCGGCGCCCACGGAGACGCTTGTGTGCATTGTGTGTGGCGCGTTGCATGCGGATGCCACGGCACTGGCGTTGCATGTGACGCGTGAGCATACGGCTTTGTTGGATAACATGAAGCAGGCAACGTTGCCACCAATGCCACAAATGGCTGGCAAATGCAGCACTGGCGAACGTCAGGCACAGCAGCTGGCGTATGTGCAACGTGTGCAGCTGATGTTGCAGCAAATGAATCAGCAGCAGCAGCAGCTACCTGGCATGGACTCGGCCGGCGAGGATGAGGAAGAGCTTGATGAATATGAGCTGGAGGATGAGATTGAAGAGCATTTGGTTGAGGAAACGGAGCAAAGTGTGCCACAGCAAATGATCAAGGACGAGGACATTGACGAGATTGAAGATGTTGACGAAGAAGATGTTGAAGATGATGTTGATGATGATGTTGATGATGATGATGATAATGATAATGATAATGATGTTGATGAGGATGATAATATTAATGAGGATGATAATATTAATGAGGATGAAGTGGAACAGCAGCTGATTACAGATGCGGATATGTATTATGATATGCCTGGTGATTTTGCCGACATGGAGGTGGGCTGCGAGGAGGAGGTGTGCGCTGATTTTATTGATGATAATGACGATTATGCTGCCGAAGAAGAAGTTTACACAGAGGACGCCTAAAACCCATTAGACGTATTAGAGCATGTTCTGCATTGAAATTTAAACATCAATTCCTGTTCTTGTTCTGGTTTTCATCAAAATGTATTTCCATTTTAAGTTACGATTTTCATTATTGCCGCAGTGACATCTAAAAAAACTGTTTTCATATTTTAAAGGCAATTGATTTCAAACAACATTTAAGATAAATTCAAACTAGCACAGGTTTAAATATTTAAGTAATAGCCTTTAATCAGAACGGATCTAATGGTTTTTGTATAAACTTTCTGAAATTCGTTTTGATTTAAGAATTGATTTGTAACTGAAATGCAGAACATCGTCTTACTTAAGTTATAATGTTAAGCATTGTTTTTTTTATTTGGCCATAGTTCTTATAATTATTATCATTATCATTTTCAACACAAGTACCGCACAGAGCTTTAATATCTAAATATTCTATATAGACTTTTAAAATTAGGTTTTTCCATCCACCTTGCAGCTTGCCACAGCTTTAACTTCCAAAAACGGCTGCTATCTATTTCGCATATCAAATACAATATATATGTACTTATATCTAAGCTAATCTCAGTTAAAGCTCTGTGTAGCACTTGTCCATTTCAAACCACCAAACTTTTTTTAAATGGTATATTTTTAGTATTAAGCTACTTACTGTATGCTGCCCATTTAATGAAACATAAGTATGTACCACCTTCAATTGTGGTGCATAGTTGCCCATTTAAAATTCCCCACATATTATTAAAACCGCTCATTTCAGCGCGGACCTTGAAGAGATTACATTAATCGTTACCATAAAAAACATATACAAAAACTTTGTGTTTTTATTTATTGCATTTTTTTGAAAATATAGAAAAAATTGAGAAATGCTGGCAGTACCATGATTTAATATATCCAATTGTTGAATATTTTATCTGCACTTTCTTTATTGACAATTTATCAAAGAAAATTATGGTTTTACAGGATGTGTTGACCAAATTAACCAATTTTGAGGTATGACATGCTTTGTTATAAGAGAATTATATTTGTTTATAGAATTTGAAGCTTGCACCTTCAGCTTTACTTTAAAAATGCATCTCAGAGTTGTCCAGGCTTGTGAGATATATCAAAATCGATTAAATACTCATCTACACAAACTAAAAGTCTAGTGACGAACCATATTTAAGTCACAAACATTTCTGCTATCAAATATTGTGACGAAGTGTTCTCAGATGAATATAAGAACTATTTTAAATAACAAAACTAAATTGGCATTACCATTTCATAGCTCTGAAATAGCTTATATAGCTCCTTTCTAACGATATGTAGAGCATTTCAGTAGCTTTTTTGGTTTGGATACTGTGAGGGTGTCAATTTTAGCGTTTTCCCGCTAAACTTGCGGTCTTTCACAAAAGTGGTGGAACAAACATTTCTTGGCTTATAATAGGAAAAAAGTTTGCGAAATTCCAAAAACCCTTTGATACAAACAAACAAACTTTTCATCTCATTTGAGTAGAAAATTCCATAATTACAATAATCTCCTCTTTCTCCGGAATTTTGTTCTGCAAATTGTAGGCGACAAAAACCCGAATTGTATAAAGATAACAATTCAGTTTATTAACATAAGTATTTAAAACTGGCCTAATTTTGAAATGAAACATTTCTTTATAAACTTTTATCATTTATATGAAGTCTTCTTATATTTAAAAGGAGCTATTTATTGCTTTTCATACATGTATTATATACATATGACATTTTATTCTAATAGTTTACATCAAAGTCGCGTAAATGTCATCGAAGGAACATAATTCGGCTCGTTCGCCGAAATTGACTCCGTTTCGGCAATGCCAAACATGCCAGCTTGAAGATAACCGCCGGCCAACATATTATCCGGCTCCAGTTTATCCGGTGGAGTAATGAGCACTGCATCGCCTTGGTAGACATAGGGCAAGCGGAGAATCCAGTAGGCGCTCTGGGTAAGGCGTGGCAATATGTTGCAACCCAATGTGAAGGTGTATGTGCCCACGCAGACCTTGGGATCGACAAGAATTTTAACGGGTGCCTTGGGTGTGACGACATGGATGCGCATGAGCTGCGCCAGATTCGTGTATTGTGCACGGCAAGGGCAGGGGAAATATAGAGGCATATTATTGTTGACCACTTTGCTGCTGGTATCTCGATCAATATCAGCACCGCCACGTAGGACACGATCCGGGCTGCACATCATAAAGCGATGACCACGCGAGCACTCGTACTCGAAGCCAACGAAGATCTTGAGCGCCAGGCGATCGCCTTGCTTGCGATAGCGTTGCGCTTTCTTGCCCAGAAGCAGCAGTTGTGAATGGTGCTTGTGCGATTGGACAAGCCGCACGTGTATATCCCAAGGCAAGAGAAAGTTGGCACCGGATAGAAAGCCGCTTTGAAAGTGCTCCTGCAGACCCGTATTGTGACTGTAGATGGAACTGGGTCCAACGCATGAAAGCGACCAGCTGGGAAACAGTGGCAGCAGCTCCGAGCCACTGGACATGTGCACCAATCCGGGAAGATATTCTGTAGTGGAGACGAGTTCTTTTGGCTCATCCTGATGCACACCTAAGATGCTCTCCTGCGCAGCTGGAATGTCAGCATTCTCCTGCTCCTTCAGCTCTAAAACTAGTTCGTCTTCTATGTTTGGACTGCAGCTGCTGCTACTTTTGCTGCCCAGCTCGTTGTTGTCACACACCTGCGAGCTAACCTCCGGCAACACTTTGCCCTCATCCTCATGCAGCGACGCACCAAATCCCGCTATGGACATGTTCAAATCCGAGCCATACGTAGCAGACAAGGGCTGCGAGCAGCCAATGCTCAACGTTGGCTGTTTCTGGGATGCCTGCTCCGCTTCATTAGCTGGCTGTGAGCAGGGCGCATCATCTGCCACATCTTCCAGCTCCTGTGCTTCCGGCTCAACACGACTCTTGCCCGCCTGCAGCAGCAGCGGAAAGGCGGCTTCAAATGCCGCCGCTCTATAATCGCTACTTGAGGGCACAAACAATGGAAACTGAAACTTTTTCACCTTAACGCATAAATTGCACATAGCAGCCATGTGCTCATAGTACTCGTAATTGGCCTGACGCAGCGTAAACGGATCTTCGCGTCTGCCCTGTGTGCGTCCGCAATTGCAGCTGGATATGTGCACAATGGCATTGCTGTGCTTCTCATGCGCCACGTTCTTGGCCTGTGCACATGGCATGCCACGTAAACTGAGCTGCTCACACTGTTGCCTGCCATCGTGCCAATAATTGGAGCAAATGTCATTGAGCTTGGTCTGCGCTGTCTCCGCAAAAGGCCCACGTCCTTCCTCTTCGAGCACTGAATAGGCTTCCGCCAGCAGCTCCTTGTGCGTTTCAAAGCTATAAATGGCGGGCGCAGCGGTTTTATAGGCAGCGATGCCCTTTTTCAGACCCATCTCGCACAGGCGAGTCCAGAATCTATGTGGATTAAGTTAATCAGTGGAAAGTGACACAAATAATGGAACACACATACTTCTTCTCATAGTTGAGGCACTCCTCACAGTTCCGCAAATAGGTTTGCTGTTTAAGAAATTGAATCAGACTCAGAAGATATATATTCTTGATATGTTGAACTTACATAAGCCATATTGCTGCTTACATATGCGACATCTTGTACATTCGTTATGAGCAGCTTGTGCATCGTCGCCATGCACGTATGCCAGTCCTCACAGCTAAGCAGCTGACATTGTGCCACCTGCGACAGCTGCTTGAAGGAGCCCTCATCAAAGCAGCCGTCCAGTGCATCCTGCACATGCCGCTGCAGAAATAACCAGACAGTATGATTCTTGCTATAGAGCTGCTCCTCTGATTCATGCGGTTCGTACGCTGGTCCATAGGGTTTAACAAAGCCCTCGAACGGCGACAGCTCTAGAATTTCCAAATCTTCCTCCTCCTCTTTGGCATCCGGCTTGTGCATGGTCAGCTGCAGCGTTTCAATGGCGCGCAACAAATGATCCGGACGCAGCTGCTCGTGTGCATTATAATAGACAAACTGTTTGTTGTTGGGCAGCGCCAGCAAAGAATTGGCAGCGCTATTTGTAACAATATTATACTGACGCAGCAGCTCATAGATCTTGTCCTCCGTTTGGAATTCATAGGCTGAAATGTGTTCGCGTGTCTTTTCCACGTCCCTCGGATAGTTTTCAAACAGAAACAGTATGCGGGGCGTGCATAGGCGCCCATGTTCACCCAACAAGCTGCCTGCGTCCGAGTCCCGCAGCATTTGTGGCAGAAATTGCAACACATGTTGCTCCCGCACATACTTGAGCAGCTGGCAAATGGTTATCACGCTGGGATCAAATATCTGTGCCGTCTCCACATACACTACAATATGACAAACATGCAGCGCCAGCAGCAGGGTGCGCACAAACCGACTGCGCATCTGCTCATAGAAGCTATCAAAGTCCAATGTTGTTTGCTCCATCAGCCGCTGTCCAAGCACCGCCTCATCATAGGTGGTCTCAAAGTGCAGCAGTAGCGTATTTGTGCCCGGCTTATAGTAGCATTGTATGCGACCTTCTGCCGGCTCAAGTGCCACATTCGGTTGCATGCCAAAGGCGCTCATTTTATTCGCATCGGAGCAATTGGAGCGTCCAATGACGCCAACAACAACTAACGAGCTTTTCAAATCCGCCAAAAGGATGCTGTTCAAAAAGAGCGTTGAGACATGGCTTATTTCCGCAGCTTTTGGTTTCACTTACGCTACATCCTCGGGTATATCAGGATATTTCCAGTTGTAGTAATTTTTATAGCTCATTTTACGCATGCGGCTGTTAAAACAAAATCAAAACAAACATAAACAAGCAGCGATGGCACAAATGTATCGATATATCGAGCAATCGATTAAAATGTATGCACTATCGCGTATGCGTATTAAGGCTATTCCCTTATAAATAAAACAACTTTTTTTTGTTTGTCTAAAGCAAATAAATTTTATTGTAAACTTTTGCCATTTATAAATATTTTCAGCATAACCTTACAGCTTTTCCATATGCCAGACGCGTGTGTGTATATGTGTGTGCTGTGTGTGCTGTGTGTGTGTGTGTGTATTCTTTTGTTTATGTTAAATGAGTGTTAAGTGCATGATTAATTATAATGTATAATGTTTAAATTTGGAGCTAGTTTAATAATGTTTAATTAAGTATATGCGTGTTTGGCTAAATGAGCACCTAAAATGATTTATGTGTTTTTTTATTTTGTTTTATTTGTTATGCAAAGAGCATGTTGAGAGAGTTTACTAATACTACTTATTATGTGTGGGGCAATAATTAATAGAGTAGTGTGTATTGTAGAAGAGTGCATTATCCGTTTCGTTTTAAAGACTTAGGTTCAGTTTATTAAAGTGCTAAAACGGTTTATAAAATGTATATTTTTGTTTTTTTTTTTTTTTAATTTTTGTTTTGCCATATTGAGCACATTTAAAATACTTTTTATTTTTTAGTTAGTTTTCAATTGCTAGAAATGTAGTATATATACTAGAATCTACTACATAGAATGTCGTGGAGTAAAGAACTTGAATGCTTCATCAAGGTATTTACAAACAATTTGATTTTGTTTTTTTTTTTTCAATTATCGCTTTATGATGTATGTATTGTATTAAGTATTATGTGAATTTGATTGATGTTTGACATTTTATTTACATTAATTATTATGAATTATGAAATTCTTGTAATAATTGTGTATGTATTGTTAATATTGCAACTGTCGGCTCTGTGAAACATCTAAGAAGTTCCGTTGATACAATAATAAAAAAAAAATATATAGATAAAAAAAAAAAACAAACAAAAACTAATAACTATTAATTTATGACAAGGAATTTTCCTTAAAAAAAAATGTAATTTTCTTTTTTGCCATGCTTACATGTATTGTTTTGATTTCATTCTTTTTCTAACACAATCTTCTATTCAGTTACTATTATTTTCTTTATTTCTTTATCCTTTTAAATTATTATCGCTTTAATTCGCATCATTTCTTACTCCACGTTTTGGCAGTGAACCTGAGCTTACATCTTTATATATTTCGTGATCAATTTTACTTTACACAAACATTTCCTTTAAATAGTATGTCGTACACAATTTGTAAGTGTTTTATTCAAATCATTGATAGGTAGGTAGCTACAATATTTAAGCATATGATGAGAACATATATATTATGATAGTAAATCTATAATGATTTGTTAAAAAAAATATATATATAAAATTAAGCACACACATGCAAAAAAACCATTTGCAACAACCAGAGTGTTTGTTTCTTGTTTTTGTTTTTGTTTTGTGTTTTTTTAATTTATATTTATCCCTTCATTTTTGAAAGGACAATTAGTTTCAACTACACACGCTTTCGAAAAACTCATTTTGCATAATAGCTAAACAATTACATTTCGGTTTCAGGACATTTATATTATATATATATACACATACATACATATATACAAATGTATAATTATATGTATGCATATATTTTGTTTTATTTATGAAATACTTATCATCACAAAATTGATGAAGTTATGTTTTAAATTTTTTTTTTCTTATGGCTAACGATGCATATTTAGCTCAGTGTGTTTTAAATTAAACTTAGCTTTAAATTTAGCAACGCAAATACAAATTAAAAAACTAAAAAAAAATGTTTTCAAAACTAGAATTTAATTGTATAAGTTTTATTCTTTGTTCTTGTGTGTGGATCTTAAAGCAGCTAAACTTAAAATTAATTGTATTTCGCTTGCATATTATGTATATGTATGTATATATTTTATATTTTTGTTGCTGTTGTTGTTGTTGTTTTTGTTGTTGTTGTTGTAATGAACTTGTTTTTAGAACCCAGCGATTTACAGCGTTTTTGCACGATCCAAAAGATCGCTTATAAATTTCGATATGTCCGATTGCGGGCGCTTGCACACTGACAATAATCTCTGCACGATAAAAAGAAAAACAGAATAACATAATTAGCAAATAAGATTAAGATGTACTAGTTATAAAAAGTAAAACTTACAATAAGATGAGATCTTCTTATGTCGTCTGTGTCCATGTCTAAAATTTCATCAATGTCCACATCGATGGCCTCGCTCTGCAAATGATTGAAATGTTAGTTAAGTTAAGAAAACGTAAAACGAATGTGAAAGTTGAAAGCTTCCGACTGCTATATACTCTGTTCTCAGCGTTATAGTTTTGATTCTCGTTTTACAAATGTGTGTGTGACATAAATTTCTGATATGTAAAAAGTATGTTGAAAGTGAAAATCGGACCAGTCAAACAGACATTGCTCAAAATTGAAGTTGGGCATTCTAGTTCCGTTTGGGGATACAGTTCAGTAGATCCATTTCCGATAAAATAACTTTCTTTAGTTCTTTGCCGGATAATGGAACTAATATTTCCTGCAGTTCCTTTCCGAATAAAAGAACTAACCGTTCCTGTAGTTCCTTTCCGAATAAAATAACTAATAGGTTTTTTTTAGTTCCTTTGCGGATAAAAGATCTAATCGACTAGAGCATTCTTACTTGTTTTTTAATTCCTTACCATATAAAAGAACTAATCGTTCCTTACCGTACAAAAGAACTAATATTTTCTTTAGTTCCTATCTAAGAATTATATAAGTTCCTTATTAAGAAATCGTTTTTTCAGTTCCTTTGCGGATATAGAGAGCTAATCGTTTATTAGTTCCTTTTAGGATACAGAAACTAATCGTTTTAAGTTCTTTTAGTTCTCACATTTATAAGCGTTTTTTGAGACTTCCTGGTGCCATTTTGCACTTCAAGAAGTTCAGCGGCAACGCAAGCAAGCAGCGCACTTAACTTGTGCAGTGCCTCTAAAACTGTTGCTTCTGCCTGCCGAGACGGGGGAATATAGACTCTCCAATAACTCCAATAACAACTGATTAACATTGATAAAACAAATATGTGTGCCAAAAATCAGATCAAAAATCGAAGATATGGTTCAATTCAAAAACCCAGTCATTCGTACAAGTTCAGATCGGATCGATTCAGCTGTACACAGATCTAATACACATTTTATACACTTTTCGAACAGAGTATCGTTAATGTATCTGTTTAAAGTCAAAGAGTCGACTTGTCACTCACCGGCGGATCAAAGAGCTTCTGCAGCTCATCGTATAGCCACATCTCGACGGCCAGTCGCTTCCTGATCAAACTCATCTGATGTGATCCATATTTGGCTGTGAGGAACTTTTCCCTACGCTCCTTAACCTCTGCCCCCTTCTCATTGAAGTTGACGCGCAGATTTGTTCGATTCGGCGAGCGTTCGCAATCGTTCATTTGTTCCAGACCGCACTGCATCTTGCAGCTGTTGTTCCAATTGCAGTTGCAGTTGCAGTTGTTGTTGCTGTTGCTGTTGCTGTTGATGTGGTTGCTGCTGTTGTTGTTATTGGGTGTTTACTATTAATTAAGTCTGCAGCGTTTATTGAACTTGCAAACTGTACGGGCTATGGTCACAATTAATTGGCGTAAACTGTAATTGAAAGCAGACAGAAAATTGGTTTTTGAAACACACGCTCACAAATTAATGGCTTTTCAAACGTAATTGAATTAATTTTAATATTATGTAATTGAACAGCAGCAGCTTTCCTCATGCGTCATTCGACCTGCAAATTCAACTTCAACCAAAGCACCCAATTCGAATTCTTGTTATTAATGACCATTTGGCCTAAAGGCAGTTTCAAATTCCAGACCCAATGACTCACACAACACTCAAGCAACCAAGAGCCTCCTTATGTTCAGAGCGCGCAGCTCCTCTGCTTTTGGCCAGGCTTTAAGTCTGGCCCATAAACTTTGGCTCTGATTCATGCGCTGCTCGGTTGCTGTGCTTATCTATAGACAAGATTTGACATGCAAACAGCATAAAGAAATAATTGCTAACATGTCACTTTGTCGCCCCAAACTGCCAACTTATCTGCAGCTGTTTTCACAGCCCACGTTTCACAGTTAATTAAATTAATGTGTAATGCATGTAATGAAAGCTTCTCTGATTCGCTGTATTTCTTCTTATTTTTGGTCTATGACATTTGACTTTTTTTGTGGGGGAGTGAGCAGCACTCAAATACATATATGTATACATTTGACTTGGCAGCTAATCGGGAAAACTCTCGTCTTTTATATATATAATACCATCTATCTATTGCTGTATACATAACATAGTTTCGACTTTAGTTTTAGTTGACATAGCAATTGCAGCACTGATGAAGATAAATGAGAACTGTCACAAAACTTAGAAACTTTTAGTAGTCCCCCAAGTAGTTTGTCAAATCATTTATAATTAAAATTGAAAACTTATTACATTTTGGGCACACATTTTCTATATGCATGCTCATAAGTTATTCATCACCATCAAAAGCATACAGCTTTAAATTATTAATATATTTTGAAACAAAAAGTTTAGCACATCAATTTCTGTACAGTTTTGTGGGCCAAGGTTTTCACAAAATGCTCGATAAGTTTATTTATTTGTTAAAGTTTTAGTTTTACAGTTTTTTTGTTTTCAACTGTGTCGGCTCAAAGTTTTTTATGGAGTATGAATAAAACTGGGGTTCGAATTGATTCTGTACCTTTTAGCTACCATCATTCTAATAAGTTTGCTATGAAGTAAGACTAAAACTGGGGTTCGAATTGATTCTGTACCGGTTAGCTGTCATCATTCTAATAGGTTTGCTATGAAGTATGAATAAAACTGGGGTTCGAATTGATTCTGTACCGTTTAGCTACCATCACTCTAATAAGTTTGGAGTTAGACTAAAACTGGGGTTCGCATTGAATCTGTACCGGTTAGCTGTCATCATTCTAATAAGTTTGCTGTGGAGTATGAATAAAACTGGGGTTCGAATTGATTCTGTACCGTTTAGCTACCATCATTCTAATAAGTTTGCTGTGGAGTATGAATAAAACTGGGGTTCGAATTGATTCTGTACCGTTTAGCTACCATCATTCTAATAAGTTTGCTATGGAGTATGAACAAAACTGGGGTTCGAATTGATTCTGTACCGTTTAGCTACCATCATTCTAATAAGTTTGCTATGAAGTAAGACTAAAACTGGGATTCGAATTGAATCTGGAGTAAGACTTGTAAACATTTCATCAGACATTTTTTTAAACTTTTAATTTGTTGTTCTTAAAAACAAAGGAAAGGAATGCAAATGTTGCAAACTTCAAACGAATTCGAAAATTATTAAGAAATCGTTTTTTCAGTTCCTTTGCGGATATAGAGAGCTAATCGTTTATTAGTTCCTTTTAGGATTCGAATTGATTCTGTACCGTTTAGCTACCATCATTCTAATAAGTTTGCTATGGAGTATGAACAAAACTGGGGTTCGAATTGATTCTGTACCGTTTAGCTACCATCATCCTAATAAGTTTGCTATGAAGTAAGACTAAAACTGGGGTTCGAATTGATTCTGTACCGGTTAGCTGTCATCATTCTAATAGGTTTGCTATGAAGTATGAATAAAACTGGGGTTCGAATTGATTCTGTACCGCTTAGCTGTCATCATTCTAATAAGTTTGCTATGAAGTAAGACTAAAACTGGGGTTCGAATTGATTCTGTACCGTTTAGCTACCATCACTCTAATAAGTTTGGAGTTAGACTAAAACTGGGGTTCGAATTGAATCTGTACCGGTTAGCTGTCATCATTCTAATAAGTTTGCTGTGGAGTATGAATAAAACTGGGGTTCGAATTGATTCTGTACCGTTTAGCTACCATCATTCTAATAAGTTTGCTATGGAGTATGAACAAAACTGGGGTTCGAATTGATTCTGTACCGTTTAGCTACCATCATTCTAATAAGTTTGCTATGGAGTATGAACAAAACTGGGGTTCGAATTGATTCTGTACCGTTTAGCTACCATCATTCTAATAAGTTTGCTATGAAGTAAGACTAAAACTGGGATTCGAATTGAATCTGGAGTAAGACTTGTAAACATTTCATAAGACATTTTTTTAAACTTTTAATTTGTTGTTGTTAAAAACAAAGGAAAGGAATGCAAATGTTGCAAACTTCAAACGAATTCGAAAACTTAATTAAGGTATGCTTAAAAGTTGCAACTATTTGTCTGATTCAAAACTAAAGTTGTTGAATATTCAATGAAATAAATATTGCACAATGATATATAGTATGTGCACTATATCCACAAAGTTCATTCAAAGTTACGAAGAAAACATTCGCAAACATTTATTTTGTTTTGTGTAAAAGTCAATTTAAATTTGTAATTGGGAAAGTCTAGTGTCGAGTGGCAATCCACATAGTGCATAGATAGAAATTGGTCAGTTGAAGTTAATTGAATCGTGTTGCATTTGAAATGCACTTTGCTGTCCAAATTGGCAATATCAGATGATGGTTGTTGGGTTCTTAGGAGGGGGGTGGGATGGGGTGGGTTGTGACTAGGCTCTATAATTTGAGGCTAGTCACATTTCCTTTCACAACGAATTAGTTGGCAAACGAGAATAACAGCAACAGATACAAAAACAAGTGGAAGGCAAGCACGGGCTAAACTCTGAATTGGCCGAAAGGCATTTGTGGAGGCATGCAGCACATGTGAAAAATATGTCTAAGTATGTTATGTGCCCCATCCCGGAAGTTTCCGCAACGTTGCACATGGCAGAAGGGGTGGGAAAAACTGCGGCGACTGTCGACAGTTACAATGTTGTTACAATTTTTTCGTAGCTACCTTTGCAATGGTTGTGCATGCAACGTGTTGCATGTTTTTGTTGTTACTTGCAACATCATATTTATGCAAAAATCATTGTTGTTGTTGCCACAACGTTAGATGTGTGGCAAGCAATAATAATAATAAAGCCACTGGCAGAAGCAGCTGCAACATAGCTAACAACAACAACAACAACAACAACATACCAAAAGTACCTAACCATTATAAATTTACCCTCTGTAATCTAATGGAAAACCGAGTCAAGTCAAAGCCATTTTCTTGATTTTACTTTGGGAAAAGCGAAAATTCCTTAGATAAGTTTTCTATGCAAAGTTTTTTGTTTTTCCTTCTTCTGCTTAGATCCCACAATTATTAACTTAAAGTTAAGCGACGTTTTGATCTATGAGGCATGAACATGGCATAAATCAGTGCATGGCCTGAGAAACTGAATAAACGCCTTTAAAGTGCTATCATATCATGTCAACAGACCATCATAATATACCAACTATAACCAACTACCACTAGGCCAACGGATCTGCACAATTAGGCTTGATGTAAGCCAATTTCCGGTACTAAATACACACAAAAAATAAACAACAGCAACAACGAACAACAACAAAAAATACAAAAAAAAAAGCACACAACTAAACCCGTGCAAACAAACCCGTACCAACTTTATTTTGCTCAATAAACATTTGCCCAAAAGGCCTTAGTCTGCTATCTCATATTACGGTCTAGAGTTGGGCTCGTGTAGTGTTTTTTTATCGTGACACGAACTCAAAAGATTAAATATAAAAAGTTCTTACCTAAATCAAAATCTGATATCAACTTATAAGTCAGGCGTGCTACCATTTTCGATTTCGATCAAATTCGGATTCATTTGGAATTGGGATTGTTAGCTGTTCTTATAACAGAAAAATTGATCAAATTGGGAAATTGTCTTAAAAATTGTACTACTACTAAATTCTAATCCTGCAAGTAGTCTGAACACTATATATATCTTTAAAATGCAAGAAACATTCATATTTAATTCGAAAATACTAACATTAAACCGAAACAAGAAAGAAATTTTATCTTTGGCGTTATCTTATTTTTCAACTGATTGTTCCTATGGCAGCTATAAGATATAGTGGTCCGATTTCGATGAAATTTTGTCATCATTTATAACCTGTCCTTTAACATGGGTAAAGAGAGTTTGGTTGAGCTATCTTGAAAAACAAAAAGGCTTTTCATACATAAACTTATTTTCAACCAATTGTTCTTATGACAGCTATAATGATATAGTCGTCCGATTTTGATGAAATTTTGTCATCATGTATAAACTGTCCTTGAACTAAAGTTTAATGAGTTTGGTTGAGTTATCTGAGACGTGTCCTTCAATGCAATTAATTATATTGCACACACGTTGACTAAGTTTTATCTAAATCGGAAAACTTTTTCTTACACTTGTGATAAAAACACGCTACCATCTCTATTTGGAATGTATGGGACCAGTTCTATCTCTTGGGGGCACGCTCTCTCTTTTGAATTCTCGACATGCGAGTGACAAGTTAAACGTCAGTTTCATAATTGCTTATGACTCTTAAGTAAGTAAATCTGGTATCAGATTTCGCCATACATATTCACACACATACAAACACACATGCACACACACAATTGAATGGTGTGAAAAAGATAGCAACAGTGAGAAGAGAAATAAACGCATAACTCAGCGAAAACTCAACACCATTGTTATTTTTAGTTAATGGCTGGAACATTATTTATTTTCTTTAATATTTTTGTTTTTGATGCGGAAATCATTGCGCATTTTAGTTGTTGTTGTTGCTGTTGCTGTTGTGTATGTATTTTGTTGCAACTGCTGCAAATGTTTCGCTTGCCACATGGCCTAAAACTAAATGCTGTGTGGGCTAACGATATAAACTATAATTATTTCAATATTTTCGAACGCTTGCAAAACTCAATTTAAATCTGACAGAGACCAGGTAAGCGTTGTTCACTTAATTAAAGGAAAATTGAATTTTCCGTCTCTTTGTGTGTGCTCTTGTTAAATATTTTGTGCGTGGGCGCAGATACGAAATATCACACCGGTTTTTTGTATTTTTGGTGCCAGGTTCGTGACGTCCCTGTTGCCATTGACATTTTTGTCATTATTTCGTTTTTTGTTTTTTGGGTCATGGAATATGGGTGAATCGAGACATATGTTTCACTTTTGTGTGTGTGTTCATTTTGGGTGGCAGTTGAAAATGTCACAGCATAAATTGACCTACAAAGTTGTTGTTTAAATAAGCTTTTGCAAATTGGAGCAGCCACTTTTTATTTAGGCTTTGTGCAAATGTCAAAATTTTTAATAAAAATGTAAATGAATGTCTTTGAAATTGAGCTTAATATGAATATACATTTATAATATAAAAAAAAAGTTGTTAATTTAAGACACTCAGTTGCTAAACAAATGCATTTTTGTTATATCTAGAATATAACCATATTAGATGGCCAAAGAACATTGAGTTTTTGAATTGACTTTTTATATATTTATGTATATGCTCTTATCTAAAACATTGACCAATTTATCGTTATCAAAAAAGATAAACGATTTTCAAGAACTGATCAACAGCTTTTAGTTTCCCATGCTTATCAGATTCATAAAATCTAGTCAACTGCACTTCATAAATTATATCAGCTTGAAAATCTATATATATATGTATAAAAGAGTTTGTCCTCACTGGCGATTGGCAATCAACGCAGGGCCCAAACCATAAGAGCTAGATGGCTGAAATTTTCACAGTAGCTTAGGCATGTACCGAAAGTGAGCACTAAGAGCGGATTTTGGAAAATTCGGTAGGGAAATGTGGAAAATTCGAGGAAAACCGTTGTATGCAACTTTTTTGTTTATCATCCGATCACCTTCAAACTTAATTTCAATGATCTATATAAAAAATAATTTATGACTGCATACCAATTTTCCGGAAAATTCACCCCCCTGGGTGGAAAATGGGTAGTCAAGGTTGTATGGGCGAAAGTTGAGTTCTCATGCGATTTGCTTCAAACTCATTTTCAAAGATCTTCATGAAAATTCATTAAAAACTGCATACCAATTTTCTGGAAAATTCACCCCCCTGGGTGGAAAGTGGGTGGTAAATAGGGCGAAAGTTGAGTTTTCATGCGATTTGCTTCAAACTCATTTTCAAAGATCTATATGAAAATTCATTTAAAACTGCATACCAGTTTTCCGGAAAATTCGCATTCCCGGGTGGAAAGTGGGTGGTAAATAGGGCGAAAGCTGAGTTTTTGTGCAATTTGCTTCAAACTCATTTTCAAAGATCTATATGAAAATTCATTTAAAACTGCATACCAATTTTCCGGAAAATTCACATTCCCGGGTGGAGAGTGGGTGGTTAAAAGGCCAAAGTTGAGTTCTTATGCGATGTGCTTCAAACTCATTTTCAAAGATCAATATGAAAATTCATTTAAGACTGCATACCAATTTTCCGGAAAATTCACATTCCCGGGTGGAAAGTGGGTGGTAAAAAGGCCAAAGTTGAGTTCTTATGCGATTTGCTTCAAACTCATTCTCAAAGATCAATATGAAAATCCATTAAAAACTGCTTACCAAGTTTCCGGAAAATTCGCATTCCCGGGTGAAAAGTGGGTGGTAAAAAGGCCAAAGTTGAGTTCTTATGCGATTTGCTTCAAACTCATTCTCAAAGATCAATATGAAAATCCATTAAAAACTGCTTACCAAGTTTCCGAAAAATTCGCATTCCCGGGTGAAAAGTGGGTGGTAAAAAGGCCAAAGTTGAGTTCTTATGCGATTTGCTTCAATCTCATTTTCAAAGATCAATATGAAAATTCATTAAAAGCTGCATGCGAATTTTCCGGAAAATTCACATTCCCGGGTGGAAAGTGGGTGGTGACAAGGCCATAGTTGAGTTTTTATGCGATTTTCTTCAAACTCATTTTCAAAGATCAATATGAAAATTCATTAAAAACTGCATACCAATTTTCCGGAAAATTCACATTCCCGGGTGGAAAGTGGGTGTTAATAGGGCGAAAGTTGAGTTCATTTGCGATTTATTCCTAACTCATTTGCAAAGATCAATGTGAAAATTCATTAAAAACTGCATACCATTTACATTCCCGGGTGGAAAGTAGGTAAAAAGTAGGTTAAAACTGCAACTGGAAAATTTACCCTGTTGGGTAGAAAACTGTTGGTTAAGGAAGGAAGTTACATTTTTATGCGAATATGATTTTATACGGGAAATGCTAGTAGTATATAAATGAACAAGAAATAGCAGCTTTATCTACGGCATATCGATGATGAAATACCCTGCCAGTGATATTAATATTGTCTAATTTAGATTTCTCTATTTAAACAAAGTCTGCCAACACAACAAGTAAGAATGCTCTAGTCGACTACGAGACTCCCTACTTCCATTTTGCACTTCAAGCAGCGCACTTAGCTTGTCCAGTGCTTGTCAAACTGTTGCTTCTGCCTGCTGAGATGGGTGTAATAGATTCTTCCAAAACTTTTCGTAATGAACTGCGGGAACCTGCATGCCAAGTTTGGTGTCTCTAGCTCCGAGATCTGTGTGTTCATACAGACAGACGAATATGGCTAGATCGGAACGGCTGTTGAGGCTGATCAAGAATATATATATTATATAGTCAGACATGCTTCCTCCTGCCTGTTTCATACATTTGCAGTACTTTAATTATCCCTTTTTTTCATTTTAAATGGAAACAGGGAGTGAAAATAATGATTTTGATTTAAAACGAGTAAGAATGCTCTAGTCGAGTGTGCCCGACTACAAGACTCCCTGCTCCCACTTTGCATTTCAAGCAGTTCAGCGGCAACTCAAGCAAGCACTGCACTTAACTCGTAAAGTGCCTGTCAAACTGTTGTTTCTGCCAGCTGAGACTGGGGTAATAGATTCTTCCGTAACTTTGGTGCTATTTACCCGATCGTGTTGAAATTTTTACAGCAGATCAACATTGATGCAACATATATGTGTACCAAAAATCAAAGCTCTATCTTTTAAATTGTGGCTGTGGGAGTCTTTTGCGATTTGCGTGGGTGCGGGGGGGTGCATCCGAAATTTGAAATAAACTTGATCTGCGTATGGTATACAGGAACCTGCATGCCAAGTTTGGTGTCTCTAGCTCTTAAAGTTTCCGAGATATGTGTGTTCATACGGACAGACGGACAGACAGACGGACAGACAGACAGACGGACAGACAGACAGACAGACAGACAGACAGACAGACAGACAGACAGACAGACAGACAGACAGACAGACAGACAGACAGACAGACAGACAGACAGACAGACAGACAGACAGACAGACAGACAGACAGACAGACAGACAGACAGACAGACAGACAGACAGACAGACAGACAGACAGACAGACAGACAGACAGACAGACAGACAGACAGACAGACAGACAGACAGACAGACAGACAGACAGACAGACAGACAGACAGACGGACATGGCTAGTTCGTCTTGGCTGTTGATCCTGATCAAGAATATATATAGTTTATATAGTCGGAAATGTCTCCTTCTGCCTGTTACACACATTTGCAGTACTTTATAACTCCCTTTTTCCCATTTTTAATGGGAACAGGGAGTAAAAAGACTTCACATTTGATTAAATTGAGCAGAAAATGGATACAAAATCAAAACTTTTCTACAAAAGTTACCTCTTTTTCGATCTTTTTCATATGTTCAAGTTATTTGAAATAGTCTGTCAAGTTATTCAACATACAACCATCATAAGTCACATAGAAACTGACTTAATTATAACACCCATCTGCACAACTATAAAAGCCTTTCATATTCAATCAGTTTAGGCTAATCAAATTTTGTTTTACTTTGCCTAAAAGACGAGGCGCACAAAACACGAGCCAATTAACAAAACGCAAATTTGATGAGCCATCATATTTGGAGAAATGTGGAGAATCGAAAGGGGAGCAATACCCCAAAAAAGCGACTTTAAGCAGCTACTACGCCACAAAAACAAAACAAAAAAAAAAGCAACAAATCTAATTGATTTTTAAGCATCGCCAAATCTGTACGCTAGAGGGCGCCCTGAAGGGTGGCAAGCAACTTTTATGGCACAGAGTGTGTTTTTGTTGCCCCCCGTTGCCCTTTTATGGCAACATGCAAATCACATGCCATAATCTCTCGAGAAGTGGCGCAATTGCCGTTAAGACCTTTTACGACTTCGATTTGGCTAGTTTTGATTTGTCCAGTGTTTTTTTTTCTTTTTGTTTTTTGGTTAGGCGCCTCGTTGTCGAGGCATGGTGCAAAAATTGTATGCTAATTTCAAGGAAATTACTTTAGACACTTAATTATAGTTGTATATTAATAGTTTTATGCATTTATGGTGTTGGTCTTTAAAAAATAGTTCATTAAGCGCATGTATGAATATAATAATAGTTAAATGAATGAATTTATGATATCATCTTAAGATTTTCTTGTTTCTGAGTCAAAGTTGTATGAATTGAATGTTTTATAAATTTTTAACATTTTAAAATTGATAATTATAAACAAGTAAGAACGTTGAAGTTGGGTTCTCCCGACTGCGATATACTCAGTTTTCTACTTATAAACTACTTATATACTTATAAACTGTCCTTAAACTTGGGTAAAACAAAATAGTTTTTCATACAAAAACTTATTTTTCAACCGATTGTTTCTATGGTAGCTATAAGATAATGTCGTCCGATTTTCATAAAATTTGGTAAGCATATATAAACTTAGGTAAAGTGAGTTTGGCTGAGTTATCTTGAGAAATAAAAAAGTTTTTTTATATTCAACCGATTGTTCCTATGGCAGCTATATGTTATAGAGGTTCGATCTGGCCGATCTTAACACTTTGTCTGACTATGGTATATACCAACATGTATACCAAGTTTGGTTGCTCTAGCTTCTAAACTGTGGAAAAAAGCTGCGTTCATACAGACGGACAGACGAACGGACAGACGGACAGACGGACAGACGGACGAACCGACGAACATTTCATTTTGGAAAACAGAGTATAAAAAGATCTAAAAAAAGGTCTGATAGATCTTAGATTATTTTAATAAGGTATTTGAAAGATTTATTATCTTAGCTTTCCATTTCTTTTGTATCAATATGAAAGTATTGTTTATTATTGTTTACTTGGAGGATTTATTAATTAAAGATGAGCAAAATCTTTTTTCATATGCTTTTTATATCGGCTGTATTAATATTTGAACACGTAATGTGTAGCTCATTTAAGAAAGCAAATCCGTTCGCATAAAATCGTAAGAATTTCAACATGAAATTCTATTTAATATGCCATAAAAATAGTATGAAAACTTTTTGCAGAGCAAAACTATTTTTGTGATTTATATGCGAATTGAATATTATCTAAATGTTGCACGCTTGTTGCTCTCGTGTTGATATGATGATAGTATTTTTCAAGTGTTTTTTGAATGCCTGCCAAAAATTGTTTGGGGCGATGCGACGAAAAGTTTTGCCATCATTTCAACATTTATGCGGCCTTATGCGGGCCTTAATGTGAATTTTATTTTTATTTGCTGCGCACTGTCTCCAAAAATTGGGCTAATGACTGCAGACTGCGGTTAGCGTTCTTGTGGCATTTATTTCGATTGAAATTTAATCGCATGCCTACAAAATTTCGAATAAATATTACCGATATTAAAGTTTTTACTACCGGTAGAAAAAAAGAAGGAGAAAAACCCAAAAAAGGGGGGAAAAAAACCAAGCAAACAAACACTGAGCATAGATTTACATAAAGAACATTAAATATGCTACACAAAAGAAATGCAAATAAGAAAAGAGCGAGGGTAAGTTGGTATGAAAGAGAGAGAGAGTTCGTTAGATAGAGAGAGAAAGCCATAAAGATGTATATCGTGGAGAGGTGTAGAGAAATAAAAAATGATAAGGCATCGAAAATGAGTTCATTAAGTCAAAAAGGCAATGGAGCAGACAAAGCCAAACTGAGCGTGGCATTAACCCATATTGAAATGAAATGCGCTAAAAACCAGTTAGAGGCTCATATGAAGATTGATATTGTAACAGAGATGGAGTTAGAGAAAGAGATGGAGATTAACAGAGAGAAAGACAGCGACTAAGTCCAAGTAGCACATTGATTTGCTTTTTTTTTTTTTTTTCTTTTCAAATTTTGTAAATTCATTCATACAAGTTTATGAGTTTTCACAGGCTTTGCATGTTATTGTTGTTGTTGTTGTTATTTGTTATTTGTTATTTAGAAAAGTGAAATGTGACGAGGCTATGCTAAAATGATATCCAGAAATGTGTTGCGCCTACAAATAAACAACAAAACAAACAAATAACTGGCTTTGTGTATGCTAATGTTTATGATTGGCGGCCTTAGACCAAACAGAAATCTGAGAATTCAAATAATAAAACCTCAAAAATGTATAGCTCAAGCGAGTTTTCACTGGGAACTCTTGACTAAGGTATGAATATCAGAGTTGGCATTTCTAGTTTATTTTTGAATCGTGAACTAAATCAGTGACTTAGTTCAGTTATTCAAGAATTGAATAAGCTCGCAGTTAAAATTCGATTCAATTTAGTAGATCAGTAACAGGTTGGAACTTATAAGGGAAATTCAATTCCGCATAATGTTGCCGAAAATTGATATTCAATTATACATTACAGATATAGATAACTGAATTTTATTCAATTTATGATTGGGACATTCATGAACAATGGTTCATGAACGTCTAAATAAGTTCACTCGTTCATTTTCACTCACTTTTCCCATTAAAAATGGGAAAAAGGGAGTTATGAAGTGCTGAAAATGTATGTAACAGGCAGAAGGAGACATTTCCGAGTATATAAACTATATATATTCTTGATCAGCATGAACTAGCCATGTCCGTCTGTCTGTCCGTCTGTCCGTCTGTATGAACGCGTCGATCTCAGAGACTATAAGAGCTAAAGACAGATCAAGTTTATTTCAAATTTTGGATGCACCCCTCCGCATCCCCGCAAATCGAAAAAAAAACTCCCACTGCCACAATTTTTAAGATAAAGCTTTGGTTTTTGGTACACATACATATATGTTTTTGCAATGTTGATCAGCTGCGTAAATTTCATTATGATCGAATAACAAACACCAAAGTTATTGGCGAATCTATTTCACTCGTTCCAGCAGGCAGAAGCAACAGTTTTATGGGCACTGGAAAAGTTAAGTGAGCTGTTTGCTTGTATTGCATCGGGCACACTCGACTAGAGTATTCTTACTTGTTTTGAACTTATTTTATATGCATTTCATATAACAGTGAAAAAACTTTGACCTTATATAGAACTTGTAATGCTGCTTATCAGCCAGTCAAAAAAAGAAAAAAACAAAAATAACGCGATTATTACAATAATTTATAAGTTGAATTACAGCAGCTGTCTGATTTGCATAAACATTTTCATTATGTAAACCATTCATGTAATAAAAAGCTGATAGCCCACAGCTGATTACTACAAAAATTTCCATAAATATTCATAAATTTTAATAATAATATTTGTTCAACAAGGCAAAAACGTTTTTGTTTGCCAAATTAAACACTTTGAATATCAATTGATGTGTTTTTTTTTTTTATCATTAATTCTTTTTTGTTTATTGTTTACACCTTCAATCATGATTGATTGACGCTTTTCAGATGAGCTCAGATGAGCGCCTATTATCTAACTTATCAATAACTTAAATGGGTATGCAAATATTTATGCTTAGGCACAAAATATCGCTAATTCTCGCGAATTAAGCTTGAATAGTCTTGAATTAAACAGCAGACATACAAATACAAAATATATGTGTGAAAATCTATGAAAATTAACAATAAGCATGCTGTTTGCTGGCAGACAATGAAATCTATTAATCAAAATCAGTTGACAATAAATGGACGATTGATACTGACAGATCGAGATAGAAGATGTCAATGTGCTACGCTGCGAGTTCAGATACTCCAGTTGAGAATTCATTATTCTCATTTGGTAGTTAATTTACGTATAAAACATTATCGATTTTAAATATGTGGTTCTATTTGAATGTCATAATGTTGTTTTATAATTTGCAACTATCTTTGTATGTAATACTATGTATGTACACACACTTCTGACTCCGCAACAAACTTGATTTTCAAATTTTGGAAAATGATTTGATTATTTAATGCTAGAGCTCGACCAAATACACCGAATATTTGAAATACTATCACTTTGAAAAGTTGTTTGTTGCATGAAAAACTTTTTTGTTTTAACAGAATAACTCTCAACGAAAGTAAATCCTTATCAATAACTTTTTGTATACAATTAGTTTTGTGAATCATATGGTAACTTTTCTATGGGGATGTTTTTTATAGTTCAGAGTGTCAGCAAAAATAAAAAACAAACTTACTCAAGTCCGCATTTCCGGCAGCTTATTGTTGTTTCTTTTAGCACCCACACAACAATAAAAGCAACAATGCTTTGGCGCAGTAAATTTAATTAAAGCCCATAAAGAAAACATAGCAGAACTTCACTAAAAACTTTTGCGCAATCAGTAGAAATTCAATATATTATTCGTATATATAGAAAACAACAAGTTCAACTTGCGCTTTAATCGTGACTCAGTTTGAACAAAATTTTTTTTTTTTTTTTTTTTTTTTTACTGTGTTTTGGGACATGATTGGAACGTTGTAAAACCGAAATGAAGTGTTATTCAAAAAAGTTAATTTGCCTTATTGTTTATGCCCAGCACAGAGTTCTTTAGCCCCCCTACTTGCGTTTTATAAATTTTGCGCACATTAAACAAAAAAATAAAGGTAAAAAAGTAGAAAAAAAAATATATAAAATGAGGTTACGCTGCGGGCTAAAAAAACATCCAAGTCGAGGCTTATGGCTAAATAATTACAAGTGAAAACACCTACGAGATACACGATCTGTGTGGTGTCAAGTAGCCAGGCCAATAGGCAGTGTTCAAGTGGCCATAAGTTTAGCGACAAAGCTCGGTCCAAAGAGTTTGTTGACCCTTAGCCAGAACTAATGGAGTCATATTCAAATGCTCACTGGCCGATGGCCAACAAAAAGCAAAAACAAACAACCTAAATATATACATACTTATATTTGAATTGTCATGCTAAACTTATAAAATGTGTAAATAATTTGGTTAGTTCAGCAAAAGTTTTTCCAGCATTTAGCTTAACAAATGTTTGTTCCTAAGTATTTTTGGCCGGCAAAAAAAAACTTTACTTTGACATCGAAAAGAAAAATAAAACCAAGAAAAATAACAAAAAAAAAACAAGAAAGAAATGTTATCTTCGGCGTGCCGAAGATATATACCCTTGCAGAAAAGAGTTGCATAAGAAAACTTATATTTAAACTATGGCAGATATAAGATAGAGTTATCCGATTTTGATTAAATCTGGTCAACATGTGTAGAACGTGCTACAATTTAGATATAATGAGTTTGGTTGAGATATTTTGAAAAACACAAAAGTTTTTCGTGCAGAAACTTATTTTCAACCGATCGTAACTATGGCAGCTATAAGATATAGTCGTCCGATTTCTATTCAATTTTGTCATCATGCCTAAACTGTCCCCCCGTTCCCCAGCTCACTGCTCCCCTTCTTCACATTCTCTCTCTTTCTATCATTTTCTTTTGGAGTTCAAAAGTTCAATGTGGTTGACTGTTTGAAAATGTTTTTGCTACAGTTGAACATTTACATTGTCAGTATAATTTTCAAGCCAAGTGTTGCTCTCAATTTGGCTATTTGATATTGAAAAGAAATGCTTTTTATGCTTAACTATCTATGGAAATAATAATAGCTATTTTTTACTTGGCTAGCAGCTATTTTCTTTGCAAAATAAGTTCAATATTTTTGTGAAATTGAAAACAACTTTTTTAAGCTAAATCTCTTGTAAATATGCTCTAGCTTAAAAATAATTATAAACAAGAAAGAAAGGATATCTTCTAACCTTGCAGAAAATATTTGCATAAGAAAACTTATTTTTAAACCGATTGCTCCTATGGCAACTATAAGATATAGTCGACCGATTTTGATGAAATTTTGTTATCATGTATAAACTGTCCTCAAACTTAGGTTAAGTGAGTTTGGTTGAGTTATCTTGAGAAACAAACAAGTTTTTCATACAAAAACTTATTTTTAAACTGATTGTTCCTATGGCAGCTATAAGATATAGTCATCCGATTTTAATGAAATTTTCAGTTCATGTATAAACTGTCTTTAAACTTATGTTTAGTGAGATTGGTTGAGTTATCTTGAAAAACAAAAAAGTTGTTCATACAAAAACTAATTTTTCAACCGATCGTTCCGATGGCAGCTATATGTTATAGTGGTCCGATCTGGGCAATTCAACTATAGGTACTACCTGCAATAAGAAGAAGCATCTGTGCCAAGTTTCATAAAGATAGCTCTAGAACAAAGTATTGAAAAACGCATATAAACAGACGGACAGACAGACAGACGAACAGACGGACATGATAGACATGACTCGGCTGTTGATGCTGATCACGAATATACAAATTTATTTTTTCTGAGACGTCTCCTTGAATGCGTTACACATTTCGTGACAAAATTATAATACCCTCTGCGAGGGTATAAAAAACTGTTTTCCAGGCAATTTTTCGTATTTGTTGGCTCATTTATTGTTTGCGCAATGTTTGTTGCTGTTGTTGTTGTTTGTGCCGTGCGAGATTGCGTCATGTGGCATGAAAACAATCATTCGCATAGGTACGAGTATGTGAGACTTCTCGGTATATAATTATATTGTTTGCGATATTATACTTATGTTGAGATGTGCATGTGCCTTTGAGAAGTTTATAAATAGATGGATTTTGTCATTGAGCTATAGATTGGCCGACATTTAGCAAGACGATGAGAAAATTAAAGCCAACAGAAATAATATTTAATAATCTAGTGACAAAGTATTCGCAAGGAAATTTGTCGATTTCCTGTTGTCGCTTTTCAAATTTGAGATTTTCAAAAGTATATCTATCAGCAAATAAATAAGTTGTCTAAAATGTGTTGACTTTTGAAAACAGTGAAAAACGTACAAAAAAAAAAGTATGTTTAAAAAGTATGTTTTAAAAATCACTGCATTTTCATTTCATAATTGAGTTTAAAGCTTACAAATTTAAAGCGGAAACGGATATCAAAGTTAAGTCTTTTAATTTGAGAACATTGAAAGAAAGCTAAGATTCTTCCATTTGAATTTGAATACAATTGAAATTGAAAATAAAGTGGAATTCGATCAAACATATATGTACACTTGATCTATAAATACATTATCTTTCTTTTTACAGCTTTGATGGATCGAGAAATGTGTCTTTTGTCTATACAAACATTTAAAGCAATGTTTACCACTGATCAAAGCTCAGAAAAACAAACAAATACATGTTCTAAGAAACTCTGTATGCTTATTTAAGAGAAACATACACAATTTTCTAATAACTAAAGATCTGAAACGCTGATATAACGCACTATTTACACTACTTATCAGGAACTCTGCAGTAGCCGCAGCTGCAGCAGCGTTTTATCAAAGTCAAAGTTCTTGAGCTCGATGCCAACGTCAAGACAATCGATAATGTAAACAGAATTCAGGGAAAGAGAGACCCAAAACGCAATTCAAAGTCAAAGCCATAGTATGGGTATAGTTTTCTATAGGAAAGGGAGGAAGAGAGGAAGGTAGCGGTGGTAGGGGTGGACTATCAAAAATCGAATGCAATGGGAATACAACGTGTTGTAAGCAGATGAATGCATTGAAAGCAAACAATCAAAATAAAAACAAGTAAAGCTGCTTTAGCTTCAAATGCTCGAATGGTAGATACCCTATAAACAAATCTGAAGAATTATAGAATACAACAATGCTGTTTCTCTTTGTTGCCTACTATATCTGATGATAATGAAATTTTCAATTCCAGAACAGCTAAAGATGCCGATGCTTCGATCGAAATCGGAAATGGAAACCGGGCTGTAAATACCTTTTTTTATATTTTGCAACTTATTATTTGTAACGATAATCCCGATTTTCATTATAGAAATAACAAAACAAAAAAGATACTTTTATTTCTAGCTCTTAGAGAGTTGACTATATCGAACCGGAAGTTAATGCTATTCAATATGTGATCAACTTGAAATTGTCACGTACATTTGCACAACTTTATTATAGCCATTTGATGGTTAAAGGGTATATACAAAAAAGACTTTTATATACAATATGAACGATGTCTATAAATAACAAGGCCTCTGATAAATAATGCAATAGAAATTGTGCGGGTATCGCGATGGACTTAAGAGTGTGTGCGTGTGTGGTAGGGGTTTTGGTTAGCAGGGGGAAGGGTAGTTGGGGTATGAAAAGAAATAAGTTGTGTTCATCACAAGCTGTGACCAGGCAAATCACAAAAAACACGCAAATGCAGCACTGCGGGACGCTATTTATTTATTTATTTATTAGTGCGGCAAGTTGTATAGTATATATCGTATAATACATATATACTATATAGAAATTATATATTATATTGTGGTATAACGACTGTTATGCCTTTCCATGTTGAAGGCCATAAAGACGTCATGTACACATGTCCATATGCACACACACACACACACACACACACACTCATAACCATACCCATACTCATATGTGGGTGCATGAGTGTATCTGAATGCGATTAAGGCAAAAGGTTCTGTTGCAGCCACAAAAGATGCAATCAGCTGCTTATATTGATATAATGCACTGCATGCAGTATCCCTTTATCAATATGATGTCCATATGGCACTCGATTTGTTTGTCTCTGCACACATACATACATAAATGCTCACTTATAGCTGCACAATCAGATTGCACATACGCCCCGTTGTCAGACAATTCCTGTCACTAGGTTAGAGTTCAATGGATCGTGTTTTGTTTAGTTGTCTGTGACTATTGTTGTTGTTGTTGTAGTTGTGGCTTTTTGATTGATTTTATGGCTGATAAGCTTTGAATTCGTGATTCTCTGTTAGTTGTTGTTTAATTGACTACAGTTTGTTGAGTGATTTTGAACAGTTGATTTTGATTGGATATGTGTATTGAAACATAATGCGCGTAGTTGACATTTCTAATGTACAGAGTACATAGCTTATACTTTAACTCAATTTTTATGCAATATAAAACCACAAATTTCGTTGGTAAGATTGCGTTACTTTTTCCGAAAAGAAATACAAAAGCAGGAGTTTTTTTTCGATTTGCGGGGGTGAATCCGAAATTTAAAGTAAACTTGATCTGCGTATGGTATACAGGAACCTGCATGCCAAGTTTACATACGGACAGACAGACAGACGGACAGACAGAGGGACATGGAATTGCCTCCTTCTGCCTGTTACACACATTCGCAGTACTTTATAACTACCTTTTTCCCATTTTTAATAAGAACAGGGAGTAAAAAGTGCGAATATGGTGGTTAAGAGAATTCATAACCAATTGAAGTTTCATAAATCATATAGTTAAGGATATAAATCGTATAAAAATGTATGCATAATGCGAATTCAATGAACGCTCCCAGCCAAAAAATAAAAGAATAAATACAAAAATTAGCTTGATGCTCATTTGTATGTGTTGCAACGTTTCTAATTATAAGCGAAACCAAATGATTTTTATTATAATATTTATTTATTTTCATATATATGTACAATGTATACATACATATGTATGTATATGCCCTTCTATTTGCTACACATTTGGTGTGGCATTTACTTTTCACATTCACTGTATGTGTGTGTGTCTTTGTTTCAATCTTAACGAGTTTGCCGCCGTGTCTTACATTTCCGTTGAGAGATATGGCCAAAAGCAGCATTTGGAACCTAACAATACTACAATACTTATATGCCAAACACGTCGCAGTTGCTTATTAATCTTTTTGATGAAATCGCTTGTGGAACATGTTCACATTTTCTAGACACATTACGTTTGCCACTTTTCTCAGATTTTGGTGCTTTATTTGTTATATTTGTTTATTTATTCTATTTCTTGACTTTTGCCTCAGGATGTTTGCAAATGTTGCTCTCAAAAATTGTTGTTGTTCAATTTCAAATTAATTTATTGTCATTTAGCGTTCAACATATACTATTCAAGCATCATAATTAATGTTTGGTATCGTTTGGTCTATCTATTTGGTGAGTTCATGGCTTAAGCTTAATGCGAAGGTCGCTGCTTGTTATTCTAAACCAAAACACAAAGGCTAATCTTTAAATCTGAGAAAACTGAGAAACTGTAAATAAACAAAATGCGTATCTTTCAATCGATTTTTAAATAGTTAGCCAACAATAGAGGGCGAACACTTGGAGGCTCTGAGACTGAGATTGGGCGTTATTTAACGATGAGTTCACGCCAAGTTACCGTTCAACAGTTTTGCCTTGAAGCATGGCTCAGTTAGCGTCTGAATACGTGTGTAATAACTTTAAGATACATTTGTATCTTATGCTGCTGTTGCATTTATCACGTACATAGCTGGCACAAGATACACAAGCACCCTGTAAAACTATCGATTAAGAAGACAAAGCACATGGCGTAAAACAAAATATGTAAACATGTCAGAATCAAACACTCGTGTGTCCAATACTTAATGTATCTTCTACATCGTATCTTGTTTCTGTTTTTCTTCTTCTTCTTCATCTTCTTCTTTTTTTGTTGTTGTTTTGTATGTTTTGTTGCTTTTGGTCTGCATTGGGTGATTAGACCCAAGCAGTGGCAAATGTTATGGCTGCAATAAAACCAGGTTACAAACTGCAGCCAGACACAACATAAAACTCGCCAACGACACACTTAAAAATCAGCACAGAAGCGCACTGAGAAATAGCATCAATAAAACGCGAATGAGCTGTTTGAGCAAAACAGCAACAAAACAACACAAAAAAAAGTGAGTCTGCGATTGATTAAAAAAAAGTCGATTTAAGCGATTTATGATTGTAACACAATCCAGAATAACGCTAAAAGTTAGCTACAGCAAAACATCCTTATAAGCTAAATTGAAGTTCAGCTTTTCTATCAGTCACTTTTGTATCTTTCTTTTGAAGATAATAACTCTTTTATCTGTAAGTTAACTATTTTTACTCCCTCTTCCCATTAAAAATGGGAAAAGGGGAGCTATAAAGTACTGCAAATGTATGTAACAGGCAGAAGGAGCCATTATTCCGACTGTATAAACTGTATATTCTTGATCAGCATCACTAGCCGAGTCGATATAGCTAACTCCGTCTATCTGTCTGTCTGTCCATAGACTATAAGATTGAGACAGCAAACTTGGCATGCAGATTTCTGTATACCATACGCAGATCAAGTTTATTTCAAATTTTGGATGCACCCCATCGCACCTCCGCAAATTGAATATAAAATTACAATACGCACTCCCAAAGTCACCATATTGAAGATACAGTATCAATATTGATCAGCTGTGTAAGTTTCTTTACGATCGGATAACAAACACCAAAGTTATTGAAGAGTATTTTTCCCCCTATCTCAGCAGGCAGATCCAACAGTTTGACAGGAACTGGACAAGCTAAGTGCGCTGCTTGCTTGAGTTGCCGCTGAACTGCTTGAAGTGCAAGTTGGGCGCAGGGCATTTTTACTTGTTTATCATCCTTATGAGGCAAATTAAATTTTAGCATTCCGCTTTGCATCTATTTTGTTAAACAAAGCAACTCTTTTATCTGTCATTTCTATATTTCTTAAACAAAAGTTAATAACAGCAAAACATAATTTTCAAATAAATTGAATTTGAGCTTTTCTATCGCTCACTTTTGTAACTATCTTTCAAACAAAGCAACTCTTTTATCACTCGTTTATCTATTTCTTAAAAAACAAATAGATACAGTCAAGCATCCTTTCAAAGTAAATTGAATTTGAGTTTTTCCATTGCACACTTTTGTATCTATCTTCTAAACAAAGGAAATCTTTTATATCCCGCCTATCTGTTTTCTTTTAACATCCTTATAAATTGAATATGAGCTTTCCTTTTTATTCTGTATCTACATATGTATCTTTTAAACAAAGGAACTCTTTTATCTTTCACCTATCTATTTTATAAACAAAGAAAAATTCTCATTTATTTGTATCTACAGACTTTTTGATTTGTTGTCAATTTGCTCAGCAATTGTTTTTCTAATATAATAGTTTAAAAAAAAGGTTTCTTGATTGACTTAAAAACTTTAATAGTGAATAGAATCTCTATAAACTTAAAGTTTTTAGAAGTATTCTTTTTCCTTATATGTTTTGCAAAAGCTTAATTATTTCTATAGCTTTCTTAGCAGCTCTTATAAATTATAATAATTGTTATAAGCTCTTCAAAAACATAGATTTTTATATTATTATTTTAACTTTTGAATATAGCGATCTTTAAAATATTTTAAAATTTCTTTCAGTCAATTTCTGACTTTTTTGGTTTTAAAAAAAACGTAATTTTCAGTGCTCTGCACTCGTTATAGTCTAGTTCTACTGTAGACAAACAACAAACTAAGCTGCAACGCTTTTCAACTTCTGTGTTTGATTTGCTGTTCATCTAATTCTGCTGGCAACTTTGTTCCCCGCCAGCTCCTCTCTCTAAAAGCCTGAGACTGCGACTCGACTGCGACTGGGCTTGAAGCGTGAAGCGCAGTTGCGTTTTCGTTACGTTTGGCTGGATGCGTAGCCAACGGCAGAGAGCAGTCAGACGACCACCCTCCCAGCCAATAAAGTTAATAAAAAAAAAAAAAAAATAGAGTTTCATATATGAAGTTGTAAAATATGTAGAAGCTGGTGGAATAAACGAGCTGGCCACTGCATAAAATTCCACAGTTCGACACGCACGCAGAGCGCTTTGGTGGGCAGCTTTAGTGGCAGCAACGGCAGCAGTGGCAGCAGCAGCAGCAGCGGCAGCAGCTTCTGTGCCGCAATGTCTGGTACTCGAAAACTGGGCAGGTGACTGGGCGAGCACGCTTCTAGCCAGGCCTAGATAGGCCTGGTCTGTTCTGGTCTGGCCGGAACGCTTGACCGGCTGATGTAGCGGTCGACTCGACTGACTGGCCAACCAACTTGTACAATGTACATGCTACAATATATTGAAATATTTTCCGGTTCTGGGCAAGAAGAAAGTGCAGATAGCCAGCCACAGGCAAGACACATAGATATCAAAAAAGCCATTCAAGAAAATCATCTATATAATGGCAAAAATATATAATTTTTGTTATTTATGTATTTACTTTGCAGTTCTTTTTGGCTGATTTCCAAATGAAACAACAACAAATTTTTAATTGTTGTTTAATTATATTTGCTGTTTATTATTGAATTTCACTTGAAGCGTTTTTTTGTGTTTTTTTTTTTTTGTAATTAGTTTTCTGTTGGCTGTTTTAGGATTTTCCACTTTTCTGCGGGTACTTTCAGCTCAATGAAATTTTCATTTGCACGAGAGCACAATGAGGGCGCACCGTGTGGAGTAGAAGCAGCAGCAGCAGGAAAAAAAATGCACACAGATATTCGTACAACAAAAAACTCACACTCAGATACAGTTGCACATAAGAGACGCGACACGAGACAAACTGTTTGTTTAAACTGTTTTTGTTTATTAGGTTTTTTGTTAGGCGGCAATTGAAACGCAAGCAAAGTGTTCAAGCAACGCGCAGCCGGTGAGCACCATATAAAGACTGAAACTGAACTGAACTAAACTGAACTGAAAAATGTTGAAACAAGCTTGCAGCGCGCTGTCTGTTGTTGAGTATACACATAAAATGTTAGCTGCCGGCATCTTAACAGCTAACAGTCAAAGAGAGCGTAACAGCTTAACAGCAGCATTTTCGATGGACAGTTGTTTGCTCTGTTAAGTCGTTGTGGGCTGTACGCGTTGATTGACTGTTGATTTGTGGGTTTTTCATGGTGCGATTAATGACGAAGAACTCAGCGGAGGATGGCCGCACAATATAGTATGTTGAGCTTGGCTGAGCTGGCTTTGTTGTTATTGTTATTATTGTTTGTTACCAATTATAATCTATCTAGGGCTCGAGGCTCACAGATCTAATTTTTGGGTTTTTTAGTTATGCTTCAAAAGTGAACAACTTTAAAAGTTTTGTTTTCCATTGGGCAAAATTTATTGAGTTGCCAATCAACTTTAGACACACAAGTTTTTGTTAACATATCGTAAACTTGGTTTCTGAAAGAATCTATGTATATATGCTAGGTATTTTTAAAACGTGACGCTACTTTAGTCATGGTTCAATCCAAAGCTTTTGTAACTTAATTAGCAAGCCTATTCTAAAAAGTGTGTGATTTTAAAACTCTGTCATCGAGCTATCAGATGAGTATTGTTATAATTTGGACAATTTTAGATTTTAGATAGTCAGTTAATATCAGGAAAACGCTTTTAATACTGAAATGTCTTTTAGTATAGATTTATTCAAGCAAGCATTAATAAATATTCATTTGCATGGAATGATATAGTATTATTACAACAAAAAAGCCTCATCTGCATTCACTTTAGCCAAAGAAAATTTATTAAAAATAATAAAAGCATTTAAAAACTTTCCCTTTTTTTTGTTATCGACAACTTAATTTTTACACATATGTAAAAACGATTTAAGTTCGATTAATTTAATATGATGTGGCTCGAATGAAAAACTTTGGTTTAACTAGTTTATGAAACTAAAAACTCTTTCAGTTTGGCTTCTAAGGCAATGAATGCAGTTTTGAAGTACATAGTACTATGCCTTCTACTTAATATGGTAAAGGGTATAAACATATTTAGACTTTGGCAATCGAGCAAGAAATGTTTTACAGTAAAGCCTCGCAAATAATGTCTTATTTAGTTAAGTCAGCTAAGCATTACAATTTTCTTTGCACTTTAACATGCCTAAACAAAATAGGCCATGTCAGTAGACAAGCCATAAACGAATTAAAGATGTTATGTTTTTGAAAAACATCTGTACTTTGCATCGATTAATCACTGTAGCAGTATCCCATAGCGTTAAGTGTCACGCTGCTGAGCATTGGCAATGGCCATGGCCACGGTTAGAATGTTAGCAACAAAAGGCGCCGCCGAAGTGCAACAAAAACAAGGCGCATGCAAAAAACAAACGGGTCAAAATTACAGTTGTAGAGTTGAGAGGGGAGTGGTATGTGTGTGTGTGTGTGAGTGTGCTTGTGTGCGTGCCATTGGCCACAGCGGGGCGTCTGCAGGCAGCACAAATGGCACTTTACAGAAACATGTTAAGCTGTTAACAGCGTAACAGTTCAAAAGAGAGGGAGAGAGAGCAGCTGCTATTAAGCAAGTTTTGCTGTTGTTGTCAACTTTGGGGGCACGCCGTCCGTCGATATCAATAACAAAATCGGTTTTAACTGATAGATGGCTGGAATTGGCTAAGTTTTCACTAAATGTGACACATGCCCGTCAAAACTGTCAGCGGAAGCATTTAAGAAAATCAATATATAAATTGTACTGTTATATATATGAACATATATATGTATGTATAAAAGCTGGCAGCACTTTGTCTTGGCTTTAAGTTTTTAATGAGCTACCGTTTTGCTCTGTCAGGCATTTCATTTTCATACTTAGCATCTACTTATTTACTTTTATACTTAAGAGCTATGTCTTGTAAGTATCATTTTGTGTGTGTGCGTGTGTGTGTCTTTTCACCATTAAGCATTGTCTTCAGGCACTGGCTCTGGATAATTACGTCTAACTTGAAGCTACTGTCTTTCCATTGTTGTCGCCATTCTCTTTTTCAGCTCGCATCTAATCAAATATTTATGCACTCTGAATAATGCAATGCAATGTTGTATTCGTCATTTTCACTTTTTTTTCCGGGCTTTATGCCCATTACATAATAACCCCTAACGTCCTAGCTTAAGAAATACGTTTTATGCACTGCCCACCCACACAGCGTATGCGCAATTTTCATCAATTTAAATATTTAATGCAAACGTTTTTGAACCCCCCAAAATCGTTGACCCTTTTGCACTGTCCAGACAGCGTTCTAAGCTCTCTTTTTTTCTAAAGAGCTTTGTTTATCTGCTACTATTTGTGCGTGTGACCTGCTGAGGAATCATTGAACTTTTGTTGCTGCCAAGTTCAAGAGTTCAACGGAGGCAGCAGCCAAGCATCTGTTGTTGTTTTGCACCCAAAAGTCAATGTTTTATACCAAGGATTTGCTTTTGTTTTAAAAAGGTATATTTCTGAGTTGTGCTTATGTTGAGGCGAATGCGTATAATGATTCAAATTCGATAGATCATTTTTTAAATTTAAATCTTGAATTTCATAGCATATAGGCAGGATAAGTATATGGTGGTATTTTAAAAGTAAAAATTAAAAACTTTGTTCAAATCATGACTCCAAACCAGTTTTACACCGAACCGCCTCATATCCGATTTTTTGCTCTTTTGTAAGCTCTGAACGAAACCTTAAAGTGAACCAGTTATCTAAAGTACTGCCAAGCTATTTTTTAGTTATTTGAACCTTCGATTAAGACAAGTACAAATTCTTAAAAATTTCAATGTTGCCAAAAAGTTTAATGATAACAATTACATAAGTCAAAATTCACAAATATTGATAACAATTTTGTATAGTTGGCATAGCAACAGACTCTCGAAAATGGATTTGTTCAATGAAAAAGATTTTGTGGACAATGAAACGGAAAATTAGCAGGCATTTCGCTGACAATCGAGATTCACATTTTCAATCATCTTGGCTTTTCCATATCGTATTTAACTTTCGATTTGGGAATTGTGGTGTCTAAATGCTTGTTATTACATGTGCTTTTAGGGCAAGCGACTTAGCCAAAAGCAATGGAAATTAACAATGCCTTGAAACCTCAAAAAAAGCAACCGCAATTGCAAGGATGAGCCCAAAACACATGGACAGGACAGTTTTCGATGAATATGGAGAGCCTTCAGGTCTCTGAGCTGAGACAGATAGACCGACTGTTGATGTTTATCAAGAATATATACATAGTATACTATAAAGGGTTGGTATTACCTCATTGTACATGCATACATACTTTAGAAATACTTTATTAGAACCTTTCTACAAATGTTTGATGAACAAAACCCCTGATCCACAAGCCGCACCTAAAAGCCAGACTTTTGAAAAGACTTTTTTGCTTGCAGCCTGGTTCTAAGCTATTTTCTCAATTCCTAAATTATTTATAGAGCATCTTGTTAGTTGAGCAAGTGCACAATTGTCGCATATTTAACATATTTTCGTGTAGCTATGCTTATGGCTCTTGTTGCGCTTTTATTGTGCGGTTAAGCCATTTCTAACCCACAACTACAAAAACAAGAACAGCAGCACCGTAATGCTTTACCCTCCACAGTGTCTCGCTCTCCTTGGCCGTCGTTTTGGGCACTTGAAGGTTCCTTGAACGCGACGTCTCCAATGCTACAAAACACAATGGGAAAACTCGCTTTACGCTTTCGCCTGTTGGCGCTGCCATTAATTCTATTTAGCCCCACCCGACAACGTCTGCTCCTTTATGCTATGCGTCCCCCACAAAACACGCCCAGCTCTCCTCATTCCATTCTTATAAAGAATTAGTCAGGCAGTCGCGACATCGTATTCGTCTGAGTTTTTATACTCTACTTTTGTTTTCTTTCAAAAATTAAAGAAGCTAGTATTTTGGATGTGTGAAATCTTCGTCTGTTTGTCTGTCCGTCAGTATAAAGCCAATTTTTTACAAAGTGTTATAGCTAGAGCAACCAGACATGACCATAGTCACACAAAGTGTTATGTTCTAAAATAGAGTACATCATAATCGGGACCATCTGACTGCAACATTTGTACTTGTGTTGTTTTCGAATATTCTGGCATAATTAATGGTCAGTTCGTCAGTTCATCAGTTTTATTAGAGGGTGGAGCTTACGCATAATTATTTGCTATTTATTATTCGATATTTGCCAAGATCATTTAATCGGTTGGGTGAATATGTCCAATCCTATGACGTTTTTTTTTGTTTAAGTTTCATTTCTTTTCAGCTATTGTACAAAAGTAACATATACGGGGCTGTCACGGAAATCTCTAGAGATTTTGACTTTGGTTGCTTTGTAAATCTCTTGAAAATACCGTAGGTGTCACAGGAGTTCGAGAGATTTCATATTTTCGAACTTCTCTGTTCGAAAGCAACATGGCTGCCTCCATAGGGTTCTCAGCACACCAAAGTAATTTTGTTAATTGTTTCCCTCGGTTTTATTATTAGTTTTGTTTAATTAAATAAGAAAGTTTAAATGTTATAAATTTTGAGATTAAATAACAGTAGTTTTGTAACTTAAGTTGCAAAATTTAAATCGTGTGTAGGACAACTCTGTTACTTATCGATAACAAACTGAGTTGCCATCTTACAAAAATAATTTAGTAATTTAATAAAAATGAACAATAAACCCGAGTTTGATTGGAAATATAAAATTAATACGTCGTTTAATTATACTTTCATATAAAACATAAATAAATATGATATTTTTAAACTTAATTTGAAGCAAGTAGACAACTCTATGCCCGGTTGGTTTGCGCTATTGAATATTTTACTAGAGATTTTGTAAAATGCAAAATTAATAGCTTTATTGAATGAAATCTTAATAAAAATAAATGCAGATTATTTAGGAAAATAGTTTTCTTTTCATTAAAAAGATTGCTTTTATTTTAAAAAATTTTTTTGTGGGTGAATTTATCCAAATCTCTTGAGAAAACACGGAAGCTTTGAATCCGGCCCAAAGAGATTTCTGTGACACCTGAGAATTGGTATTCGGTTGGAATTCGGTTGGAAAAGCTTTCCGTGACACCCCTGATAGAGTTAAACCTTGTTAAACTAAAAAATATCTGCTATATATATAAAAAATTCACCTTATAGCAATTTGAGCAAATAAAAACAAATTCTCAAGACAATTATAAAATTTGTGTAAGACTCTGATTATTGGGTTAGAAATTCTATAAATTAATAAATGCTTTAAGAGCAGTTTTATGTTAAATATTCTTTTCATAGTTCGAAGCCAAACCGGCTTAGGTTGAAAAACATTTTCCATTTTATATTAGTACTTTTATAGACACGCCCTTTAACTGCTTACTATATAATTATTCACACATTTCGCTGTTATTTCTGGTTTTCATTAAGCTTTTATAAGTTCTCAAGGTTCTTTTGAAGTAAGCATTGTGTAACTTTATAATGTAAGCTAGCCTTTAGAGTGATGCTTCAGGTCTTCATTGTGGCCAGCTTAAGTCAAATTTCTATTTGCTGAGTTTAATTAAAATTAAATCGCGCTGTGTTTTCTTTAAGCCCAAAAAAGCTAAGCTTTATTTATGAGGCAGCTGACAGTTTGACAGTGGCGTAGCCTTCAACTGTGCTAAAAGGGCTTCAATATAGTTGTATTGCTTAACAAGTTAATTAGTTGTCGAACCCCCTCTAGAAATTGCTAATACGCACCGCTGCTCTAACCACAAACAACTCGAGCATCTTGTTGGCAATTTGTACTACTGCTTTTGTCATGTCTTGTTGCCTGAGACAACATTCATTCAAAGTCTGCTTCTTTTTTTTTATTATTATTTTATTTACGAAGTTTTTAAATAAGTGACTCTGCGTCTGCTTGCGGCTTAGATAAATTGACTTGGCCAACAACAAACTCTTTAGAATACAACATATTCTAGTTAAAAACAAAACTGGTTTGTCAATTTGTCGGTGGCAAGGCCACAGTTTTTGAGATGACAACAGTTCACCTGGTCAGCTATGGCTATGTGTAGATTTAGATTAGACAGCCACGTCTATCAGTGAAATGTGGCTAACCCGTAACGTCGCCCCCTCTCCCAAAGAGGCTGCTGTGCAGCATTCAACCCCAGACTTGAGCGGGGTTCGTTGCTTTGCTAAATTTCCATTTCGTTAAATGCACGAGAAATTTACGAGCATTCGCACAGTGCACGTGCACATGTCCTTTTCAATGCTTTACGAGCATTCGTTGGCGGGGGTAGGTATACTCAAATTTCTTTCTTTTTCAGTTTCTGACGGTGCTATTGAACCCTACTAGCGACGACCTCTTGTCGCGTCGAGCCAAATGACTTGAAAAAAAACGAAAATAATTTCGATTTGGAATTTGTGCTTTTGTGCTTCGTCTCCTAGGCTTTAAAAAACAAAACCAAACACCCACGAATCATGCAAGCCATAAACTTTTCTCAGAAATATGTCGATGCAGACAGTACAACAGAACAAAAAAACAAAATAATTTGTATCCTCCAGATACTTGAAATAGTTTCGTTTTATTTCATTTCATTCTGGTCTAGCCTGCGCAGACAGCCATTGAACTTAATGCAATTTTCTAGCAAGAAAATTGAAAGCGACTAAAATCGATAAATGCTTTAAAAACAGCAGCAGCAGCTGCTCTGTCAAAGCAATTAGGTGTAACCTCAATGTTGTGTGCAGCTAAAAACAAAAAAGCAAAACTTATAGTTTTTTGTTCCTGCTCATATCTAAACTGACATGCCACCAACAAGCTACTACCTCAGGGCTCCCAGCCCCTCTTCATCCCTGCTTCATCATTTAAATTAAAAACATTAAAATCTCTCGCAACGCCAAACTGAACATGCAATTTAAGGCGCTCATTTGCAGTTGTTGGTGTTGTTGCTGTTGTTTGTTGTTGTTGCTGTTGTTGCTGTTGTTATTGTTATTGTTGTTGGCAGCAGAGCTGCATAGAATCGTTCTGAATTATTTCAATTAAATGACTTAGCTTGGAACTATATCCCTAATTTGTGTTCATCTATTTCGCTTTTACATAATATGTATCTCATTTTTGTGTATTTTGTTCTTATATTCTTTTTCTATTTTCGGTTTTCTGTTGGTGCGATTTGAACAAGTTTTGTGCTCCCTTGTTTGTTTGAATAGACAAAGAAATAAAGTAATTTAAATTAGTTAAATATTGCAAAAAGAAATATGTCTCCAAATTGTATAAATAAGCAGATAAACAAGCTAATTTGAATTAATTTATTTCAAATGAACTGAAGTAACTCAATTCAACAAGAAAACCAAACTTTAACAAAAAAAAAAATACATTTTAAATGCATTTATTTGAAAATGTATAACAAATAAATAAAATAAATAAATTTGTTATCAATTACATATGCATTTAAGACATATTTGCTTTTGAAAAGCTATTTATAATTATATTTTTATTAGAAAAAAAGCGGCGCAACTGATCACCTGGTGGCTCGATGCACACAACGAAAATCAACTGCGAACAGCGGTGGTTCAAGTAAGAACGTTGCAGTCGGATGCACCCGACCGCGATATACTCTTTTTTTTCGAAATGCTTTTCAATTAAATCTATTTAAACCAAGTTTGGTTGCTCTAGCTTCAAAGCTGTGGAAAAAACTGCGTTCATACAGACGGATGGACAGACCCAATATACGCTTCTTTTTTTTTTAATTAAAAATAAGTGTATTAAAAGAATATAAAAATATTGAACAACTGAACTAATTCAAATGAACTGCAATGTGCAACTCTAGTTGGCGCTGTAAGTGCAGGCACACACACACACACAAGCACATGCACATATACTTACGTACACACACATGCACGCTGCTGCTTCACTAACAGAAGGAGTGCCCCCTGAAATATGCAATGCTTTTTTGTTGCGCTCGCTCCCAAGCGAGTTTTGCACAGTTTGCCCACTTTATGGCTCCAAATGCTTCTAGTTTTTTGTCCTGCCATGCCAAAAGGGGTTGTTAATGTTGTTGTTGTTGTTGCTGTTGTTTGCTGGCTTGGCTTTTGTGCAATGTGCGCCTGGGTGTTTTAATAAACGCAGCCAGTCTGTGTGTATATGTATGCTTGTGTGTATGTTTCTATGTGCATGGTTGTGTGTGTGTTGGCGACCCTTTTCCATTTATCGCTTTATTTTTCATTAACATTTTCAAGTTGTTTCAACTTAAACTTAAAGTTGTCGTCAACCAAAAAGCAACGCATGCGTCGCCATTTTTGACGTTAGAGAGCGCCCGCTGTTAGTTAACAGTGATCTGTTAAGGCTGCTGCTTTTACAGTGCGCTGTTGCTGTGTGCAATTTCGGCGTCTGGTCTGACGCTATTTATAGACATTTTCGGCTTATGTTGCGACTACAATTTTATAAAGCAGGTAGAGGGTGGTACATACATAAATACTACATACATATGATTCTGTATTTCGGTACAGGGTTGGGGTAGTTATAAGTACATACATACGTATAACCAGCCATAAGCTAATGTTGGCAATATTTGTTTTTTTAATTTTTAAGATTGGGTATTTTGATTTGAGATACACATACTTATAATTAAGGCTTTTTGGAATTGTTTTGATGTAAAGTTCCCAAAAGTTCATAAAATTATTTCTTAAGTTTAACGCACGCACATCCCAAACCAGAAAGATGGAAAGCTGAATTTTGTACAGTAGTTTCTTCTTATGCTGAATAAGAGTATTAACCTCGGATTTGGAAAAATTCGACAAAAAACTATAGTATTCGATTTATTCGTTTATCATTCAATCAGGCTCCAATTCAATACAGTCCAGCATCATTTGAAACACGAAGCAAAAGCAGCAACATCCAAATAATGGATATATATCTTTGGCTTTGCTATGCTGGAAATGGTGGAGGTTGTTTTTCCGAAATTACTTCTAATTGGGGTACAGACGGATGAACTATGTTTGGTCCAGGCAATGTAGGCTCATACTAGCTAGTTTAAATATGAATTAAAAACAATTAAAGTAGATAAGATTTTCTAACTTAAGTTAAAATACCTTTAAGATTGTTCCATAAAATGTTGATGATAACAAATTAATAAGAATAATCTAAAATAAATATTACAAACTTTAAAATTACAACTAACAAAATGTACACAGTTCAAATATGTGTGTGTAACCATGCCTATTCCATTATTTATCAATATTTAGCCACAATCTACCCACCTGCATGCCTCTAATCTAGCCATAAACCTTACCATTAGTACACCCACCAACCACCCTCAACTACAGCTAAATTATTAAAGACTGCAAAAAGAGCAGGCAAAAAGGAATGAAAGCTTTTATTGATTTTTTTATTATAATAGGCCTTCTTCATGTTTGCAGTTCAAATCTGTTTAAGGACGGTGTGAGCACAGGAACAAGGCAAAGGACAGCGCTGGCAAATGATACCACATCCTGTAGTTGTTGTGCCACATTGGCTGTTGCAAGGTCTGCAAGGTTAGGGTTGAAAAGCAACATAAGGTTAACATATGTTCACTGGAAAAACGAGAAAAAGCTTAAGAGCTAAAGAGCTTTCCTGGAAAGCATATGATTATAAAGCCTGCGTTTAAATTTTATGCCTAATAAATAATTCGAAATTGTATATAAAATATTTAATTAAACTATATACAGCCAAGTTGTATGAAAAACATTCTCTTTTATACTAAATGTATTTAAACTAAAGCTCAACTTTTACAGCTGATGTCAAAAGCTTGAGAGCTTTGCTTTTAAGGGTTGTTGCATTTATCAACTGCTGCTAAATTTTCTTTGCATTTTCCATTGGCTTACATTTGAGCCTGCATGCTGAGAAAGTTCTTCTTAAGATATATATTTTGTAAAAAATAAATGTTGAAGATTTATGAAAAACTAAGTAAGTTGTGTGTTTTAACAAAAGCAGGCAAAGCAATTGCTGGCAAGCCAAAAAAAAAAGAAACTACGCAACTGTTTAGCACTGCAAGCAATCGAAAAAAAAATCAATAAGCGTGTAAATTTTGTAAACACGCCAAGCCTCCAAAACGTGCCCCCCAATTCAGTGGGCCGTGTCCACAAAAGCCCAGCGCAAAGCAATTAGCCAAGTCATCAACGCGGCTCGGCAAAAAAGCTATACAGAAATCAGTGAAGAGTTTTAACCACAAGACATCTGCAACAAACTCATCAGCGATTGTTACGCCTTTCAAATATGGTGTTCAAGCTGGCGTCGCGGCTGCTGCTGCTCATCATGGCAGCTGCTGGGCAGCCTGAAATATCAGCCGAGTCGCCACCTGATACACATCGTCTGACCAAGCGAATGGATCTGGAAACTTGCATAGGTAAGCAAACAGGTCATAACTAAATTCGTGCTCATAACCTGGCTGCTCTAGGACACTTTGATGTGCACAAGAATACCATAATACGCACAGGTGAGTCGCAGGCGATTGGTGGCAAGTATCTGCAGGGCTTGGAGCTGGACACATTGGAAGAATGCGAGCGTCTCTGCTGCGAAACGGATACTTGTGATGTGTATATCTTTGAGCGCAAGGCGGGCGGCTATTGCTATCTCTTTGAGTGTGGTCCGCCCGAAAATTTCCATTGCAAGTTCACAAGACACGCGAACTACACGAGCGCTGTGCTGACGCCTCAGGTGCGTAATAGCATGGAAGTGGGTAGCACGCCGCGGCCGCAGCTGCCGCATATACCCAGTAACAACATATCGCAGCAGGAGTGGGAGCTTAGCAATCTCAAACTAAAGCCGGAAGTGCAACGCGACAAGCCCACAATTGTTGCCATGCCCACAACAAGTGCTGCCTTGCCAATGGGCGTGGCACAGTCCGCAGTAGCTGCTGCACCACAAAGCGGTACGTACACACATACGCTGACACACATTCATTATGCAAATTTTCACATTTTCCGCTTTCAAATTACACAGCGCCCGTTGCACACTGTGGACGCTTTCAATTCAGTTGCCATTCGGGCGAATGCATTGCCGTTTACAATGCCTGCGATGGCATTCCACAGTGCGAAGATGGCAGCGACGAGGGACCGGAAGTGAGTTCAACCCCTCTCACACACATCATTGGCTGACCAACTTTTGTTTTTGTGTTTTTCAGTGTAATGCTGTTGCCTCAGTAGTCCCAAAGGCCAGCAGCAACAACAATGTGGAGCAATATCAACCAGTGCCGCCCATACAGCAACAATTGCAGCCAGCACAGCAACCACAACAGCAGCAGCAGCATGTTGTTGTTCTGGGACCACCACCGCCACCACCTCCGCCGCCGCCTATGGTCAACAATCGTGAGGATGCAGCCGCTTGGGCTAATCGCAAAATGATTGCTGAGACACAATCACAGCAACAACAGCAGCAACAGCAACATCAGCAGCAGCAACAGCAGCAACCTCAACCACAAGGCGAGATTTTGAATACGGGTAAATATGAGTAGCGATTGTGAATTCATTTGTGTGCTTCAAAAACCAAAACAGCACTACTAAAATAAATTCTACAAATATAAATATATGTATATACTTGAGCATTAATTGAATAATAAATGTTTTCAATTGCATGTATCAAATTATTGCAAAAGTACTTTTAGATAGTCGCGTATTACAAATTTGGAGTTATTTTATCATTTATTACTTATTTTGATTAAAATTTTTTTATTTTTTTCGGAACGCTCATTTAAGTTTTGAGTTTTTCGCAACCTTTGTAAAATCTCAGCCTCATTTCATAAGAAATTTCAATTTTTAGTAGATGCGTCTAAATATTGATTGAATATTGTTTATTGAAACTTGCGAAATAGCAGAAACACAAAACTGTTTAATTTGCGGATAAACCTTTTTTATTAATCGAAATCAAAAACGAGTAAATTTTTTGTAAATAAAACAGATTTTTTTTATGATTTTTTTTATATTTGGAAGATTGGCACATTGGCAACAAATAATTAAACGATTTTTCTTTTGACAGTCAGGCCAGTTACCATTTCCGAGAACTTTGCAATTCGAATCGTGTTTGATATTGTGTTGCTGTTGTCGAATGGAATATATATATATATATATATATATATATATATTCCACTTTCTGAAAAGCAAAACACTTTAATCTGAAGAATTCAGAACAACTAATTATGCCATTTCCGAATGTTTTGATCGACTTTGGAAATGGGAACAGGCATGAATATTTCAAATATTTCAATCTTTAAAAACTAATTGACAAATTAAGTTATAATCTTTTTACTTCCTGTTCCCATTCAAAATGGGAAAACGGAAGTTATAAAGTACTGCAAATGTATGTAACAGACCGAAGGAAACATTTCCGAAAATATAAAAACTATAAATATTCTTGATCAGCATCAATAGCCGAGTCGATATAGCTAGCTCCGTCTATCTGTCTGTCCGTATGAACGTGTTGATCTCGAAGACTATAAGATTGAGACACCAAACCTGGCATGCAGATTTCTAATATGTTCTATCAATTTTGATCAGCTGCGTAAATTTCATTAAGATCGGATAACAGACATCAAAGTTATTGAAGAATATATTTCCCCCTATCTCAGCAGGCAGAAGCAACAGTTTGACAGGCACTGGATAAGTTAAGTGCGCTGCTTGCTTGCATTGCCGCTAAACTGCTTGAAGTGCAACTTGGGAGCAGGGAGTTTCGTAGTCGGGAACACTCGACAAGAGCATTCTTACTTTTTTTTATACTCTGTTTTCCAAAATGGAAAAAAAGAGTATATTGGGTTTGTGAAATGTCCGTCTGTCTGTATGAACGCAGGTTTTTTCCACAATTTTGAAGCTAGAGCATCCAAACTTGGTATACATGTTGGTATATACCATAGGCAGACAAAGTGTCAAGATCTCCCCCCCCACCCCCACCCCTTCCCCCACAAACCGCAAAAACCTATATCTTCCACAGTTTTACAGCTAGAGTAACCAAATTTGACATAAAGACTAGTGACCACACCCTTGACCGACCTGCCAAAAAAAAATATGCCACGCCCACTACCACCCCCGCAAATGAGCTAAACCTGTATCTCCTACACCCTTATAGCTAGAAACCCCAAATTTTGCAGTATGACTCCATTTGAACTCTTCAACAGATTGGAGAAAAAAATTTTTACGTACAGAAAACAGAGTATATCGCAGTCGGGTGAGCTCGGCTGCAACGTTCTTACTTGTTTAAGATACATATTTAAAGATATCAAAATGTTGTCTGCCTGTGTTATACTATGTCAGCAAATCAAACTTCGTCTACAATTTGGTTGATATTGTTGCTTTACAACTATGAAAAAAATACTTTCAAAAAGCATGTTCTAAGAATCCACAACGAAAAATTGCAATACATATTTATAAAGATAAACATATACTAAGCTTGAACTGTAATAACACACAAAGAACTTTTCATGTCTTGTGTGACATTAGCACATAAATTGCTGCCAAAGTGCACGCAACTCTACCACATCATCAGTATTTGCCACAGTATCAGTTTCAGTTTCAGCTTCTGCTGCGACTCCAGCTTTAGCTTCATTGGCCACAGCCGTCAATTGGCCGCGGGCAGTTGAGAAGTTGCTGGGAAAATAGCAATTACCCATCAGTTTTCATTGTTGTAATGGGAGCTCACGTCAGTCAGAATTGATTTACGAGTGTGTATGTGTGTGTGTGTGTGTGTGTATTAGTGGGTGTGTGTGTGTGTTGTTTGTGGCTTCAGTGTCTACTTGTAATTAATTCAATTAGCTGTGCGTTGTTTAACCATTCGCTTCCTCAACAGATGAGCAGCTGAACAGTCACATATTCAATCACAAAGGCGGCCTGCAACTGCAACAGCAACAGCAACAGCAACAGCAGCAACAGCAGCAGCAGCAGCAACAACAGCAGACAACAAATGGCCAGGGGCAGGTTCAGGGCCAGCCACAGTCACCGCTTCAGTTGGCGGCCTACAACAGCAACAGCAACAATAATGGAGCGCTTAGTGGTAGCTCTTTGTACGGCATGTCGCTGCCGCGCACGGGTATTTATATGACGCCAACACAGCAGCAACAGCCGCCAGCATTAAATGTGCAACAACAACAACAATCAGCAGTTGTTAACTGGCCCCAAGTTGCAGCGCCGCCAGTTCAAATTGCAGTTCAGCAGGAACAGCAACCACAACAACAAAGCCATGCTTACATTTCAGCAGCAGTCTCACCTCCACAGTCCATGTTGCCGGTGTTAAATGCAGCGCCAACACATGGCAAAAATCAGCCAGCTGATGAGGATTATGATGATTACGAGGAGGAAAAGTCCACAGAGGCGCCCAAAAAGGTAAGTTTTAATATCTCCCAACTGCATAACTTTGTTTAGAACTTTACTTTAATGCAGAAACAGCGCAAGCACAAGAAGGTCAAGGTTAAGACCAGCAAGGATCCCATTGAGCTGGCCTTGGAGGCAACCAAGCAGCAGCAACAGCAACAGTTGCCAGCGCCACCGCCACCGCCGCCAGCATTGCCTGTGCCCGTGGAGCCCGTACACGAGCAATACAAAATAATCCATGAGAATTTGGCGCTGGAATTTCGGGATCATGATGGTCACTCGGAGCGACCTGGCGGCGCTGTGCTGTCCTTAACGCTGGGTCTGCTTGTTACCGCCGCCTTGGCCATACTCATTGGCTGTCGCATGCGCACAGTGGGACGACGTGCGCGTCGCATGGGCGGCAAAACGCCCTATTCCCAGGAGGCTGATTTTCTGGTCAATGGAATGTATCTTTAAGGATATATCCATACATATACATATACTATATATATATCGTTTTGTGTGCCAGCCTCGTGGTTATTTTAAGATCCAAGTTATTTTAAATTAATGAATGTCAAACATATTTTATATAAACAAATATATACATACATATAACTAATAAAAACCTAATTTAAAATAATCAAATTGTGCTTCGAATTTGTATAAATAAAATAAATTGTCAACTATTTTCGATTACATTTTTAAATAATTTCCTTTATTTTGTTTTTATTCAAGATCTTTTGTTCATAAACTTATCGTTTATATTTATGTTTTCTTCTGTTTATCTCAATTGAGTCATTTAAACTACAAAATAATAGGAAGTTCTTGTTGGTTTTAACTTATGCTGTTCTTTTTTTTTTCTTGTTTTGTTTTGTTTTTAAAATATTACGCAAACTTCGCATTATTTGCGCATTACCAAATTTAAATATTTATTCATGCTCGCCTTTTTTTTAATCAATAATACATACACAATTTTTACAGCACGAGATTAGCCAAAGGACAATTTTTGACGCGTACAGATATCACATTAAAAAACAAAAACAAAATCAAATGTTTTATATAAATAACAAAAAAAAATTGCATTTTGTAAATTTGGAAAATTGTGTCTTAAATTGTTTGTATATAGTTATAATTATATTGTAATTCGTTTATACATCGAGTCTTTTTGTTTAACTTGTCAAGAGTTTTTTTTGTGGTTTTTTTTTTTTTGTTTTTAGGCCAGTTTTAAAAGTTGAAAATTGTATTCTGACGATTTGTTATTGGTTGTGTTCGTAAGTATATTTACTAAAATAGGCTTTTGTTTGTTGTTGGTTAACCGCTTAGCTCCATTTTGACTTAACACTGTACAGATATACTCGTAATGTAAACTAATTGTATTTATAATTATTTATTTATGTAGTTGATTAGTTCATATGCCAATGCGGGATTTTAAGTATGCACAAAGATGCATTTGGATTAATGTTGAATATTCTCAGTTATTGCTTTTGTAATCATTCGAAAAACATTGAATTTTGAACGCAACAAATACATTATTTTTTTTACATATTTATGAAAATTGAGTTAATGTTTATGGTTGCTTGAGTTTAGCTGATAATACGACAAGAGAAAATTCTTTATATGGTTTTCTTTGAATATTTTTCGGAAGTTTTTGTTATTGGTTGGTTGCTGTTGTTGTTATTGGTAGTGTGTTAAGTTGTTAAGTTAATAGTTAGCGTACTTTAATATATATATTTATAATTTGCGATTTTTCGTTTCTTGTTTCAGCTTGTGGTACGTGTATAATGCTGAGACTTTCGCATCATGTTGCGTACCTGAATAGAAAAACAGATAGAATAAATGATTTAAAAGAGTCCTTACACAAGTTGGAGGTAGATTACTCACCGCTTTGTCCAAAGACGCGCAATTCGATCATGCTCTTCGCGATTTTGCAAATATTGCGTGGCAATGCTGCCAACCAAAGGATCCGCTAAAATGTATATAAACAATTTATCAATTAGCATATAATGAGCATATTCGAGTTAACAACAATTTACGCACCAGGATTACAATCTGTGAGCAGGGAGCAAATCGAGAGTAAAACTTTTGATATGGTCAGCGCCGGCGACCAGTTGTCCTTCAATATGTCCAGACATATAACGCCCTGACTATTGATATTACAATGATAGATGCGTGTGCGAAATGTGACTTTTGGCGGCTTAAATGGATACTCGGGCGAGAAGTGTATGTCCAGGAAGAAAACGCCACCCTCATACACGGAACCAGGTGGTCCTAATATGGTTGACACCCATTCATACAAATTATCGCCCTTGGGACCGGCACTGCAATTCGGCGGCGGATCTAATGTGATTTCAGCCAGCTCCTTTTGTATACGCTTAGCCGAGGTGCCCAACGCTTTGGATATTCTTGGTGTTGACTTCGTATCCTTGCGCGGCTCATCAGTTGAAGCCGAATTGGCGTTGCTGCCTGAGGCAACACTGGGTGCAGCACTACCACCATTCGTATTGGCACCGCCACGTCCACGCCCTGGTGTGCTGGTGGCTGTGGATTGATTGCTAGAGACAGTGCTGCTTGAAGAGCTGCTGCCGCTCGATGTGGCTGCAACGCTGGAGCTGGTGGAGCTGCTGCTGCTTGCACCAGAAGCCGTTGCTGGAGTCGAAGACATGATGCTCTTTACAGTCCTTCTGTTATTTGATTTGTTTTAGTTTCTGGAAGAACTGCAAGCAGAACAGAGTGTCAAGAACTAGTTCAATGATAAAAACAATCAGATTTGTGGTAGATTTTTGAACTACAGAGTTGTCATCCTGTCTCACTTACTGTGTTGACTCTGGAAATCTCACAGCCAATAGTTTAAAATCAGCATAATAATTGCAATTTCTGGTTTAAATTGATTAATACGTTCAGTCGTTCATTTTAAGCTCGTGAACTTAATTACTTCAATATTTTGATTATTCATTCGTTCATGAACGAACCGTTCATTTTGTTAAGCTGATCATCCTTAATGAACGCTTTATTTAATGTTATCAATTTAATGTTTTGTTTACTTTAATGTTATCAAAGTACAATTGAAATTGGTATTCAACTGATGATCGACAGAATAATATAACCGTTAACATTCATGAACGACTGAATAAGTTAACACGTTTATTTTGATAAGCCGTTCAATTGAACTTGTTCTGAACGAAACGAAACAACTCTAATAAGTAATCTTATTAGCTTCATCCGATTAAATAAACGAGCTTGTGAACTAGAAAATTAGTTCTTGCAATCCAACTGTTAAATATAGCACAACACTGGCGTAAGTGTCTTGAGACAGGTCCTTGACCCGTTTAACGGTGTGTGCGTGTATGTGTGTGTGATTGTGGTTGTCGATACAAATAAAGCAAGCTGCAAAATTTGAGAGCCCCCAAAAAAAACTCATGCCACAATCTATTTCATTTAAAGCCCCATCGGATTAAATTTAATCATCGGAGCGCGCTGCCTTTGCACACACAGAACAGAGAGAGAGAAAGAGGCGCAGAGGCAAGCGGCCATTTTGGCAAGCGCTGCTGCTGCTGCTGCTACTGGCGCTGCTGCAGCACGCAGAGAGTTCGGGACAGCGGCAACGTTTGGAGTTTGCCATTGGCCCTGACATAGCTCATGCCGTTAACTATATTGTTGCAACGTTTCATTTTAGCATTATACAAATGTTACAACAAAAAGTGACTGCACGCGGTTGCAGTTAAAAATCAATCAGCTTAGACGCAGACATTTGCAAAAGTCGTTGCCGCCGCCGTTGCTGTCGCCGCCCCGCCTGCAAACACAATGATTGCACAATTTAAGAGGCAACAACACACAAAACACATTCATAAATGTGAGACAAAGAACACTGCACGGGGTTAATTGCACAATACGCACCTTTTGCAAATCAAATTTGATTACTTTTACGTCGCGAAAACACTGCAAAAAAAAAATGTTCTGCTCCCTGTTGTCGCGGCTCAGTCGCTCGCTCGCTCGCACTGTTACTCTCTTGAATCTCTTTTACTGTTTCACACTTGGCCGCGTTGTTTTTTTTTCTTTGTGGCGTTTGATCAGCGTTTATCGTCCAATTCGTTGCACTTTACACTCTTGTATTGTTCCAATTCGTTATTTAAGTGTAACTTTGTAGACTTTTGCAAATTGTATTGTTTGGCTGAAGTGTCGTTGAGCAGGCAGACAGACGCTCGGCCGCCTTTGATGTTTCTTTTGTTGTTAAATGAATATCGATGCAGCGTTGTGTTATCGATAATTGAAGCAAGCGTGTCGCAATAATTATCGCCGGTAGCTGTTGCGAATAATGTCTATCGATATATTGTGTAGCAAATAAATGTACATTCTTTTATTTTTAAACTTAGCGGCTTCTAACATTTAATATATTATAAATTGTATGTGTCAAATTTGATTACTTTGTTTCCATACTTTCTTCTGTTGCCTTACGTGATTTAAAAACACGCACACTGTTATCGGCACCACCAGATACGATATATTTTGGATTCGACCAGTCAATGTCCAGTACCTTCTCGCCATGTCCCAGCAGATCGTATAGCGGCGCCTTGGGACTTCTGCAATCCCACAATTTGTTTTGATTATCGTATGCTCCGGATACAAACAGAAACTCCTCCTCCGTCGACCACATCACCGTTTGCACCCATGCATTGTGGCCCAGGTAAGTGTTACGCACCACAGATCCCTCTAAATATTGAATTTTAGTTAACTTCAGTTAATCATAACGCTTTTAAATACAATGCATACGATTTGTGCGTGGATCATACAAGCGTAGATTCTTATCTGCCGATGCAGTGACAATAAGCCGACTCAATTTCGAGTAGCTCGCATCAAATATGGACTTGTTCGTCGATATCTCCGTCTTGATACCTTCCATATTCAGATCCCACACTTTGAGCGTGTGATCCCAGCTGCCCGTCAGCAATGTTGTGCCGTCCATCCACTGCACCGCTGAAATGCTCTCCCGATGACCTTGCAGCGTCATTTTTGGCGTCTAGAATAAAAAACAGAAGGAATTTAAAATATCTTAAGCAAACAAAACAGGAGAGAGGTGAGGGAGAAGGCAACACCTCTTCACCTCTTCTCAACAAAGAAGAATTTATGCGAACTTTGGGACTGAATTTTGAAGTCAATAAAAATATAAAAGAGAAGTAGCGTACCACAAGTTTTTACACCAATTTTCTGCGGTGGGGCACAATTTTCGAAATCGGTGAGACATTGTTTTATGCCAAGAGCTTTAAGCTGACCATTTTCTGACCAACGTTACAAGACTTTAAACTCGTGTAGAGCTATTTTTATTTTATATCAAACTTTTTTAAAGAGCGAAATAAAGAGGGAAAGAGATTTACAGAGAGATCAACAATTTTCTTAGTGTTGTTTTTTTTTCTGTCAAAGAAGATCATAGGCAATAACTGAAATTTGAATTTGAAAATTTCAATATCTTCCATACTACAACTTTAAAATGTCTGGAATGAACGAGGTATCATCTTAATATGCACTTTTCTCAGTTACTTGAGTAAACAGCTGTGTTTCCATTTCAGATTCTGATCAAAATATGCGGAATCTAAATTATTAGCTGCTTTGAATTCCGAATATCAATTTAAAATTCGGTTTAAATAGCTGTGCTCTTAAGATAAGGGAATGAGAAGAAATCGAACTTATCTTTCCAAAGAACGAAAAATAGGGATTTCTTTTGAAAACAGGAACACAAAATTAAAAAAGTAATCGGAATTGCAAACAGGTCTGAAAACCTTTCAATCGGTATATATATAGCTCAATCTGATCGGGCTGTCGCAGGCAATCGTTCATGCTGTCTGTATACATTGCTCTTTCGCAACCTACTTGATGTTTCGTCACTAGCGTGAACAGCCGTCCACAGTGATATTTATAGCCAGACTTACTCTAACGCCGCTCTCCTTGGCACGCTTTGAGGCACCCTCGCTGGTATCCTCCACTTCAGCTGACCAAATTTTAAGCATCGTATCCCAGGAACCACTGGCAAAGCGTTGCGCATCTGGACTCACGCTGACGCTATCAACGCCACGCTCGTGACCCTTGCAAACGGATATGCATTCGACGGCATTCGATGCAATGTTCCATTGCCATAGCATGACCGTCTGATCCTGTGAGCTGGACACAAAACGTCCATTTTCCTCGTCTAGCGATATCCAGTCAACTGCCTTAATGGGCGCCGTGTGGCCGGGTATGGTGAGCTTGTGCTTGCCCTTGTTGGTCCAAATGTTGATGGTGTTATCGTAGCAGCCGGTTAGTATCCATTTACCCGATGCCTTCACAGCCGACACCCAATCATCATGGAGCAAACAATCCTGCGGCTCTGGTGCCGGAAAGCGTTCCACATACTCAATCTCAATGGCATCCTCAAAGCTAATGGCCTTGTCCCGCAGATGATCGCATAGCCGACCTCGCAGATACTCATCGAATACAAGAAAATCAAAGTCAACGCTAGCGGCGCCTTTGGACTGCAACAATGCGTTGAGAAATGTATTCAGTTCCTTTGTGGTTACAGTGCCTTCGATAGCATATGGAACATCGGGTACAGCATAGCTAAAATATGTAGTATAAGGTTAACATCCATATTTAAATCTTATAGTTAGTTACACACTGTTCTTGTTTGGTTTTTAGGTGCACCTGCACCTGCCCCTCGCCGTTCTCTGCTTCCATATTGTGTCGCACACGTGCGTTTTTGAATGCGGCGTTTTTGTTGCGCTTTTCTTGTATATTTACAGTTGCTTAACTGTAGAATTGACTTTTGCTCGCTGAACTCAGTTTGCCTGGCAGGCCGTGCAAGTCTTTGAACTGTTTAAGTCACGTTTTAAGTTTGAAATTGGTATTTATTTAATAAAATCGCCAAATAATTGTGCTGGCCACAAATAAATTAGCGATGTATCAAAATATCGAAACATTGACCTATCGATTATTGTTGCGATGATTGGTTGCTTAGCGATTTTAAGAGTCCACACATAAAAGTATTTAAATAAAAGTGTTTCATGTAAAATATGTAGCTGTTTAATTTTAAATGCAAGGCAAAACCTATCATTTAAAAAATTTTGTGTTTTCGATGATAGCCTTACAACGCTTAAATATGTGGCCGATATACAGCGCTCATTTTGTTGAGCTGCAACCTTGTTGCTCATAATTTCAATGATACTATCGATAATGCTATCGTTAATTTGAAAATGCCGCGCGAAATTCAAAATACTTATTTTGATGAGATTAACATAAGTGTAATGGTTTTTTCACAAAATTAAATCTTTTTGTAACATTTGATAAGTTTAGTGTATGTTTAAAACTCTTGGGAACTTTAAAATTAAACCGTTTTCTTTTACCCACCTAAGTTGACATGATTGCTCTGTGTTCTGTGTAAGTTATTTTTGCCATAAGCCAGTATGTTCATAAATGGATTACTGAAACTGGCATGTTCTTGAAATAGTGATTCCTCGTTAGCATAAGAGGGAGAGCTGGGATCATTTAATATCAATGCATCCTCCTTAATAGGCTCCTCGGTTCCTGTTACATGTTTCGTTCACTATGTTCTGCTGAATGTAATGTTTGAATGTCTGGTTGCCCAATAGTTATAATTAGATGAATCAATCAGGGACACTATAGAAAGTGTAACCAGTGTAGAAGCTGCAACACTTATAGACATATTCCGATTCGCCTGAATTAAACGGGGATTTTTTATAAACGAAATTAAATTTGATAAGAAACATATAATAAGCAGATGCCACTAACTTTTTGTATTCCATCATATAACTCTTACGCAATGCAAACATGCAACAAATGATAAATACCCAAAGTTAATCGTTTAATAATTAATATTTATATGTTGCGATGCCAAATAGACAACTCAAAACAAACACTGTGATGATACGAGTATGTTGCATCTTTTTTTTTCTTATTTTATTTTGCTGTTTTGGTGCCAACAACTGTTGAAGTCTTACGCAAAAATAATAATAATAAAAAAAAAACCAAAATTAAAAACCATTGCTGGCTAGCAATTTACAATTTGGCTCTTCAGGCCGCGCGCAATTGTTAAAGTTTATTAAAACCTGGTCATTAATGAACCAGATAGCAATGCCTACTTGCCCACACTTGAGTGGCACCTGATAAACCACTTTTGTCACTTGGCTGTGCACTGGAAGGTTAAGCGCCTCTTGACATTTGTGTTGTGATTTAACCTTCGCAAAATATCAAGAGTGGACAAATGCACAACAATAATTTTTATGATTTGCCTGCTCTCAAAAAACAAAAAAATAATCAACATTAATGGGTCGCCTGGCATAAAAACAAAACCAAAAAGAAAACAAACTTCCAATGATACAAATTTTAACTTTTTTTTTTTTGTTTTTTTTTTTCTTCGTATTTTCTTGTGTTAAAAAAAACCAGAAATAAAGACTTTCCAGTCGCAGTTCACGTCCAACGCTGGGGTATAAAATGCTCATGGCGCCTGCGCAGCCGAATCATTACAACAAAGCTTACGCGCCAGGTAAGACAGCAACAAGACTGTGTGTGTGTTTTTTATTTTTTTTTTTATAATTTTTTTTAAACAAATCAAATGCAACTCCACGTTACTTGAACGAGGACGGCCAAATAAAACCATTTTATTCAAGCGTAATTTGGTCCCAAAGAAATACTAAAAAAAAAGAAGTACTTTGTAAATTAAAAATTAACCGCGCATCTCTTCTGCAGTTCTAAACAACAACAACAATTCAAACAAAATGAAATTCTTCGCGCTGTGTTCCCTGCTGTCTGTGCTGCTACTCGCTGGCAGCGTGCGTTGCATGCCACAGACACGTGAAGGCGCCGCCTATACAAACGAGGCCATCAGACAGGCACAGCAGACGCTGCTTATACCCAAGGATGCACAAATCCAAAATGTCCAGGAGGGCATCGAGCTGGGCGCCTATGAGCAGATACCCGGCAATCAGCGCATCAATCTCTTTGAAATTCTGGGCGATACGGTGCCTTCGGAGGTGATAAACAATCTGCAATCGCAGGTGGATCAAATTGGACGCAATTAAGTTTTTATCATTTATTGCCACTCAAATCATAAATCATTTGTTTTTGCAATTTTTTTTTTAAGTTTGAAAAGAAAAAAACTCAGAAAATAAACACAAAAGTTATTTAATTATATATATGAAAATGTGACTTTTGCTCTTTGCCATATGCAACATAAGAAAGCGAAAGTCTTGCTCCTACAAACCAGTTGGCTCCTCTAACCGAAAGTGTTTTCTGGCGTCTAATGATTTACCTGTAGACCAAAAAAAGAAAAAAACCAATACGAAGACAAAGCCGCAGACTTTCTCCCATTGAGGTCCCGCGGCGCATACAAAATTAAGCAAAAGTTCGCATGCAGCTCCTCAACCTTGTTATATAAGTTGAAGTTTTGTGTTGTTTTGTTTAGTTTTTTTGTGCATTACAGTTCAATATATTTAACGTTGTTGTTATTATTGTTGCCTGGGGGTAATCTGAGTCTCTTTTTGTGGTTGCTCTGTTGCTGTTGCTGTTGCTGCTGTTGTTGCTGCTATTGTTGTGGCAACTCTTGCTGTTGCTGCTGTGATGCAACAATTGTCGTTGTCGTGATGTAGTTGATGTTGCTGTTATTTGTGTTGGCCTACGTTTTGTTCATTTAATTTCTTGGTAATTGTCGCCGCATGCACTTGCATATTTAATGAGTAGTCATGTTGTTGTTGTTAATGTTGTAGGTGTGTCGATTGTTGCGCAATTGTTGCTAGGACCGTTGTATCTTAAGAAATTAAGTCAGCTACACAAAAATAAATCCTTCAACGTTTTTTTTTTTTTATTACGATATTTTTTATTTTTTTATTATTATGCGTACACTTGAAAATGAACTTGATACTAAATTTACGCTAGTTAAAATATTTCGCATTTTTATTTCATATATTTTTATTTTAATTCATAATTGTGTTTTACATAACTAAACTTTTGCGCGCCTAAATAAATAGTTGTATTTTTTTTATTTTGTTTTATTAACTTTTAAATACTTGTATTTATTTATATATTTTGTTTCGCCAGCTTAAGAACTAATAAAAAAAAAATGACTGCACTTTTGACACTCTTTATTAGTTTTTTTTTTTTGTTGAAATAGGCATAATATTTGTTTAGTTTATCATTTATAATTATAAGTAATTGCTTTAAACTAAAACTTTCAATATTCAGTCTAAACTTAAAAGCTTTTCGAATCGAGGAGGACTATATAATTTGCATTTAAAAATCATCACAAGAAAAATTTGACATGCAAATAATTCTTAAATTTGTTTTTGTTTTTCATTTATGTTTTATATATGCAATAAATTAAATATTAAATAAAATCATAGTAAACAACACATGTTACACAATGTGTTTAATAATTTTGTGTGCAATGAAATATTTTTTTTTTTTTTAATGGGCGCTTTATGTTTGTACGAATATATGTATGTATGTATGTGGGCGTTGCAATGTAAAATGTAAATTTTTTTTTTTTTATTTTTTTCTTTTTTGTGTGCTCTTAAGGTACAAAAATTGTAAGATATTTATATGAGAATAAATTAGAATACGACTAAGCAATTTGCACATACTAAGTGCAAAGTGTGGAAAAAAAAAATATTTATGTATATTTATTGCATTTGGGGAGCCCAGCATATTCTGTTTTTTTTTTTTTTTGTTTTTTTCAATCATTAGTTTCGTTTTTGTTTTTTTTTTTTTTAAATTGTTGCTAATTATTAGGCGAACTTAACTATTTATAAATTCAAGTTTTTCATTCGCATATCGCTTGTGTAGGAGTTGCATTAAACAATTTCATTTGCAGTCGATTGAACTTAGCAATGTTGCATTTTGTTTCTTTTCTTTTCTTTTCTTTTCTTGCTACTTAAACTTAAGACTTTTAATGCTCACTTTGCTGTTGGATGCTGTTATCGATAATTGCCTATCGATTTCGATACACAACTCTAGTAGGTAAATAGAGCTGTTATGAAAATAATAACTTTTGAATATTAAATAACTATAATTACCAGAAAATACAATTGCTTGAGTAATGCAAATTTCGAAAATTGTAATTAGTCGGTAAATATGCATTTAATTACCATGACGATTACATAGTAATTGTTGCAATTACTTAAGTAATTGTAAACTTTTCAATTAACATTACTCAAGTAATTATTCTTTCTTTCTTTGCTGTTTAATTACTGCAGTAATTATAATAGTTATTTTAAAAAATACAGCTCTGCTATGTATTATAGTATTTATATACACCAAAAAAATTTGTTGTGCTACCTGTTTTTTTTTTGTTTTTTTTTTTTTGTAGATATCCCTCAGTATATTCGCTGCAGATAGAGACGCTCCAAAGGCTGTTCTATACCCAACAGACCTTGCTCCTCCTCGAAACTCTTTTCGGCACGCGCCGTTGCCTTGCCCGCATTAGTTGTCTTGGCCACATTGTCGCTCTGCTCCTGGCTCTCATCCAATTTAAGACTCTCAGCATCTGCCTTGGGATCCTGTGCTGTGCCCTGAATATGGCCAGCACCCGAGCCGAAGCCGGCGCCGGAGCCCAGCTCATCAATGTCCAGCGCTGGCAGCCTTACGGCTCTAGGTGTTGTTGGCTCTCGCAGCTCACCGCTGCCGCTGCCGCTGCCGGCATCCAACTCAGCGCTGGTCTCATTCTCGCTCTGATTGCGACTAATCTTGGCCAGCTCGCTGACGTTTTGTATGCGCGTCTCGGCAGAGCTGTCTTCGGCACTGTACATTAGCGGCACCTGCGACATGGACACTTTGGCCTGATTGGAGGAGGCTTGGGCTTCCATGTGCTCCGTTGTAGAGGCCAAGGATAGCTGGATATCATCACTGCCGCTGCCGCTGCCGCTACCGCTGCCACTGGCATCCAGGCTGCTCTCTGTTACCAGCTTTGTGCGCTTATTATCCCGCTCAAAAGGACCGTTGCCAATGCTACGCTGCTCATCCTTGTTATCCGCCTCCACAATATCCTCCAGCTCTACTAGCGGAAAGTTCACATCACGCAAACTAAAATCATCCTCGGGCAGCGATGGATAGGCTGGATTCGATTCAACTTGCGGCACATCATCCTCTTCCATATGATGCACTGACTGTGTTGTGCTAGACACTGGTGTTTCACTGCTGCTGGCAGCCTCAGTGCTTGATTCCAGCTCCATTGTTGTGCTGTTCTCATATCCATAAGTTGAGCTGAACTCGGTAATCCTCATAGGTATTCCTTCTGTGCTCAGTTGTCGCTCGGTGCTGCCGCTTATGCCGCTGTTCCCGCTGCTGCTGCTGCTAGGTCCTTCTGTTGTGGATATTATGTGATAAATGTTATCGCTGCCCGCAGTATCCGGCTCTAGCTCAGCAGCAACATTAGCATTATCGACCAGCGCATCTCTGAAACCATTTTGTAACAATGTTGAGCTGGCACCAATAGCAACTGCATCTGGAACGCCCTCTGTTGTGTACTCCCTCTTGATGTTCACCTTGCTGGGATCATTCTCGGCCAGCGGCTGCAATCCGTCCGCATTGTAGGTGACTATTGACTTAAGGGGCTGCAGTCCCGCATTGTTGCTGTTGTGGGGTTGCAGGGGGCGTTCGATGTAGCCCACAGAGGCAATGAGCTTTAAGCTATCGTTGCTGTTGACTGGAAGTGCTTTTTGGTTTGTGTCTTGGCTAAGCGTTGAGCTTTGCGTTGGTGTTGCTGGTGTGCTGTCAGTTGCTGTTGCTGGAGTTGCAACTGCTGCTGCTGTGCTGACACCTGCTGCTGTTGCTGTTGTTGTTGCTGCTGCGGGTGCCTCAGTTGTTACATTTGCTAATGCTGCTGTACTCTCAGTTGCTGATGTTGACGATGCTGCTGCTCCTGTTGTTGTTGCTGTGGTAACTGCAATTGGTGCCTCCGTGCTGGCCACTTTACGTGTGGGTATTGCCTGCTTGAACTTGTGATTGTCATCCGTGATGCGTATCTCTGTCGGCTTGGTTATTTCCTTGATGGTTATGTTCCAATTGAAACCAGCTGGCGGTGCAATCGGCACAGGCTTTGCCGTTGGTGGCGTGACGCTACTTGATTCGCTTGCAAGCGGTGGATTGTTGTCGAGAACTGAGAGAGGGGGGCAAGAGGCAGCTTGAAATTGCCGGAATTACCTATGATTTAAACGTGCTACTCACTTGGACAGTTGTCGTACTCCGGACAACAGCGGCCGGGCACGTATTTGGGCATGCAATCGTCGCGTCGGAAACAGGTCACTGAGCTGCATACAATTTCCCCACCTGCAACATGTTAAATGTGTCTTTAATAAGGGGTGAACGTGGGCTTAAATGCAATTGATTGGGTTTGCGAAACTTGTTATAGCTAATGTAAATATCTACAAAGTATGAAATGATACGAAATTGCGATAGGTCTTTGAGTTGCATCTTGAAAACTGTTTGAGCTATGCTGCTGATATCAGAAAAAAAGTACTTTTGATAAAAGAATGAATCAAACTTTATTTTTAACTAATAGTACTCATGAATAGAAATTGAAAATATTAAATATAAGTTTTTTTTTAACTTGCGTAAAACATTACCGATTTAAAAAAACGATTCACCAAATGAAAGTCAATTTTTAAAATTTCAATTAAATCTCTCACAGGCTTTGAAAAAGTTATCATTTGTTTGAATCTAGGGTAGAAATTCTAAACTGAAGCCATTTGAACAATTCAACATTTTCAAATGTTGTGTAATTAACATGTTTTCCATTAGCTGTTATAACTAGACTGACTCAATTTCGTTTAAACTGGATACTATGAGGGCTAAAAAATGAGTTTAAATCTAGTTTAAGCATTTAAAAATTTGTAGTGTTACTTTGACTGACATAAGTTACTAAAGTCATCCGATTCTGATCAAATTTGATCAAACTAAAACTTGTTATTGCCGAGTTTAGTTAGGACTTCTGTATAAACAAAAACCAGGGATTTTTATCAAAATGATCAATTTTGAGTTGAAATTTACAATTCAGATAAGATAAAGATAAAGCTCATAAAATAATGATTGTTCTATAAGTTTTATTTTTTTGCTTAGAAATAAAACGCAAGTCATAATAAACTCACAAAGCTTTCTGCAATATTTAATAAAATTATTTCAAAAAATAACTTAAAAAAATCGCTTTAGATTATCGCTTTTAATTATTCTTAACATAGTTTGTGTGCTATAAAATCGCAGTTATTTTAAAATGTAGAAATTTATAATTTGTTGTGTCTGTCTTACCTTTGCAGTAGCATACGGTGCATGGTGTATCCGGATCAACCAATTTATCACCATTCGCATAAGTTTTGCCATCCTTCTCGCAATCTGTGAAATAGTCCAAATGCAAACAAAAAAAAAATGAATTCAAAATGATGCCTGTGTGGGCTGTGGGCCATTTGCATAAATGCGATGAGTGGCAACAACAGTTGCAACAACAAAAGCAACAACAATAGTAACAACAATATAGTAACAACAATGGCAACAGCAGCAACAATGGCAACACCACCAACAACAATATCAATAGCAATGGCAATAGCAATAGCAATGGCAACAACAACAACAGCAACAGCAACAACTTACCGCATTTATAATCGGGACAACAGTGTCCTGTACGCTGGATGGCGCGGCAGCTTGTCTGCTTCTCGCAATGCACCGTCGTCTCAGGCACCCAGAGGCCGTCCAGCATGCATTGGCCTATAAACAATTGGGAACGCGTATTGTTTGGCTTTTAGTTTAGGAGAGTGTATGCCAAAAAAAGGAGGCAAACTAAGTCCTGGCTCTTACCCTGCGGCTGCTGTTGCTCTGCCAAGGACTCGGTCGTGCTGCTGCTGCTGCTGCTACTGCTGCTGCTCGAACTGATGCTGGAACTGATGCTACTCGGCGTGACCGCGACCGTGACGATTGTAGAGGATGCGCTGTTGCTGTTGTTGCTGTTGTTGCTGCTGCTGCTGTTGCTGTTGCTGTCGGTGGGCACTGCAAAAAGAGAAGCAACAACAGGCAAATTGTGTAATGAGAATCAACAATAGACCAGGCAGGCAACCAAAGCCAACGATCCTTGGTCCCACGGTACATATTTGAATGAATGACATTTTGATAACACTTGTTTTGTTGTTCTTATTTTGTTGCTGTTGTTGTTGTCGTTGTTGTTGTTGTTGCTGTTTATTGTTGTTATTGCTGCTTTTGCTGGGCTAGGTAAAATGCTAACAAAATATGGCAAAAGTTAAATGAGTTTAGTTTTAGTTTGGCATTTTCTGTTTGCCCACTAGACAGTAGTCCTGCCCCATCTAAGGATGCTGTATAGGTTTTTTTTTTTGTTTTTTTTTGTCAGTTGCACTCGATTGTGCCAAGGACATACCATCTAATTCTGATTGCTGGTCTGTCAGCTGTTTTGACCCACCCAACTCTTAAATTTTCTTGGACTTCTTGCCTTTAAGGCTTCTGCTTTTGTTTGTCCTTTACTTTTTTGGGCAACTCTTACGACATCTATTTCATTGTCATTTTGCTTTTGGGTGAAAAATGATTAAATATGCTGCTGCATTAATCATACGCACTGTGTGCCGCCCAGCTTTTCAAAATACGAGTATCTCTACTTCTTGAATTTGGCCAACGTTGTTGTAACCTAACCAGCTAACTCATTACAACGCCACTGTGTGTGTTTATTTATACTTATTTTAAAACATTGTTTTCATAATTTGTTTTGGGTTTCATTGAATTAATTAATTATTTTGATTTCAGCGTAAAATGTTATACAAAACGAACAACTGTTTACCAGCTAACAAAAAAAAAAAAACAAAAAATATAGCAAGAATTGTGGTTCTAAATAATAAATCTAATTTTCCTAATAAATTGATGTGTGGGAGTGGCAAATGTGGTTTCGTATAATAAACCAACACAAATTGCTCAAATTTATCAAAACAAAAATCATGGCAAATATTTAATGTGTACTTTAATATCATTTTGAATTACAAGTAATCACAATCTCACATTTCCAAACTACGTTTACAACTAAATATCAAATCAACTTTTTAATATCAAGAGCTGGATTCGTAAATAGAATCTCAATTTAAATTTCTTAGATTTATTATTTGTTTTAAGACTGACTAACAAGTTGGCAGTCATATCTCATGTAATCTCGTGTAATCTCTTGTTATTTTGCACTTTTCAAAATGTAAAGTTCATTATGTAAGCTTTAATATTGATGTAGTCTTTTACATGATTTTCAATTTCAATTTATATTACTTATATACAGCATTCGTTATATTATTATAAGCTTCAACATTGAACTGACTGAAGAACTGATTTTCAAAGGGCTTAATAAATTGTAACAGATTTTTAACACAGCTCAAGTCCGTAATCCATCAAAAATACAACCAATCCTTTTTTATGACAGATTGAGACAGTTCTCTTCTCGGAAAGCGAACATGCAGTTTTACCATATGAGTCACAAAAAATGCAGTTTGAAAATTCTGCAATAATATGATATGTTTAATATAAAAGTTTGCAAGCTGTCTATAAAATCAAATTTGAAGACGCCATGGCTTAAAAACACTTTTTAATATAATTGCTGTATGATTTCATTAAACTTATTATATATATATATATATTATTATATTTGCTATATATTCATTTAAAGCTCAATTTCCCAAGCAATTCTATTCCAAATTAATTTCAATACGCATTTTAATGGACAGCTTAAACTATGCCATGCTTCAGCTCCTTTTCAAAGTTCTCAGACGTTTTTGAAGATGTTTTTATTCATTTTGGTTTTCACCTTGATTATATTTGTGTAGGTGTATGTCGCAAAATGTTGAATTGATGTTTGTGTCTGGAACTTGGTTCGTTTTGTTATGCAACATGCGAAATTTGAAACGATGCAATTAGTTGAACAGCTTCCCGTTTTCATTGTAGAACGCAATGCTAATTCCGCGACTTCCCATTGTATTTATTTCTGTCTCGTTTTCTTTTATTTGTGTGATGCCCGGCTACAAGTTGTATTTAAATGCTCAAGTGTATGTGTGTGTGTGTGTGTGTGTGTGTGTGTGTGTGTGTGTGTGTGTGTGTGTGTGTGTGTGTGTGTGTGTGTGTGTGTGTGTGTGTGTGTGTGTTTGTGTCTGTTTGTTTCTTTAAAGTCTGCTTGTCATGCAGTTAGTTTTTGGCTGGCCAACACGTTTTAAATGAGCGAAATTATTATGCGCATTATGTAGAACAGCAGCAATAGTAATAACAACTACAAAAATACACTGCACAACAAACATTTTTTGCTCATCAAAATTGCCATCAAAGCAATTTTAATCATTTTTGACTGAAGGTAACATTTATGAATCACAATTTGTTGTCAGCTGTTTAAATAGAGCATAAATTAACATTTTTTGAGTGTAAGAAACACAAATTGTTCATTATTATTGAAGAGAAACAAATCTTTACGCAATATATTTATGATATTCTCATCAAATGCATTTGGTCGAATGAGAAAGAAAACTTTGCAGAAAACATTTTCATATGAAAACTTAATTTTCGACCTTTTTGCTTTTATAACAGCTAATAATGCGAATCAAAAATATATATACTTTATAGAGTCGAAGACGTTTCCTTCAATTAACACACTTCCTGAGTAATTTATAATACCCTATACAAAGTTATGCAAATTTGTATATATTTTGATTCGCTGTTGTCTAGTGTAATAAGGCTTACAAACGAAAAGCAGAAGCTAAATTGTTTGCCACAAAAGTAATTTGAGTCGTGCATGAAGCGGCAGCAATAGCTTAGATTACGTATACGCCACCGCAAGATTTTATTTAAGATTTAGCTGTGGCGCTTCTTTATGATTCTGTATAAATTGTATGTACAATACTTAAGATTGTCGCCTTTGTCTCAAATAAATTGTTGCTTTTGAAGTTGTTGTTGCTGGCGAAATTGCATTGGAAATGAGCATTTAATTGTTTTTTATTTGTTGTTTTCCGCAATACTAGTGGTTGATCTCGTATGCAAATATATGCGAAGTCATTAGCTGATACGAGTAGTGGGGTACATGGTACATGCTCATAAATTGCATTGATTTGAAAAATTTTGTTTATTTTTGAGAAGCGTTTGAATGTGATTAATGATAAGAGTAAAACACTTAAGCGCAATTGTTATTAGCAAACAGGCCACAGGCAATAAAACAGATGCCAAGCAAATGAAAATGGCCTAGAAGATAACGCTAAACCGCAACTATTAATAATACTTAGAGGCGTTCCATTGATAAATATGAGGACACCAGCTAAAAACCAGTAACATAAATGTTGTGCAAAACTACAACAATAACAAATCATGCTGCTCCCAGGCTGTGTGAAGTCAGGCAGCGTATCCTGCGGTGGTCCTCTAGACCCATGGCAAATAATGGTCTGTCTTTTAGTCTGAGTGTCTGTCTGAGTGTACGCCTACTCCATGAACTACTCAACTTTGGCTTAAGATGAGGTTGACGACGACGACGACGACGACGACGACAACGACGACAACGACTCGGCCATTATTAGATTTTCAGCAAGTGGCTGAGTCTGTCCAGCTGTAGCCTCTTCTCAGCAACCACCGCAACCTTCACAGCCTCCACAACCTGCTAACTGCTTTAAGGCCACCCGCTGTGAAAACCGAAATATCCTGTTATTGCCACGTCTAGAGGTCTTCACTCAAGCCGTTTGCGGTAAGTTAGACACAAGAATCTGTTTTGTTTATGAAGTGCATGGTGCCTATGCTCCTTGAAGCAAGAAATGAAATATGCTTTGGCTCATAAATTGTAATTGTGATTGTGATTGCAATGCTATGACAGTCAACTAAATGCAACTGTTATAATTTGTAAATTTATATATTACTAACAAGTACTACTTAGTAGTATATCAATGTAAAGTATTACTAGCATGTTTTATAAAGCTATTGTTTTGCTTGCAAATCAGCCACGCGTAAGTCGGCAGCCAAAAAGCGATTTCAATTTGTTGCTTAAATGCCATTCAAAATTAAATAAAATAAAAAACAATGACAATAGAGTCAGACAGACAAATAGACAGACAGACAAATGGCAACAAATGAGCGTTTTGAGTGTTGTCTACTTTTCGGTTTATTTGTACTATGTCACACTGCAAAATGATAAATGAGCCAAGCGCTGAAGTAGCAGCAGGGCGTAGGAGATAACTTTAAAGCCAACCAGAATAAATGCAAACTCATCGGATAGAAAGAAAAAAACAAAAACAAATCAGAGAGTCAACAAATTACACGCTTAAATGGCAGGTGATCTTTTTTAACGCTTTAAGATGTATATTGTATACTAATGGCTGGTATGGCTTCAAAATATATTTTAGATTGCCAATTTGGCTAATTTCGTTGTACAATACAGTTAAGTAAGTTAAAAAGCATTCTACTGGCAGTCAATATATATTAACAATTATGTTAACAAACGCTTAAAGTTGGCCTACAATTATTTCAAAACACTATTGTGACTAAAGGCGTCTGCACACTTTGAAATGAAAAACTCCATATAAAACAAAAAAGATATGTTATCTTAGGCGTGCCGAAGATATATACCCTTGCAGCAAAGATTTGCACAAGAAAACTTATTTTTCAACGGATTGTTCCTATGGCAGCTATAAGATATAGTGATCTGATTTTAATAAAATTTGGTCGACATGTCTAGAACGTGCTTTAGTTTAAATATAGTGAGTTTGGTCGAGCTATTTTTAAAAACACAAATGTTTTTCATACAGAAACTTATTTTCAACCGATCGTTCCTATAGCAGCTATAAGATATAGTCGTCCGATTTCAATGAAATTTTGTCATCATGTATAAACTTTCTTTAAACTAAGGTTTAGTGAGTTTGGTTGAGTTATCTTGAAAAGCACAAAAGTTTTTCATACAAAAAGTAATTTTTCAACTGATCGTTCCTATGGCAGCTATATGATATAGTGGACCGATCTGGCCAATTCAACTATGGGTACTTCCTGCAATAAGAAGAAGCATCTGTGCCTAGTTTCATCAAGATAGCTCTAGAACAAAGTCTTGAAAAACGCATATAAGCAGACGGACATACAGACAGACAGACAGACAGACATGACGGACATAACTCGGCTGTTGATGCTGATCTCGAATATACAATTTTTCTTTCTTTGAGACATCTCCTTCATAAAAAAAATAATAAACATAGACGTGAGCTATTTTTAAGAAGGAATTGTCAATACTAATATAGCGCAGATATTTGCAGTTAAGTTCAAAGTGAGATGTGGGATTTGTTTGAAAAGCTACATTACAAAAATACCTATGTTATTTTTGATTAAATACATAAATAATATATTTTAATATATATTATAGCATATATATCATATCTACGTTTTAATAAACACAATAACACTCTGATAATTCAGACTTAACTAACATAAAGTGTATTCTTCATTTTTGTTTGTTTTTTTTTAAAATAATTTTATGAATAAAAGCTGGCACTCAACAGCATAATAATAGTTTTTACAGAACCATTCTGAGTAATTAACCTAAATGTTAAATTAAATGAAATAATGCGATTACAGCTCATTCCATTTCATTTGAAGTGTGCACACGCCTTAACGTTTTCGTTAGAAATAAGAAATCATAAATAAATAAAAATAAAATAAATAAAATATAGTTGTGCAATCTGTGCTGTTGATGGGGTCGGAGACGTCTCAAATATATACATATATCCTTGCGTGATAATTTTGTATGAATGCAGGTTTATTTGTGATGTGTTCGAATGGTTGAAACGTACTTGTTATGCTTTGTTATATAGCCAAAAGGGTAATTAGATTAAACAATAGAGAAGCCTAACACAATAATCAATTCTAACAAGCGTCCAGTTGTCTGATAATATATATATTTACAAACGCATAAATTATATATATATAATTATTCAAAGTACACGAGCCTAGCTTGTAAATTATAATAATCATACAAGTATCTTATTAAATTAAAAAAAAAACAAGTAAGAATGCTCTTGTCGACTGTGCCCGACTACGAGACTCCCTGCTCCCAACTTGCATTTCAAGCAGTTCAGCGGCAACACAAGCAAGCAGCGTACTCAAGTTGCACAGTGCATGTCAAACTATTGTGTCTGCCTGCTGAGACAGGGGAAATAAGTTCTTCCATAACTTTGGTGCACCCGAAATTTGAAATAAACTTGATCTGCGTATGGTATACAGGAACCTGCATGCCAAGTTTGGTGTCTCTAGCTCTTATAGTCTCTCTCTCAGACAGACAGACAGACGGACAGTCAGACGAACAGACAGACGGACAGACAGACGGACAAATAGACGGACAGACAGACGGACATAGCTAGTTCGTCTCGGCTGTTGATGCTGATCAAGAATATATATAGTTTATATAGTCGGAAATGCCTCCTTCTGTCTGTTACACACATTTGCAGTACTTTATAACTCCCTTTTTCCCATTTTTAATGGGAACAGGGAGTAAAAAGTATTTGCATATTGTAGCTTATAGTATATAAAACTAACATGTTAAAAATTCTTTCAAAAATGATTTATTGAATTATTTGACAAAGTGAAAATGTTACTCTAAGGAAATTATATTTTGCATAATAAGAAAATGAACTGTGCCCTGTTTGAGAAGATTGCTAAAAGTTAAATTTTTTTGTATATTTAAACAAAAATCGATCAACTAGTTGTCAAATAAATGCAAATAAATGTATAAACAATTTGAAACACGCATTGAAAATTGAAAAAATTGCTTTACATTTGTGAACATTCAGCGAACTTATCAAAATAATGTAGGGAGTAATGTGTGAAATGTTGCTGTTTTTGTTATTGTTGTTGTTGTTGTTGTTGTTGTTGCCAGTGAACCCTAACTAATTTTTGAGTGTGACTTGATATAATCATAGCAAATAGTACAATGGCCAATTGCAGTTGTATCTGTTAGTTTGATTTTGTATCTGCGCATTGTATGTAGCTGTTTGCGTGTCGAACTGAATCTCTGCCTCTCTCTCTCTCTCTCTATCTCTCTCTGTCTATCTGCGTACCACTCTATCTGTCTCACACTGTATCTGTCCGGTCCGTATGTATACTCACCTGCTCGACATGCTATTTAAATTAATAATGCCGCAGCTTACAATGGCAGACGGCCTTTTGTAGCGACAACCAGCGACTGTCATTAGTCGCATTAGCAAGCAAATTTACCAGATGTACATTGATATATATATATATACGTATATATATATATATATATATATATACATATACTCGTATGTAGATATAGTTTGTCAACGTGCCGCAGAGATGTGCCACAGACAGCTGACAAATTGTAGCTATTTAAATAATAATACCATGCGACAGCATATAATACGAGCACTTAATGTTTTACAACTATCAAAAGTGCATACGATCAACACTGAATTATTATTAATAATAATTGCAGTGTATGTTCAAATAAGATTGCTATTTTTATTACTTTTTTTTTCATAAGAAACGACCGTTTGTTTTTCTAGCAACTCAAAGAGTAGCGTTTCAATATCAAACTATATTAAATAGTAGCCTTAAAATAAGACAGTTGTTTACATAGAAAAAGTTAAACATGTGTGATTATATCGACTTATTTTTTGATGCTGATTAACAATATAGAATGTATATAGTGGAGAGTTACCAGAGCTGTAAATTTTTACTCCCTGTTCCCATTAAAAATAGAAAAAAAGGGAGTACTAAAGTACTGCAAATGTATGTAACAGGCGGAAGGAAGCATTTCCGAATATATAAACTATATATTCTTGATCAGTATCAACAGCCGAGTCGATATAGCCTTGTCCGTCTGTCTGTCTGTCTGTCTGTCTGTCTGTTTGTCTGTCTGTCCGTCTGAACGCGTCGATCTCAGAGACTATAAGAGCTGGAGACATCATACTTGGTATGTAGGTTCCTGTATACCATACGCAGATCAAGTTTATTTCACATTTCGGATGCACCCCCACACACCTCCGCAAATCGAAACTCCCACAGCCACAATTTTGAAGACATGTCTTTGATTTTTGGTACACATTTATGGTTAATAATTTATGTAATTAGAAACAACGGTTCAGAAGTTCAAACTTTAGGGAGAATTTTTGGTTCGATTCACGCTGTGTTTCTGGTTTACCTTTCAGGATCAGGGGCAGATAAGTTTTCAAGGTTCGGCTCATGCTGCAGTTCAGAGGAGCCTCAGAACTTCCCACATAGGAATTCGATTCGAAATCAATTTGCAGCCTTGATAAGAAATGTATTTTTGAATAAGTTATAAATTCGGTGACAAAATGAATTGTTAAATAAACAATAAAGCTGTTATCATATCATATTAAAAGATTTCATCACTAACAAATTGCATAAGCACACTGACTGCTAGCGGACACTGTAACAGTGAGCAGCAATAGCCACACAATTAGCCAAACTGCAAGCCGATTGCTTTGGTTTTGAGTATTTGAGGTTTGGTCAAAACTTTATTCAATTATCTATCTATCTATATAATATCTATGTATGTATCTTGCTGTGTGTGTGTGTGTGCGTGTGTTTGTGTGTTTCTTTGGAGTGTTGCTTTTGTAGATCGGTGTTAAAGTGTAACACAACATTAAACAGATGCCTGAGCTGAACGTGACCACAATATAATTACCCGCAGCAAGTCGCATGCGCCACTTGTTGACTGACTCTTTGGGCCCAGTTTCAGTTTTCAGTTTACAGTTTGTTTGTTGGTCTTTAAAAGCTAATTTACATGCCCGGTTCGGTACGGTTCGGTACGGCTTGGTTCGGTTTGGTTTGGTTTGGTTTGGTTGCCGGGCTCTGTGCCATATTAGCCAAGTTACACAAAAAGTGCGTTGAAAGTAAAAGTTTAAACACTTTTCCTTTTAGAAGTTGTCCCGCCCTGCCTCTGTCTCTCTCACACTCTCTATACATAAGCAGTATCTCTCTCTCTTTAACTGTCTGTCTGTGAGGAACTCTATGGCATTGTGTGGGCATGTTTGCTTTTCGTATTAAGCTCAAGAGACGTTAAACAAATTATGAACCGTCAGCTGTCAAATGAAAGCGAGTTTTTCTTATTGTTGTTGTTTATGTTGTTTTTGCTGTTGTTTTTGTTGCTGTTGTTGTTGCTGTTGCTACTGGCATGAGCTTGTTCACACTTGCATTTTGCTTTTGTAATTGTTTTGGACATCATAAAGAAGCTGTCGTAATGGAGTTATACCATTTATCATGTTACATATCTTTTTTTTTCTTCTTTTTTTTTCAGCTAGTTTATTTTGATTAGATTTTTATCGCTGTTATGTGACATTAATTAGCTTTTTATTGTGTTTGGTGTCTTATTCGTTGTATGCTCTTCGAAGCTGCCAAATGTGGCATAACTAAAACTAAACATGCTGCCAAAGTATAATATAATTGAACTGGTTCTTTATTTCCATTGAATTGCATCTATTTATAATGAGTTTATCTGCAATTCAACTGCATTTCATAGTTACAAATAATATAAGTTTGCCTTAGACAAGTTAACTGGTAGAAGCAAAGTGGTATAAAATGTAATTGATTTCAAATAAATCTGTGTTGTTTTCTGGAAACAGTTAACTTTGGTCTGTCCTGAACTATTTTCATAAACAATTTGATTTTTTCTTTAACTTTAGCTTTTCATTTCAGGCCTTAATCAAAACTGAATTTTAAATCCTCTTAGCAAATTGTTGACTCACTTGCCAAGATCAAATTGAAGTAACTTTAAAATGTTGCCAAAATATATATACCACAATATAGTTGCACATGTCTAAGGGAATAATGCTGGCAAATGGTGAAACATGGCTAAGGATATTTTAGTAGGACAAGTATAAAACGCACACGTAGCAGCCATACGCAAGAGCTTAAGAGGCATGCAACAAAGCTGTAGCAAATATGAAATCATATTGCTACAGCTACCCGTTTCTTGTTTCCTGTCTAAACTACCTATCATAATACGTGCTCCATATGCGCCAATAAGCATAATAATGCCCAGGACCAAAACCAACAAAAGCCATACACAAAACAAGCCACAGACAGAGCAGAGTTTGGGTGCCTTTTTTTTTTTTTTTGAGGAACCAGGTTAAATGGGGCTGCTTCTTTTGGCCATATACAACAAATCTGAAAACTTACAAGCGACACTTTCAGAACTTGCCTAAATATCAACTTTATTCAGAGCTATGCCCCAGAGAAAAGCAGCGCTAAGTTGAGTGTGTGTGTGTGTGTGTAAAAACGGAAAACGAGTCCCCAATGAATTTGAATCCAGCCATAAAAAAAGAGTACAAAATATGAACTTCGATGACGAGCTGACTTTGTTGGTTAGACATAGGCACGCATTTTGTTGTTATTGGCCATGTGGCCAATTGTTTGGCTTGAATGCTAGCTAAAAGCTGCTTTAACGTATGCCCCACTGAACTGAATGACTAGCCCCCTCCCCCCCCCCAACCCAACTGGCTGACACTGCATACTCATAGATACATATACATAGCTATGTTGGGGTTGCCCAGCCAGTTGGCCAGCCAGTTTGTGTAATTTTTGTTCTGTTCTGTTTCTGTTGTGTTTTACCAATTGGGCAAACTGTTGCTATTTTCACTGACCACAACACACAACGCAGAACACACACACACACACACACACACACACACACACACACACACACACACACACACACACACACACACACACACACACACACACACACACACACACACATACACACAAATACATCTTTCGGAAAAGCTGAAAAGTTGTATGCATTTTGAGCACAGATTTTGTGACAAAAAGGTAACTTCGATTTTAAATTTTGAAATGGGAAAAATATTTATCTAAATAATTCATTTCGTGTTAAGCTACAAATTTAATTGAAATAACCATTTTGTGTGGCTTTAATACTTCAAAATACCTTTGCAGAAAACCGATATTTGAGTTTATAATCTAATCGCTGAAAACATACAAAAAAATTGAGCAACATCCATTATCCGCCCATTTCCGTAGAAACTTTTGTTGTGCTTTTGAAAATTTGTTTTGAATTTTAAGAAAAACTGTTTTAGATGATTTTTACACTAGTTTCCCATTTAAATAGTATTGTGACAAATTCGGCTTTTTAGATTTAGCACATAAGCTTTTTGGGCTTATTAAGTTTAAGCCAAAAGTTTGAGCGCAGTTTTCCATAAATTTTCCAACACAACAGCTATATTTTTGGGTTATTTAACGCTGATTCCGATTGGAAATCCGAACAGTAATTCGTAAATCGTTGGGAACTCATTCGTTTTAATTTTTCAAAAACGTACTGAATTCGGAATAGGCCTGTTTATTGTTTTTTAAGTGGGAGTTTTTATTATATTTACAAATATAATTAATCAAGTAAATGTGCTTGAATTATATAATTGTCTAATTATTTGTTTAGCAATGCAATTTGATTCCAAAAAAGTAAGTAAGAGCAATTAAAAAGTAAAAGTAATTAAAAAGTAAAAGTAATTTCTAGATTTATTCAATAAAAATAAATAACTTATGAAACTCTGCCTGTAAAATCTTAAATGACTTGATTATATTTTTGAAAAATATGTAATTTTAAAACTTTAAGATTCAGACGATATAAAAATTGATAGCAAGACGTGACTCTTAGTCTGTCAATGCTACTCGCTGAGCTCCAACTACAGGGTAATAACAATTTTAAATTAGAAAAGAGCAAAAATTCGACAGCTGACAGAAGAGCAACGTAGCACAGCCCACGCGGCATTCCTGCTTTTAATCCCAGCTGTATTGAAAACCAAAAAAAGATTTCGAAATGGCCACGTCTAGTGCAAACATTCGAGTGACAAGGGGGCAAGTGAAAACTGAAGAGGAGAGCCAACATTTAAGCCACGTAAATGCGCGAGTAATGCGAGTAGATTTAACTTTTGCCATTTGCTGCAAAAGTTTTAGGATAGCATCAAATAAACTGAAGGTAGCATATAAAAAAACAAAAACAAAAAAAGCCAGACAGGTTAATAAAGTGGTCAAATTGAATGGGCAGCTTCAATCGAACGCTGAGATAACATCTACGCCAGCTGATAATGATAATAAGATGCGAGTTTTACCTACATTTTTTTTTTGTTGCTCTCTTTTGGCGACAATTTGTTATCGTTGTTGTTGTTTTTTTTATTTTTTTTTATGGCAGCAAAGTGGCGTTAAATTAAAGGATGGCCAAGTGCTGGGCAGGGTTCGGTCAAGAGTTGCGAGGCTTGACAACTTCTGCTGGACCCGCATTCCCTTTTTATTTTACGCCGTTTTGATTTTTCCTCTCACTATTTGCACTGTGTGTGTGTGTGTGTGCTGTGTGTGTGCTGTGTGTGTGCTGTGTGTGTTCTCGTAAGACTCCATTAAACAATTCAATTAAGCGCTGTGAATGGGTGTGGGAAACATGGGTTGTCTTTAAAACGTCAAGCGTGATGAGGGCTTCAACGGAAGAAAGTGCAAGAGAGGTAGAAGTAGCACTGAATTGCCCTTGTCTGCCCATTCTCTCTGACTGGAATTAAAATATTTTATGCAAATGTTTCTTTATTTTTGTTGTTGTTGTGCTCTTTTTTAATTTCATTTGCAAGCTGTAGGCTAACTTCGGCTTCTGAGTGCTGCTGTTTGTCCAATGCTTAAGGTATTTACTTTAATTTTATGTTTCAAGTAAAACAACAACAACAACACACTGTCCTCAATTAAAAGCCAGTCATAAAAGTTGCCGTGACGCCTAAAAGCTGGCAACAGTTTGTACAAAAAAAAGATTTGCTTTTAAATAAGGCCAAAACGGAAATTACAATATTTCCGGATTTGCAAAAGAAATTTTCTCTCTTTTTTTTTTAGTATTCCCTCTCTATCTCTGTCTTGGCTTAGACGCTGTAAGCATGGCATTTGATTCTAATGCTAATTGAAGCGTCACAGTTGAAATTTGAAGACCTTGTTTATTATGGTTTTTCTTGCGAATGCAATTTAATATAAATAAATACATTTAAGTTACAAGCTCAGAACTTAATTTATTTGTAAACTATAGCATATCTTGGACTTAAAAGTTGTTGTTTTTTTTAAGCTACTTTGAAGTATAATTTCATGGGTATTTCACTTGATACTGTATACAATTGGAAATAGATAAAGCTCAATGTATATTTGGTTTCATAAAGTAAAGAAATAAGAATATATCATAATGAATATGAACATGTTAATACAATGTGAAATAAGAGAAATGCAAAACATCGCATATATGCGGTGTGTGTGGAGCTGAGTTTAATTCAAAGCGTTTTTTTTTTTTTCAAAATAATAAGAAATAAGATTTACAAAATAGGAAAAATGCAAAACATCGCATATATATATGCGGTGTGTGTGGAGCTGAGTTTAATTCACAGCGTTTTTTTTTTTTTCAAAATAATAAGAAATAAGATTTTCAAAACAGGAAAAATGCAAAACATCGCATATATGCGGTGTATGTGGAGCTGAGTTTAATGCAAAGCGTTTTTTTTCTCAAAATAATAAGAAATAAGATATACAAACTAAGAAGATGTTGCTTCAAAAAGTGCTTCAGTCGGGCACTACACCCCGTCTTAGCTAAAACTGTTTGAGAATTATAAGAAAAAATCGTAAAATAAAGTGTAACATATTATAGCCTAGTTTTGTGGATTGCATTAAAGTAGACGTCTCAGAAGAAAAAAGGTTATATATTCTTGATCAGCATCAACAGCCGGCTCGAGTCAGTTCGTCTGTTAATATGCGTGTTTCAGGACTTGGTTCTAGAGCTATTTTGATATAACTTGGCACAGATGCCTCTTCATATTGCAGGTAGTACCTATTGTTGAATTGGCTACAGCAGTGTCCGTCTGTCCGCCTGCAGTTTTAGCTAAGAACAGTTTATTTTGTGAATTTCTAAATAGAAAACTGATGTAGGTATACGATAATATTAAAGTAAAATATTTGAATGCCAAAGAATTGACTGCTTTAAGCCATATTCAAGCAACTACTTAAGATTGTGTTCAATATTTTTAAGTTGCCATTCGAAGTGCCATCAAAACTGGTTGCCAATTTGATGACTTCTAATCTTGTCGTCATATTTATCATTGCTGAGTTTCTCTATCGTCAGGCCATCTATTTTGTAGCTAGAGACACGATGGAGAGAACATTGCATATAAATGAACAATAAATAGTTTAAGGGGCGTGGTTTTGCGAGTGCCAGCTATAAAAATTGCAATTGGGAGCCAACGTAGCGTATACGCAACATGCAGAAAGCTGTGGCATCCTTCAGATGATGCTGGCAGGCGAAGTTCTTAACGCTTCTGTGGCAACTTGATAGCAAAGTTATGACAAGGATTTATGAAGTATGCATTCTGAATGAGCAGGACTAGGCGGGACTCTAAGCACTTCTCCCACAATTCACACAAAAAAAATAAAAAAAATAAAAAAAAATAAATGCAACAATTTTTAAAGCTTTAAAATGTTGCACATTTGTGTTTGTCTAGTCTCAAGACGTTTGTCTTTCCCACGCTGTTGTTAAAACAAAAATATTTTCATTTATTTTCTGTGTTGTAGTTATTGTTGCCATTTTGTTTGCTTACATGTGTGCCTTGTCTGATGTCTGTGTGTGTGTGTGTGTTTGTTTGTTTGTTTATGCCGGTTCTTGTTTGCATATAGACAATGCCACAGACAAGACGCCGACAAAGATATCGTTGCCCACCCACATTCATCCCCCCCAGCGGCAACAGGCCTTGGGCTTCAAGCTTCGAGCTTCGTGCTGCCAGCCAATGTGTTACGTGCCACCTTTGGCGGCAGCATACAAATTCGCATATAAATCAGCGCCACATTTGCGCTGCTCCAGTTTACTTGGCTCCTCTTTTTACCATATTGGCACCGCCATATGTAAACATATCGTTATTTGCCCATTTACCCCTTATTCAGTTGTGACAAAAGGCAAAGCCAACAAGCAGACAACACAGATGAACAGATGAACAGATGAACAGCTGAACATCTGAGACTCCCCCAAATGACAATTCTTGCTTAAGACCAGAGCGATGTGCTTAGAATCCCGTGCTAATGGGAGTACAGCATGTGGTTGTGGTTGAGTTTCTGGTTCTAGTTGTGGTTGAGATTGTGGTTATGGGCTCAAGCGATGCTGTGAAGGGATTAATCGAGAAAAATTGCAGGCAGCTTGAATGTTCAAGTCGTGAGTAGTTGTATCCTTTTATCTTAAGAACCCTAAGTCTTTTGTTCATTCGTACAGATTACATACTATTACACACTATGTACTTTAAGATGCATTCACAAGGATATACTTATTTCTGCATATGTGTGTTTAGCAGCAACTTAAAGCTGCTTATTAAGTGCAAGTACAAAACACACAAAAACAATACCAAAAATTTGTTCAAACTTATATGTGGGATATGCTCAAAGCTCAATTCTTAAGCATCTGTAGAATTGATAAGTGAAATTAAAAACAAGTAAGAACGTTGCAGTCGGATGCACCCGACTGCGATATACTCTTTTTTTCGCCTCTTTGCGGAGTCAGTGGGCGTGGCAATTGAATTTCTGCTCAAATCTTTAAAGTTTTGCCATCAATTAAAATTTGGTTGGGCCTGTTCTACAGGTTTGGGAGAAACAAACATTGCTTGATTGCAAGGGTGGGGGTGGGCGTGGCAAAAATATTTTTATCCAATCTATTAAATAGGGCAACAGAATTCAACCTGCAAAATTTGGTGATTCTAGCTAAAGGGGTGGGGGAGATACAGACTTTGCCTATTTGTGGGGGCGGGGGTGGGCGTGGCCAAATTTTTTTTTGCCAGATCAATGAAGGATGTGATAAGTAGCCCTTGTGCCAAATTTGGTTACTCTAGCTATAAAACTGTGGAAGATATAGGTTTTTGCGGTTTGTGGGGGAAGGGGTGGGGGTGGGGGGGAGATCTTGACACTTTGTCTGCCTATGGTATATACCAACATGTATACCAAGTTTGGTTGCTCTAGCTTCAAAATTGTGGAAAAAACCTGCGTTCATACAGACAGACGGACAGACAGACGGACAGACGGACAGACGGACATTTCACAAACCCAATTTACTCTTTTTTCCTTTTTTTTCAAAAAAGTTAAAAAAAGAGTATAATGAGCGAAGAATTCGAAAAGTTAAGCGCAGATATGGTAGAAAGTTGTCCTTGACACGGTAATGCTGCTAAGATGGCTAAAGAGCTTCTCAATCGGTCTTTATACATTTTTGGATTCAATTTCCTTGTAACATAGTTTTGATATTTAATTTAAAAGAGAATTTTCATTTAGTTCAATATGAACATGTAAACATAATGTGAAATAAGAAAAAATTCAAAAAATCGCATATATGCGGTGTGTGTGGAGCTGAGTTTAATGTATAGCGTTTTTTCTCAAAATAATATGAAATAAGATTTAGAAAATAAGAAAAGTGCAAAACATCGCATATATGCGGTGTGTGTGGAGCAGAGTTTAATTCAAAGCGTTTTTTTTTTTTCAAAATAATAAGAAATAAGATTTACAAAATAAGAAAAATGCAAAACATCGCATATATGCGGTGTGTGTGGAGCTGAGTTTAATTCATAGCGTTTTTTTTCTTCAAAATAATAAGAAATAAGATTTTCAAAACAGGAAAATGCAAAACATCGCATATATGCGGTGTATGTGGAGCTGAGTTTAATGCAAAGCGTTTTTTTCTCAAAAAAATAAGAAATAAGAGTTAGAAAATAAGAAAAGTGCAAAACATCGCATATATGCGGTGTGTGTGGAGCAGAGTTTAATTCAAAGCGTTTTTTTTTTTTTTCAAAATAATAAGAAATAAGATTTTCAAAACAGGAAAAATGCAAAACATCGCATATATGCGGTGTATGTGGAGCTGAGTTTAATGCAAAGCGTTTTTTTCTCAAAATAAAAAGAAATAAGATATACAAACTAAGAAAATGTTGCTTCAAAAAGTGCTTCAGTCGGGCACTACACCCCGTCTTGGCTAAAACTGTTTGAGAATTATAAGAAAAAATCGAAAAAAAAAATGTAGCATAGTATAGCCTAGTTTTGTGGATTGCATTGAAGTAGACGTCTCAGAAGAAAAAAGGTTATATATTCGTTTAAACGGACGGACAGACGGACGGACATTTCACAAACCCAATATACTATTTTTTTGTTTTATTATCAAAAAAATTAAAACATGCAAACATGCTGACTGTTTCAGTTTAAACTCTAACCTGAGCAAAACCTCCTCACACTCCTCACATGTAATATCAAAAAATCTCTTTTATACACAAGCTGAATATAAATCCAGTTGCCGGTTTGTACTACTCCTTGTGGCTCATTATAAAAATCCGCGTTGTGTGACAGACATACGATAATATTTTATATGCACGATGAGCTCAATTTTGTTTTCATTTTCATTTTGGTAATAGCAGCACTCGTTTACTTGACAATTTTCATGTGAACTAGCTACAATTTTTCTTCGTCTGTCTGCGTTGAAGAGCAAAGGATGCGGAGCAAAGGATGCAGCTGTAGCCAGGACCTCAACGAACTTAGCTACCTCATGCTTTGGTGTGGCTGCCAACTATCAGCATGAGTGTAAAGATTTTTATGCACATACATATATACACACACACACACACACACACACACACACACACACACACACACACACACACACACACACACACACACACACACACACACACACACACACACACACACACACACACACACACACACACACACACACACACACACACACACACACACACACATACATACATACACACACATAAAGTGCTTGTTGGGCAGGAACTTAAGCAGGAAACAGGAAAAGCAAGTTCCACCATTTTTGTACGTCTACGTGACGTCTTTCTCTGGGAGACGTCACAAGATTTATTGTATGCAAGTTATGTGGGTATATATTGTTTGCACACACTGTATGTGCATGTGTCTGTGTATGTGTACAGTGTACACTGTGTAACGAAAAATATGCAAATCGGTTTTACACTGCTGACGACTTCTTCACACAGCAGCTGAAATGTGCTTAAAATTTGCAAAATTGTAGTTCATTTTTAGCAGCTGTCGAATTGTTTTCGTTCCTCTTCCTTCTCTTTTTTTGTTTTACTTTTGTTTCATTTTGCTGTCACACCTGGACAATTGTCCTGTGTGCAGTTTGTGTAAGGGATTACTTTGGTTTGTTATTGCACTTTGCATATTTTTAGCTGTATACGTGCATTTGGTTTGACTTTATCTCCCAATGCTCTCATTGAACACATTCCTGATCATTTGAAATGCACTTTGCATGACTTGACTTTGCCTCGAAACTTGTTTTGTTTTTTTTGTTGTTGCTTTTTTTTAAGCTTTGAGCACCTTTTGCTGCTGTTTATGGCCGTGTCAGGTACTTGAAAATGCCGTTAAAATGGTTACACAACAATTACTAAACACATTTCGCCCTTGCAATCCTTTAGAATCTAAATTTAAGTAGATTTACCTGAAGTTAACGGCAATTGCGATATTATTGTGCTATTTGTAACAGCAGTTTTTAAGCAAACTTTTTTGTCTTTGATTTTTTTTTAATATTTTCAATAAAAGAAAAAAAGAAAATTGTCAAAAAACTTAAGAATATTTGTTCAATCTTGTTCAATGTTTCGTTTTTTAATTATTCGTATTAAAAGTAGAATAATACTGTCTATAAATCAGGCTAAATAAATTTTAGGATAATCAATAAATTATGTCCGTTTAAAAGTTCAAATTATTTTAAAGTATTTCAGAGTTTTTCTTTAGAAAGAATATGAGCTAAAATATCTGAAAGATAAGATATATGTATATGAAATGTTTCAAAGCTGATTTAGCTGCATTTTAAAAACTACTAATTGAAACCGTTATAAGTAAGAGCGCTTATTTATACAATTCTACATTTGAGAGTATTCAAATATTGTCACAACATTTATTTTTTTTATATTTTTTTTTCAATTTGCTTTTGCCTTTCAGTTGAAACTGAAAATGGCAGCTGTTTGACCAAAGCTGTTCAGGTAACTGGCAGGATTTTCAACAATTTTATATTTCAGGCTTAATGAAATGAGCCTTTGTGTTTGCGAGCCGCTTAATAGAAAATTAAAAAGGTTGCGCTATAAAAAATTAAAATTAATTTCGTGACGCTTGACCAGAAAAAAGGCAAAACGAACAAAATAAAAAAAATTTGTGCTTTTTTAGAGACTGGAAAATCAATTGAATGCCACGCAGCGAATAATAAAAATATTTTTTAAAGGTTCTTTAAGCACTTGCCATAATGTGCTGTACGTTTGTGCAAATTGTTGCTAAATGCTGATATTTGAAAAGAACAAAAAAAAAAAAAGAAAACTAAATAAAAATAATGCATTATTAGGCCGCAGGACATTGTGGCTGTCACTGTGTGTGGCAAATCTGAACTTTCCGAAAAACGCTGAACTTGAACACACAAAAATGCAAAGTGTGCATCCAAAATTGCGCGGAGGCGGCAGCTGCATGGCAAACACATCCAAAAGCCGCAACAACCACTTCCGCGAGTACCAGGAGTTGCCACATGCCACGCCTCCGCCCCCGCTCCCGCTCCCGCCCCGCCCCCTACAACCCTTCAGGGTCGCCTCATTTGGCGGCACACGCTGCGGTCGCTGGGCAGAGACAACACAAAAAAAAAATGTAACAAAAAAAAAAAAAAGAAACAAGAGCTATGCCAGCAAAATTGTTTAAAACAGCTGGTAAGCATACAAAAGGACACAAGTGTGTGCGTGCGTGAGTGTGTGTGTCTGTGTGTGTGTGTTGTGTATGTGTGTATGGAAAAGCGCCTAAATGCAGCTTAGCATTTAAAGCGCTTTTCAAATTTGTGCTTGGGGATATTTTTGGCGGCTGCTTTAGTGTTGTAGTTGGTTGCCTGGCGTTTATTTTGGCTATGAAAACTGTTGTCATGTTGCCCTGGATATATGTGGGGCAGGGGGCAGGGGGCAGGTAACTTGCGAGCTGCTAAAGTTAATGACATGTTAGTGTTAATTTTGCTGCTAAACGGCAACCAACGAACAGGTTCATTTTCAATTTCATTTTCCCTATTTTTTTTTTTTGGGGGGGGGGGGGGTTAATTTGCCATTATTTATTGCCGCATTTTGTTGCCTGCTTTTGGGGGCGCGTATGGCTGAGAAACCGTTCTGATATAAAAAGCCCAAGATTAATCTAAATGCTACAAATGAACTGGAAAATGGCCATCGAAATTGAGCTAAAGATAAAGCCAGGACCACTATGAATCTAAATGCGGCAACATATTGAGCTGAAATCAGAGCTGAAAACAAGTTTATTGTTCATCTTGAAACTAGCCAAATAACTTAAGTTGATTATTGAACTGACTGTAGTTGCTGAAAAGCATATTCTCGTACTTTGTATGGAATTTGTGCATATATAATTGAGTGGTAAATACTAATGGACTGCAAAATTGAACATTGTATCACACAATTTGTATGTTCATCGCTTTTGAAAGAATTTTTGAGCACTTGCACTCGATATAACATGGCTGGAAACAGTCAAGACAGTAAACATTTTATATTTATACCCTTGCAGAGGGTATTATGATTTTGTCACGAGCTGTGTAACGCATTGAAGAAGACATCTTAGAAAAAATGGATTGTATATTCGTGATCAGCCTCAACAGTCGAGTCATGTCCATCTATCTGTCTGTTTATATGAGATTTTCAAGACTTTGTTCTTGAGCTATCTTGATGAAACTTGGCACAGATGCTTTTTCTTATTGCAGGCAGTACCTATAGTTGAATTGGCCAGATCGGGCTACTAAAACGTATAGCTGCCATAGGAACGATTGGTTGAAAAACTAGTTTTTGTATGACAAACTTTTTTGTTTTTCAAGAAAACTCAACCAAAATCACTTAACCTAAGTTTAAGAACAGTTTATACATGATGATAAAATTTCAACAAAATCGGATGACTATATCTTATAGCTGCCATAAGAACGATCGGTTGAAAAACTAGTTTTTGTATGAACAACTTTTCTGTTTTTCACGATAACCCAACCAAACTCACTTAACCTAAGTTTAAGAACAGTTAATACATGATGATAAAATTTCAACAAAATCGGGCAACTATATCTTATAGTTGCCATAGGAGCAATCGGTTTAAAAATAAGTTTTCTTATGCAAATATTTTCTGCAAGGTTAGAAGATATCCTTTCTTTCTTGTTTATAATTATTTTTAAGCTAGAGCATATTTACAAGAGATTTAGCTTAAAAAAGTTGTTTTCAATTTCACAAAAATATTGAACTTATTTTGCAAAGAAAATAGCTGCTAGCCAAGTAAAAAATAGCTATTATTATTTCCATAGATAGTTAAGCATAAAAAGCATTTCTTTTCAATATCAAATAGCCAAATTGAGAGCAACACTTGGCTTGAAAATTATACTGACAATGTAAATGTTCAACTGTAGCAAAAACATTTTCAAACAGTCAACCACATTGAACTTTTGAACTCCAAAAGAAAATGATAGAAAGAGAGAGAATGTGAAGAAGGGGAGCAGTGAGCTGGGGAGCTGGGGAACGGGGGAACAGGGGAGCAAAGCTCAGCCCGTTCAGAGTCACAGCTTGGCACATTTTGCTGTTTGGTATGACTGTTGCTAAATTGTTAAATAAATCAAAATCAAAATCACAGACCCTTAAGCCAGCTGCCAAGCAAAGTGCCAATTGCAGTGCCCTAGCAATTGGAATCGAAGCAAATGCAGCGATTGGGAAAGGGGTAGGTGGCTTGGGGATGATTGGGGATTGGTCGAAGAAAACCCACGCACACACATATTTGCTAAAGAGAGGTGGGGGGTGGGGGGGGGAAGTGTTATTGATGTGCTTTTAATTGAGGTTTGTATGTCTGCTGTATAACTGTGCATAGTTGTTGCTGCTGTCATTCTCAGGATCTTCAGGCAACACATGTCTCGTTTGCTGCTATGTCTCTCGTTGCATGCCTCGTTGCATGTCAAATCATTTAGCTCATATCAAAAATTTTATTAGTATTTCATTTTGAACAGGACAACACTTACCGGCATTCGTGCTATGTGCCAGGCAAATCAAAATTGCCAAATTGATGGACCAAAAAATGGCAGCTCCTCCTCTTCCTGCTGCACTCTGCTCTCGTCGTCGTCGTCCACGTCGTTGTTGATTATTTTTGCAATATTTGCCCGGCATTTGCAGATTTGTTTCCATTTTGATATCGGTATCTTTAACGTTATCTGGCTCTTGATTGAATACAAGTCTCAGCTGCAATTGCTCAACATGTCTCTCTGTTGCTTTTGTGTGCATCTTGTTGCTGTAATTGAATTGAAGCATACAAAAAAAATTTACTTTAATTGTGCTCAAGATTTTACAGACTTAAATACTTTAGTCCGTCATAATCTTTGACGCAGCTTAGTGGACCAACAAAAAGAAAGTTTTAACCCTTTTTTTTGCGACGTGCCCGGCATTGTCTATCTTGAGTGTCTGTTCCTTGTACCCTGAACCCTGCCTTGCCCCTTAGGCATAATTTTTATGTAAGTGCAGCAAGTTTGAAAACTTTTTTTTGTAAGTTTTATGCATTTTTCTTAATTTATGCAAAGGCTGCCACAGCAGCAACAACAACAACAACAAAAGTTTTAGAATTTCAAAATTGGCAGCAAGAGAAATTCAAGTTTTTCGCTTAAAGTTTAAGTGTCAAATGGAAAATAGGGTCAGCATAAACAATTAATTGAAAAACAAAATTGATAAGTCCGTATATAAAAAAAAAACTGAGCTAATATCAATCAAATATTGTAAAACAAATACATTTTTTAGTGCGTAAATAAAACATTTCATGTTAACAGCTTTTTTTGCTTTTTTTTGTGTTTATTGCAATCTATTTATTTAATTTTTTCTATTCTCAAATATTTCAAAAATTTAATTGCATAAATTTATTTGTTTTATTTAGGTATTCTATACTCTTGCAGAGGGTATTTTTATTTGGAGACGTGTCCAGCCCCATAAAGTATATTATTACTGATCAGTTGATTCAAACTAATCAGGATTGTCTGTACGTCCGTCTGTATGTCCGTCTGTTTGGCTGTTGTTCTGTTTATATGCGAACTACTCTCTCAGTTTTAAAGCTAACTTGATGAAACTTGGCAAATATGCTTCTATTTATATGCTTTTTGCTGCTATTAGGACATATGTATGTCAGAGACGGCCCGATCGAACCACTATAACATATGGTTTGTATAGGAAAGGTCGGTTGCAAAATAGTTTTTTGTATGATAAACTTTTTTGTTTTTTTTTTTAGATAGCTCAAGGCAACTCACTTGAAGTAAGTTTTAAGACAGTTTACACAGATATGGATCAAATTTCATAAAAATCGGACGACTTATAAGGAACGATCGGCTGAAAATTAGTTTTTATATGAAAAAATTTGTTGTTTTTCAAGATAACCAAACTCACTTTAACATTGTTTAAGAACAGTTTATAAATGATGACAAAATTTCATCGAAATTGGACCACTATAACACAAAGCTGCCATAGGAACGATGGATTGAAAAATAAGTTTTTGTATGAAAAACTTTTTGGTTTTTCAAAATAACTCGACAAAACTCACTATATTTAAATTAAAGTACGTTCTACACATGTTGACCAAATTTGATCAAAATCGGATCACCATATCTTATAGCTGTCATAGGAAAAATCGGTTGAAAATAAGTTTTTGTATGAAAAACTATTTGGTTTTTCAAAATAACTCGACCAAACTCACTATGTCTTAATTTAAACATTATCCACATATGTTGCCAAAATTTCATCGAAATCGGACCACTATATCTTATAGCTGCCATAGGAACGATCGGTTGAAAATAAGTTTCTGTATGAAAAACTTTTTGGTTTTTCAAAATAACTCGACCAAACTCACTTTATTTAAATTAAAGCACGTTCTACACATTTTGACCAAATTTGATCAAAATCGGATCACTTTATCTTATAGCTGTCATAGAAACAATCGGTCGTAAATGAAGTTCTCACATGAACAACTTTTCTACAAGGGTATATAAATTCGGCACGACAAAGATGTATTTTCTTTCTTGTTTTATTTAAATAGTATGCACTTTTATATTTCAATTTCAATAAGCTGCTATGGTATTATGTTAAGCTAGTTGTATGATATTATCAATAACAAATTCTGTCAAAGTTTGCCACACATTCAACTTTTTCACACATTACAAATGATAAACAAAGCAACACTGTTTAAATGCTTATGCATTAATTAAGTGTTTAAATTTTGTGTGATCCTCAGCTGCATAAATTAAATATAATTTCAAGTGATTTATTGCTACATATATTATAAATTGTTGTTTGTTTGCAAAACTAAAGACAATAAACACACAAAATTAACAGCAAAAATGTTGAACAACTTTGAGTTGCTCCAAAAGCTGATTCATTTAAAAAAAAAAAAACAAAAAAAATTCAAAAAAATGAATGAATGGGAAAAAAAGATTCGCATAAATTGAAGATTGTAATTTGCTTGTCAGAAATAAATGGAACCTATTTCAATTTTGGCTGCTGTATTTTGCAGGTGCCCAGGGATTCCCCGAGTTCAGTAAATGACAGCTGAGGCAAAAAGTTGACAATATTTAGATTAATGAACAACAGAACAACAATTTGACAGGCTGTCTCTCTGTCGCTGTGGCCACGGCTGTCAGAATGCGTTTTCCAGTTTTACTTGCGAAATTATATGAATGAATGCATGAATGAGTGAATGAATGAGTGAATGAATGAATAAATGGTTTGTCCACTGAAATGTGTTGAAATCCAGAAGGTTGTCATCGACAGAGAACAATGCAAAAACAGTCCACAGTGCAAATTGTTGTACAATTTCGAAATAAATTAAATATTAATTAGTATGGCGTGTGCATTAAACTTAATTAATGTTATTTTTACGCCTTAGGTGTTAATAATAAATGAGCGTATGTGTTTTTGGTTTTTTTTTTTATTATTTATTTGTTACTTGTTTTTATTCCCAAGTGTTGAGTGCCTTTGGCTAAAAACAGAAGCTGCTGATGTGAGTAAATAATTACGTAGATTGAAAATATTACAATGCAATAAATAAATATTTAAGTAATGTGTCAAATGAAATTGTCTGGCAAATAAACTTGCACGAAACCTCTCATGTTTAAACAAATTATAATTATTTAAAGTAAATCGCATAAAATGGAGTTGTTCAAATACATTTGTTCCGATGCAGCAAAGTATTCGTTTTAAATATAATAATTACAAAACTGCAAATCAACTTTAAGGCACAAATCGTTTGATCTTTTGATTTGTATTACTTTATAAATAAGTTGCATTTTCCAGCGTGTGGTGCTACGCCCTCGCTCAAAAACTCAACTTTCGTTCTTTTTGCCACCCACTTTCCACCCAGCAGGGTAAATTCTCAGGAAACTTGGTATGCAGTCATTGTTGAATTTTCACATAGGTTTCTAAAAATGATTTTGAGTCCGATCGGGTGAGAAACAGATAAGTTGCATTCAAAAATATTCCCAACATTTTCCAACTTTTCAGGATTTTTTAAAATTTGAAAATTAAATTTTTTGTTTTGTGGTGGTTGGTAAATGAATCTGAAGCAAATCGCACTAAAACTAAAGTTTCACTTATATTCCTTGACCACATGAAAATTGGTACGCAGTCATAATCGGTTGAATAACAAAAAAGTTGAATGCAACGGTTTTCCGCGAATTTTCCACATTTCACGACTGAATTTTCCAAACTCCGGGAATAGTGCTCACTTTCGGCATAAAACTGAGCTACTGTGAAAATTTCAGGCTTCTAGCTCTTTTGGTTTGGTCCCAATCGACTCGTATATATATATATATATATATATATTTATAGATAGATAAATCGGATCAAATACAAATATAATAATGCAGATTATTTAGTTTAATAAAATACAAATGAATGCATGTTCTTAGAAGTTCTAAATTAGAACATATCCAAAATGAACATAAAGCACAATTCATATACAACAAAAATAAATGTTTGTAGTATGCCATGAAATATATGTATTAGAGCTTACTAGATAAAGAATATTGTATTATTAAAGTCTTACTTGCACGTGTGTGTACGAGGCAACGTGTTATTTTAAAAAATTCTGGTATATTTATATATATATCTGATAATTGTTAATACGAAACTAGATTTCAAGTAATACAAATTTGTGTGTAAGATTTTTGTGGCATTTTTGTTTTGTGCATCAAATCATCCTTGACTTTTTGGTCGTACACGCATTTGGAATAAGTTGTGTAGATTTGGCTCATTGTCAAACCAGTACACATTTCGATAACATCTCGACCAGAGCTCAAAATTTTTACAATACACCAATTTTAGCTGTCTAGATAATAAGTTCTAAAAAAATATAAAAGAACAAAAAAAATCTAAAAGCATGCCTGGGCCAGCAGGTAAATATATTTTTTCAAAAATTTATATGAATATTGAATATTTATAAAAAAAACATATATATATATATTTGTATACTTTATAGGACCCGGACCGGCTGCTTATACGCTGCCAAGTACATTTGGTTACGATAAGTGTGATGCACGCTTGCGACGCGGTCCTCAATATTCATTTGGACAGAAGCCCAATCTGCCAGCTGTGAAAAAGTCTGGACCCGGACCAGCTGAATACCAAATAGGACAGATAACGCGCTTTGGTAGTGCCAAAGGACTACAGTTCTCCATGTTGCAGAGGGGACAGATGAATAAGCCCAACTCGGTGCGTTATGATTAAATATATATGGCATATATGATATACAAATGGAGTATATATAATGGGAACTGGTTAATGTCTGTGATGTGTATGGCTAACCCACAAGTATATTAATTAATTGTATTATCAATTGTGTTATGAATTAAAGCGCCGTCCATTCCCATTCTATTGTATAGCTAACTAAGAATCTAAACCTGACCAACTCAAGTTGACAGTTGGCACTTTAAGAGTTTAAAGTGCACTTGAGCTGTCTGCGTTCATAATGAAGATGCTGTGGTATTAAGTTGCCAAGATCTTAAGTAACTTACTTATCTGACTCACTGACTGACTGACTGACTCTGAGCTGAAAGGGCCAACGTTTGTTGCTTGCGTTCTAAGCAAAAGCCTGTTATTTTCATGCTTCTTGTAATAATCACACAGTAAACAGGCAGCGCACGGGGCAAAGAGGGCTGTGATGGTTATAGCCAGGCTTTTGGTCGTGAGAACGCAGCTAAAAGCAAAGAAAGGGCTGCCGCTCATTGTTGCTGTTGCTGTTGTTGTTGTTGTTGTTGGCCGCAAGTTGTAATTGCAACGTCAACGTAAATGCATAGCACAAGAGCATCTCAGGAATTTCACGGATGTGCGATGTGCGATGTGCGTGCATTTTGCAGATGGCCTGGACTTGGACTTGGACACTTGGATTGGATTGGATTGGATTGAAAACTGAGCGCGCGATGGCAAAACTGAAACTGAAAACTGACGCAGTGCTGGACATCACGTACGCATTGCACAAGCACTCATACTCACACACACACACACACACACACATATATATGCTCAAAACACATAAACACATTTCAACAGGCACACTTGGAGAAAACAAAATTTTCTTTTCTTTACTTCCCAGTCAAGAAAATTGTTGGTTATTTACCACGTTACATTGTCAATGTTTAAAAGTAAAGTCAGTGATTTATATTTTCTAAAGAACAATGACCCCCATTCATCAGAATCCAATTTCCAAAACATACACACAAAATATTGTAGCCATTTGCATAAATATAGAAATTATTTGATCATTTGTTATCCTTTTCAAATAAAACTTTTTTTTATTTTGTGCAAAATTTGGTTACTCTAGCTATAAAACTGTGGAAGATATAGATTTTTGTGGTCTGTGGAGGAAGGGGTGGGGGTGGGGGGGGAGATCTTGACACTTTGTCTGCCTATGGTATATACTAACATGTATACCAAGTTTGGTTGCTCTAGCTTGAAAACTGTCGAAAAAAACTGCGTTCATACAGACAGACGGACGGGCAGACGAACATTCCACAAACCCAATTTCATAAAAATTAAAAAAAAAAGTATAAAAATCCTATAGCCAAGTCAAATGTGTGATAAATAAATTTAAATTTCCAAAGAAATGATTTGATTTTTGATAGCAACAATATTCTTTATTAAAATCTATACATATCGCAACAAGATAAAGTTTTAAAATAAGACAAGTTTTCTATCACACTTTTTGAGCACAATCTTCACAATCTTGAGCACTTTTTATCAAATACACATGCTTTGTAATATACACATTTTTCTCAGTGCACGCATTTGATTGCATTTTCGTTGGACTTGGCTGGGCACTTCTTTCTTACGCTTGTTTGCTGCAGGGGCAGGGTCCAGGCAGAGTCCAGGCAGGGTCCGGGCAGGGTCCAGGCCAGGCCAGGGCAGAGCAGAGCAAAACCTGAAGATTTATCTGCGCGCGTTTATTTTAATGTTACGTTCTGGCATCTTTTGCCTTGGTCTCTTCTTGGTTTTGGTTTTTTTGGTTGGGTTAAGCAGCCGCTTTCAATGCATTGCATTGCCCACTGTCTTTGTCTTTATGGGCGCTGGCGTTGCTGCTGCTGCTGCTGATGCTGATGCTGCTGCTGCTGCTGATGCTGCTGATGGCAACATCATCATCCTAAACGTTGTGGCATTCCATAGTACGTAGTACGTTGACCGCTTGGAATGTTGATTCATTTGCTTGGCAGCAACTTCTTTTATGACTCCACTTGCTCTTTATGTCAATCAGTAGATGCAACAGCAGCAGCAGCAGCAGCATCAGCATCAGAAATGTTGCTCATCGTTTATGGGCCATCATCACAGGAGCAATTCTTGGACAGGCTGCTGCATTTGGATGTGCTCGTAACTATTTTTAGTGTATATCGCTTTCCTATTCTATTCTTAACTTGTTAGATGCGCAATTTGCAGGCCCTTGCGCCATAATGGGGCAAATTACCTTTAAATGCTGCTGTTGTAGTTGTTGTAGTTGCTGCTGTTGCCCTTCTGTGGACTTGTTCTTGCCATTTGGCATTTATAATGCGTTCTTCGTTATTTTTAGCACGATCTTGCAGCCAGACTTGGCATTACATGATCTTATCAAAGTAATTACAACTTTAGATTGCTGCCAGGCGCATCAGTTGTCGTTGTCGTTGTCGTTGTTGATCTGTGTGTTGTAGTTTGGGTAATTGTAAATGGGCATAGCTAAGTGGGCATAGAATTTAATTGCATATTTAAATAGCAGCTAAAGTTAACTTTTTGCCTCTAAGACCCCTAACTCTTGCCCACCCGCTGCGTATACTTAATATGCCGCTCATAAAGTTCATTAAATGGACTTTGGTCTATCAATGAAACAACCTCAAATATTAGTTATGTTTTGCCGGTTAATTTGACAGCCGCCGGCAATTGATTTGCCGCAGCTGAAAGGGTCATTTCAACCTGTCTATGTCTAAGTTGGGAAGTAGCAGCAAACAGGCACGAAATGTTTACTGACCTCACACGTAATCAATTTTTTTTTTTTTTTTTTTTTTTTTTTGTTGTTTCCTATTGAATATAATTGTTGAGTGTAGCTGCCTCATTTGTTATTGATAGATTGTGTGTGACATTTACTTGTACATATCATGTAAACCGAATTCCTTAGTTTAGCCTCCCCTTGGTTTGACAGACCCAACGTTGACCCTCATAGCACGTGACAAGTTTTACTGATTGCCCGATCCCCCCAATTTGTCATTATATCATTATATCAATCAACACTCGCCGAAATTTCGCTTTCAAATATAATAGACTGAAATTTAATTTGCAACATCGACGAAAATTGCGCAGCTAATTGACCAAAAACTCAACGAAAAAAAAATATTATAATTCACACGAAATTTCAGAAGAGAATTATTTTCAGCTAAATTTCGAATTCAATTTGAATGTGTGACCCAATTTTAATGAGTTTTTTTTGACAACCAGACAGTAGTAGTTGAAAGCATTCAATGTGTTTTGCAAATTTAGCCAAAAGCTCATTTTAAATGGAAACCAACATTCACCTTTTGGCCAGCTTAAATTTAAGCCAACATAAATAATCAAGAAAAGTCTCAACTTAAAGCCAACGATTGGCGAAAACGGCAACAAACCCAAAAATAATTTCATCTTCCTGCTGCTGCTCAAAGAAAAAGTAGAGCAATGTCCGAACAACCAACAAAAAAACTCGTCACGTATTCGACGACAGCAACAACAAACAACAAACAACAACAACAACAACTATAATAAAAGTGCATTCACATTTTGAAAGTAAAACGAGCGAACTTTTAATGTATTGTCAATGATGGGGGGATTGGCAAGTAAGCCAACGCACACACACACACACAGTCCTTAAAGACACCCAGCGTATCTTAAAGATACATTTCTTGTATCTTTAAGCTGAAAATGTATCTGTGGCATGCTAAGCTCAATATTGATGTGTTCCGCATAGCTTTGAGACATGTGCGCACAAATTCTGTTGGCACACACAGAAACTCCAGTCAATTACTTCATTATGCGCTTCTGGTATCCAATCTCCTGTTTCCCCATCATTGTGGTTATCTTCTGTCTCGTCTGTTGTCTGTTGTCTGTTGTCCATTGTCTGTTTGTCTGCTGGCTGCTGGCTGTCGTCTGTCATCAGGTGAAAGGCAAATAAAATGTCAATTTGTATTGCCAGTTGTGTCCTTTTTGTGCGCTTGTTTTCTTACCTTATTATTCATACGCATATTACACATTCAGATTTTATTCATACCCATCCCCTTTATCTGACAGTGTAGACACAGTCGTCCTTTTTGTGTCAATAATCATTTGCATGTTTATCTAATTTGTGCGGATTTGGATTTTTGCCACTTTTGTATTTCACGACACACACAAAACGTTAAAGCTGTCTCAAAAAACGAAAGCAACTTGAGGCTGTATAGTGAAATGCAAGCTGCAGAATTATTATTATTGGTGACAAATATGTGGGGCACACAGATACACACACACACGCACACACGCACACACACACACACACACACACACACACACACACACACACACACACACACACACACACACACACACACACACACACACACACACACACACACACACACACACACACACACACACACACACACACACACACACACACACACACACACACACACACACACACACACACACACACACACACACTCTTACACAGAGATACACTTTTGCATTGGGCTACTTTGAGTTCAGCGGACAGCCAAGGCGAGCTCATAAAATGATATAAAATTTCGCTTGGTTTTCAGCTGCTCGTTCGCGTTGGCCAAAAAACAAGTTGATGACCAAGCCACAAAAATTTCGGTTAAGTTGTAAATCGAACACCAACAAAAAAAAAAAAAACAAACAGAAAAACAGCATAAAAGATATATAAAATTCCCAAAATGCGACCAATGCCAATCGGGCAACTTTGTAGTTGTTGTTGTTATACTTGTTGTTATTCTTGTTGTTGTTGTTGTTGTTGTGTTAGCTGTCAACGACGTCATTGCAATTTTATAGCTACAATTATTGTTATTTCCGTATGCACAAATTTCATTTTGTCATCCAGCCACAAAAGCAACAAACCAAACTTCCCAAGCAACAAAAATATGTTCATATAAAGGGTGTTCCTGGAATCATTCTCTATGCCACATTCATAACATTTTTTATTGTCACAGCAGCTGCGGGCTGTATGTAAATTACAAAAAATATAAGTAAATTCAATATTTTGGTAAATATTAAAACCAAATATTTCAATAGTCCAAAAATAAAACTGTTAGTTATAGTCGCTTAATCTACATAATCGATACAAAATGAATTCAATATATTATTGTAATGTATTTTTGAATTCACTTTCAAATGATGTTTCATGATTCAAATCAATGTTTGCTTGGTGAATCTGGTCCTAGATTTCAAACTTACATAAAGTCTGTCATATCTGATCCGATTACTTACTTACTTACAACTTTCTGCAAAATTTCTCAAAATTGAACACAAGACTGTTTGAAATTGTTTTTTAATTATAATATTGAATCGATACATATTGATCAAACTTGGCTAAACTGAAACTGACTGATTCAACTGCAGAGCGATTTATAAGTTTAAAATAAATTCCATTTGGCTCTTATATATGTATATCTATCCTTTACTCAAGATTAGTTTTTGTAGCAATAAGTACGCAACAGATTTGCAGCATTCATTTGACAGGCAATGTAATAAATTGTTCAAAATTGCGACAACATTTGAGCAAAGTTTCAACAGTCCTAACTGCAATCTTATCAGTGTCTATCTTTTTGCTGTGTATCTTTGTGACTAAAGTATCTACGTATCTTTATCTAGTATATCTATGCTTGTTCATGCACGTCCCACACTTGACATTTGTTGAAAATGTTTGCTGTGCATTTTGGCTCAGCTCAACAACTCCCCGCAGACTGTTTATGACGTCGACTCTTTGACCAACTGGCAAAACGCCTTCCTTCCCGAAAATTTTGCGCTTATTTGACACAAAATTTGATGTGAGTATTCTGGTCCCCTGTGTTGACGTCGCCGTCGCCGTCGCCGTCGACGCAGCCACAAAATGCAAATTGTGCGCTATCCAAAAAAAAAAAAAGGGAAGTGAAGGGCTAGGGAAGGAGTGAGCAAGGGAAGGAAAGGTCTTTGTTTACGCTATAACAACTTTTTGGGCCCTGTAAAGTTTGTTGTCTTGTTATGAATTTAGTTTCCAGCAGATACTTACAACACTTTTGTGGCACTTGGCTACATGAACGCAGCTATGGCAACAATTTGTAGGCAAAATCAAACAACCGAAAGAATGTTTCATATATATACACATATATATATACATATACATATGTATATACACAACTGCTTAAAAGTTAAATGCAGTTTCTGATTGTCCTGTACATTCAATTGAGGTCAAAATTGGGCAGGGAATTACAGTTTCTTGGTTAGTTCTCCCTTGAACAAATTGTACAACTCAAATGCCAATGACATGGGTTGCAAAGTCCACTTAATCATATGATTAATTAGTGTGGCTTCAATTTCAAGGCGTTGTTAACTCTCTAGAAAAGCTTTTAATTGTTTTAGAGAACTTTTGATATTGTTGAAAATGCCTACTAATTTCATTTTAAATGTAAAACAAATCTAAAATTATTTTTGCTGCAATTATTTTCAAAATTTCTTGACTTAAGTATGTTTTTTTCAAGTTCGGATTTGAAATTATCTTTGTGGTAGACACGATTACTAAAAAACTATTAATCCGATCAACCAAATTTATATCACTTATTTATTATGATAATATTTAGTCCTTTTTTGAAATTTTTGATTTGAGATAAACCGTTCTCTTAAGATTTAAAGGACAAAACGGTACGAATTTTAGGCTGATCATTTTAGAAATAGAAGCTTAGAACTATTTTTAAGATTAATTGAACGCATATTTTAAGCTAGTGTCATTGTAGATAGTCAAAAACATCTTGCAAACTTTCTTGCTACCATTTCCTTTAAATGTTGAATTCTTTCGTTAAACACTCGTTTTCTGGCTCAATTGTTTATAATTCGCACACTTTATACGCTTCATTCGATTTGTAAAAAAAGGTAAAAATGCAGTTAACAGCTGTTCATTGGCCTTTTAACATAATAGTCTTACGGACAGTCACTTCTGGCGGCTACTTCAAGTTCAACATCCACATCGATTAACAAAAATTCACGCCTTAGCGCCAATTTAGCGTTTAGCTTAATGGCCAATCATAAATTGTCAAAATGTGTGTGTGTAGAAACAAAAACCAAAAACAAAATAAGAAAATACCACAAAAAAAATGCCCATAAAGTGGAGCCAAAACTAGTCGAACCCTTGCCACTCCCCCCTCAACTTTAGCAAAGCATATAACGTATTATTAACGTATATATATTTAGATATTGTTGTTGTTGTTGTTGTTGCCGCATGATTAATGCATGGCAATAAATGCGAAAAACCCGGCACAACAAACAAAAATTAAATGAAATACAGACAGATGAGTCAAAAAACAAAAAAACCAAAAACAAAATAAAATAAAAATAAAATAAAATAGTATAATAATGAAAATCGAGGCTGGCTAACAGCTCAATTGCCGTTTTGTGATCGATATACAAAAAAATATTTAAAATTAAGGCCGCAACGTGCGAAAACACATATATACAAATATATATGTTATATATTTTACAGGTTTTGCAAAATTTCTAAAAACAAATTAATTAAAATTACACGTACGTGTCGAAGGCTGCTGTTGTGGCTGCCCATTTTGAAGCCCGGTGGCTTTTCATGGCTTTTTTCGTTATCATTATTGTTATTGCCTATTTGTTGTGTGTGTGTGTGTGTGTGTGTGTGTGTGTATTGGGTGTGTGTTTTACAATTGTTCGCTCGGAACTTGAACATTTCAATGCTGACTAACGAAATGGCGCCACAAAGTCGCGTAATTAGTTGCGTAATTTAACCGCTTTTGGTCAGTCAGTCAGTCAGTCAGTCAGTCAGTCACTCAGTCAATCTGTTAGTCAGCCTGTCAACTTAGTTAGTCTCTCTTAGCATCGTTAGGTGATCTAAGCCGACCTGAGTTGACAGAATCAACAAATTTCAAGTGATTTGCCAAAAATACTACAACACATCATTTGTTTTGCCCATTTATTATTATTAATGCTGATGTTTTTATAATTTTTAAATTTAATTTTTCTTCTTTTTTTTTACTATACAAATCATTGGCAAACTGGTTCTGTCCAAAGATAAACAACTTGAAAGACACTTGTGAAATTCTCGCTGCGCTTCCAACGCACCTGAATACTCACAAAATAAATACAAATTTCAAAAAATTTCAATATGCCGAAGATAGCATATACACTTGCAGTAATGTTTTTTTTAAAAAAAAGAAACATAATTTTTAACAGTTTGTTGCTATAGCAACTTGTTTATATATAGACTATGCTAAAATTCAGAATTGAGTTATCGTAAAATACCAAATGTTTCATCGATCTGTTTCGAATTGATACAGTTCAGAAATATATCGAAGATACCATCTTCCATCCGTTACACTCTTTGTTACAAATTGATAATACTCTCTGCAAGAGCATCAACAAAAACAAAAAAAGCAACCTGACAATTTTCTGCTGAAATTCATAATGTTTGATCGCATATCTGTAGCTCAAGCTGTTTTCTCCGCATTGTCGTCAATGGGCGCTACAAGATGCGTCAGCAAAATTGCTTCAAAATATGGCCGGAAATGCGGTAAAGTTCCCCAAACAACAACAACAACAACAACAACAACAGCAGGCACTGCAAATTTCCTAGATTTGTGGAAAAGGTGCGTCAATGCTTGCTTACCTGTGTGCCGCAGATAACAAAATTGCTTTTAAATCAAGGCTATCAGATTTCTCTTAGTATTAATATATACGATAAATGTAACGAATCGCCTATCAGCATGTACATCAATTGTTGTGATTTAATTATTATATATATCAATTGATTTCAAAGTACTCTTGTAAGAACATACATATTTATAAATGGCTTAAAGTGTTCAATTTCCAAACAGTCTAAGTGTTGACTTGTTATACCATTCAAAAGGGTATTATAACTTGTTTACAAAACTGTAGGAGACGTCTCCAACTTTATAAAGTATATATACTCTTGATCAGCATTAATAACCGAGTCGAATAAGCCATGTCCGTTTGTTTATATGCCATCTTATATCTCCGGTTTTAAGGTGTTATATACACTTGTACCGCGAAAAAAGATGAAGTTTTCTCAATGTTATTATTTGACACAGAACGGTTCATCTCAAATCAAAATTTCTAAAAAAAAAATCTGTTAGACAATATAATTTAAATTGAAAAGCAATTGTAAAAATGTTGATATAAAAAAACAAAAAATTTACTTCTTCAGTTTATAAAATTGTCAATTTTTTGCTATAAAAAAAGAGTTTTGAAAATAATTGAAAATCCTTCGTTCAGCGACTAGCTACTAGCATCAGTGGTATGAACTTGGTGTTGATCGGATTAATAGTTCTTTAGAAATCGTTTCCAACGCAAAGGTAATTTCGAAAACACAAGATTCTGAGATAATCGCGTTATATGTAAGTTATACAGTCATTACTTCGCTTCAAATGCTCCGATCGTTACGAAATTTTGTGAGCGTATTCTTAAAAGTACATAATTTAAGAAAATGCAATAAAAAAAAATCGACTCTTTTATCAATCGCAAGTGTATATAACCCCTTAAAGCTATCTTGATGAAACTTGGCACAAATGCTTCTTTTTGCTGCAGGCAGTACCGATTTCGGAATGGGCCAGATCAAACTACTATAACATCTGTTGAAAATGAGATTTGGTATAAAAAACTTTGTTGTTTCTCAAGTTGACTCGATTCAATTTTCATAAATTCGGATTTCTGCAAGGGTATATGTATTTTCCACACTCGGAGAATATATTTTTCTTTCTTGTTTTAAAGTCAAGTTTCTCTCATACGTATCTAGTGTTTTTGTTGTTATAATACTCTTTTGTTATAATACTCAAAATAATATAATTTGCGCTGTGATATTTTTAATATTAACTTAATAAAAGTTACCTTTTTAGTTGAACTACTAAATCACAAACTTCAAATACCCATTAGCTGAAAGTTATTAAAATTGATGGTCAACAAATTCACTATTGCCTTACTTGATTCGAATATATATAACAGAGATATATAAAAAAAAATATTTATATATAGGTATATATCAAAATGGAGCACATTTGAAATGTAGCTGGGCTGAGATATTGTTGACATCCGTTTATTTTGCTTTCATTAAAAGTTTTGCATTTATTTGGACAACTGCCACGCTTTTCTGGCAGTCAGTCAGTCAACGAATCGTTTTTTTTTATTCTATTTGTTTTTGCAAAAGAACAAACATGGAAGTACTTTTATAATGTGCCCAGAGCTAAAAATTAATAAACCGTATTAAAATAATCGATTTTTATAAAAATCATTAAACTAGTGCGCTATATAGAACTAAAGCTTAAGAACTTTTTTCTCGTGAAGCATTTTTTTGGCGTCTATCGATTTTAGCTGCTGTTCATATATATATATATATATATATATTTTTGTTTTAATAAACTTACCTCAAGCTGCAAATACAGAAAGAAAAAAAATGTTTTTTCAGTGAAACTGCCTTTGACGTTTTTCGCAAAATAATAAAAGTTTCCTGGTAAATCGACAGATGAAGCATATAACAATTAAATAATTTATAAAAGTATTTTCATGCGTTTATCAAATACGTATCTACAATATTTAACTATATATATATATTTAATATTTCCACGTTTGAGGCTGCAGTAAAATTGTATTAATTTGCCGTGCTCACATGCAACGTGTATTTAATTATGCATTTAATTATAATTAAATATATATATATATATATGTATATATGTTATATATGTATTTCTGCACGCGCAATTTAACAAAATTTGTGCAAAAATGTTGTTGATTTTCTCGTTTGTCTGTGTGTGTGTGTGTGTGTGTGTGTGTGTGTGTGTGTATTGTTGTTTCTTCTGGTAATTGTTAGCTAAGATAACTGTGTGTGCTGTGTGTAGCGGTGGTAGAGCGGTAAAAAGGGGGTTTGATGGGCAGAGGCTAGGCCATTGCACAGAGCCCGCTATTTTGGACTTAATTAAAGCCAAACAATTTTGCAAATATTGAGGTGGCAATTGGGCATGCAGGCCATGTATCTGTCAGATACTTTTCACAACTACTACTACAAATACCAGCAACAACAACAAAAAGGCAGCTAAAGTTGTCGCGAATTCGCAACGCGAATTCAAATTCAAAACGTTTTGCGTTTCATTCATAAAATTCAAAACATATTTCTTATATATATATATATATATATATATATATATGTATATATTTCTTTTTTCGATTTTTGTTTTACTAATTTCAACTCTGCACCAGTTTAAATGGGTCCACGTGCCATGCTTTTGGGCGAGGTTGCTTGAGCTGCGAGCTACAGAGGATTGGTTTAGGTTTCTGTTTATTGGCAGTGCCAGTTGTATTCGGTAATGAGCGCTCTTAAAATGCGTTAAATGATTTGTTTTTTTTTTTATTATTTCTTTTTTTCTTTTATTTTACACTTTGCAACTTCTTTTGTGTTTGATGGCTCTGCGTCTATATGTCGTGGATTTTGCTAGCCTCTCTTTTTCATATTTGCCTATGAATGAAGTTTATTTATTGTGGTAACGGCTATTTGCTTGCCATTCGTTTTGATTTGCTTTTTTTTTTGCTTTTGCTTCTTTTGCCTGCCTGCCTGACATGGCCAAAAGGTAAAACGCATTTCTTACTTTTTGGTGCGCAGGAAGTTTTATGGCTTGCCAGACAGCAGTTGGATGATGGCAAGGGCATTGGGCTTTGGGCGGGGCTGTCTACGGCAGACGTCATTGAAATTTGCAAGCCGCTTTGGCTTCAGTGTATTTCCAAAGGGCGACACGAAAGCGCAGGTGAAGTGGAAAAGCGGCTAAAGAGATCTTAAGCGCATCGTTTTAAGTAGATCTCAACATTTCACTTCGGATCGGATTGTGATATTAAAGCTGAGCTATTGAAAATAAAATCTTGGCATAAAAGAAATAAGTTCATTTTGCAACTCATTTTTGTACACTTCGTTTTATCAAACTGTATTCTACATTGAAAAAAAAGAAGTATTTTTCGAACTATTTTTTAACTGTTTTTGCGAATCTTCTTTAGCAAAAGTGTTATGCTAAGTCTTTCTTTATAAAAATGGACTATTTTTAAGTTCAATTATTTGTGTTTTTGAAATTCTTTAGCGTTATTTTCATCTTAGTTTAGTACGCTTTCTACTCAACTTTTAGTGATATCGCTGTGAACTCTTTCTAGCCTCTTGCTCCACATCTCTTTAACAACACGTGAAAGATATTTAGCGTCGGTAAAGTAGCACATAATACTAGCATATATATATTATGTACTAAAACACATCAATTTGCAAGCAATTCGCTTAATCTCACGTAACAGAAATAATTATAAAGCGTCATATATGCGTATACAAACACATATCATTCCAACGTTCTATGCGGCCAATACAAAAGACTTTTTGGTAAGGTTTTTTTTTTAAAAATAGCAAAACGAGCAATTTATCTAAACGGCCATCCTTAACCTTGAACTTGCCATTAGCGCAACACAGTTAATAATTTAAATCAACTAATTGAATAATGTGCGCTAAAACTTCACATAGAAAACAACAAAAAAACAAGCAGCTGACCGACTTGCAAGACGATAACAAGCTGCGAAATAAGTATTGAAATAATACTGACATACGTTTGTATATGTATATGCATGTCCATATTATAGTCAATATTCGATTGAGTGATCAGTGAAGCCAATTTTGTATTGTGTATATAGCTTGCAATCATTTCTCTAGCTTAACAAATAAACTTGTTAAAGTTCGACTGAAACTGTGCTAATATTGTAATAAAAATTGATTTTGTTTTGGTTTTTACTCCCTGTTCCCATTCACAATGGGAAAAGGGGAGTTCTAAAGTACTGCAAATGTATGTGACAGGCAGAAGAAGCCATTTCCAAATAAATAAACTATATATATATTCTTGATCAGCATCAATAGCCGAGACGAATTAGCCATATCCGTCTGTCTGTCCATAAGAGCACACAGATCTCGGACACTATAAGAGCTAGAGACACCAAACTTGGCATGCAGATTCCTGTACACCATACGCAGATTCAAATTTCAGTTGAACCTTCCCGCACCCCCGCAAATCCTAATAATAATCAATTTCGAGCAAGTTGGCAAGTCCATGACTTTTATGTGAAGTCAGTTAGCAGCTTCTGTCTACAATAAACTTCTAATTTCAAAACAGTGCCAAAACTTAATTTTCAAAAATGTTGATGCATTGATCAGCGTATATTTTTATGGCACACTTGTTATCACACAGAAGCGTAAAATGTGTTAAAAAAAAAAAAGTAAATTTTAAATAATGTTAGCCGTAAATCCACAAGCCATGGCTAAAAGGCGGAGACAGCAACGCTGACACGCGCAGCGGTGTTGGCGGCTTCGTGTGTCAATTTGGCATGACATTTGTTGTTATTGTAGCATGTTAGTTATTTGTTGTTGTTTGAACAATGCCATTAAGCTCAAAGTTTTATTATCTATACGGCACAGCCTACATGGAAAACAACGACTACAAAAACAGATTTGTGACAAGTAGCAATGAACCTTGTAAGGTCTCTCTCGGCTGATGATGTTTTTTTTTCATTTACTGTTCCAATAGGTGTGCATAATAGATCGCATAAATCTTTAATATATTTGAAACACTTGTAAAACGCTGCTGACAGGCAACTGTTTTCGAGGTGCATACTCGTATCATCAATTAATTTGAAATTCAGATCATTTTTGATGAGACTTGTCATTCAAGTTTGTTTAAACTTTAAAGTGTGTCAAATATATATGATATGAAACACAAAAAATCATGAAAATTGTAATTATTGCTTAACTGACCTATTGTTAGGTTCAAAGACATGCAATTACTGTATAGAAATTATTGAAAATTACTAATTGTTTAGATAAAAGAAGCTGTCTGGCAATAGTTCTCGCTAAATGTTGACATTCTCTTTATTACATGTGTTTCTGCACATTTTGTAACTAAATGTCTGTTTAATATTTGAAATATTTTATTCAATTAAAATATCTGATTTAAGTTTGAAATGCTCCAATATAATATTATATTATTATGTTTTTTAGAACACACCATTTCAAAATACTTTCTAAGCTTGCAAAATTTAATAATTGCAAAACAAACAAAAAGGGTTAAGTACATTTCAATTGATTGCATGGTAATTTAATTGTTAGAAATTTGAAAATTGTTTGTTTTAAAAAAAAAAGAAAACTATCTGCAATTTATATGCAATGAAATATTAGAGTCAATTTATTTATGAATGTTTTTAATAATATTTTGGGCTGTGCTTATGCATTTATTGCCATTCAAATGTCATTTTATTGCAATTGAATACTTGCAATTATACAAATTTGTGATATATAAAACATATATATTTTTGAGTGCTGTCTTCAAACTGCTGCCTCCTCTTACAATATTAAGCCACCCCCCTCCTAAGCCGAAACAATTTATTGTTCAATAATTTCACTCTTGGCAACCAAAATCAACAATCAACAACTTTGCATTAGTTTTGTTGCTATTGCTATTTGTTTTTGTTGTTGTTGTAGTTGCAATGCATAATAACTGTCGTGCTGTTTGTTGTTACTAACACACACACACACACACACACACACCCAAAAAGACAAGCACCTATGAGGCGCAAAAAAAAAATATTTCGCGCTTTTTCGTAGGTGGCGCGCAATGGGCTAAAATAATTTCTGATTAACGTACTTAGTTGTTGTTGTTGTTGCTGTTGTTGTTGTTGTTACCGTTGTTGCTGTTGCTGCTGATGTTGTTGTTGGTGCTGTAATTGCTGGTCGCTGGTTTGCGCATTGGCTTTAACACGTTTCTTTGCGTTTTCTTTTGCGTTTTTTTTTTATTTATATTATTTTTTTTTTTTGGATTTAGTGCTTTTCCAATTTTTTATTCATTTCATGTCTGCACAACGTACACACACTCACACTCACACACACGCACACACATGCACAAAAACAAAACTCACTGTTAAGACACACGCTTGGTATCAATATCAAACTTAGCGAGTACGCACTGTGGCTGAGCTTTTGATTTTGATTTTTCAACCGCGCCGCCAACGTTGAGCGCTCGAAATCTCGTTACTAACTAAAATAAACGACGCGAGCCGCGCAGCCAAACTGAAAGCAACAACAACAGCAACAACAAAAGAGTAAAATACAAATAAACCATACAACAACGTTGTCGCAGCGACGTCAACGTTGACGTTGCCGTCGACGTCGAGATCGACGTCAAGCATTTGTGTTTGTGTTGTTGCTGTCGGTAACTAAATCAGACACTCCGACAAACTAAGTAAGCACGCTCTCACACATGCACACACCTATGCACACACATGCACACACATACACACAAGCATACACACAAGCACACACACAAGCACACACACACACACTCACGAGCGCGACTTTGGCTCGAGCGCAAGTTCAAGTCGCAATGTTAGCTTGAGCCGGCTGCGACTTCAGCAACTCCATCGATATAGAGTATTTCCCTTTGCGCACACTGTTTGTAACGTGTGGCAAATTAATCGATTGTTGCACTAATCGATTGTTTCAATAGTTCAACATCGACGCCGCTGTTACCATCGATAGTTTTCAATATTATTATTGAAAGTGGTCTTTCACTTTCTCATTTAGTTTTGAAGTTCATGAATCCCTGAACAATATTGAAACAAGTAAGAATGCTCTTGTCGACTGTGCCCAACTACGAGACTCCCTGCTCCCAACTTGCATTTCAAGCAGCTTACTTGGCTTGTCCAGTGCTTGTCAAACTATTGCTTCTACCTGTTCAGTCGAAGGAAATAGATTCATCAATAACCTTGGTGTTTGTTATCCGATCGTAATGAAATTTGCGCAACTGATCAACATTGATATAACATATATGTATGTGTACCAAAAATCAAAGCTTTGTTTTTAAAATTGTGGCTGAGGGAGTTTTTTTCGATTTGCAGGGATGCGGGGGGTGTATCCGAAAATTGAAATAAACTTGTTGCCAGTATGCAGGAAATTGCATGACAAGTTTGGTTTCTCCAGCTCTTATAGTCTCCGAGATCTGTGTGTTCATACAGACGGACGGACAGACGGACATGGCTATATAGACTCGGCTGTTGATGCTGATCAAGAATATATATAGTTTATATATTCGGAAATGGCTCCTTCTACCTTTTACATACATTTGCAGTACTTTATAACTGCCTTTTTCCCATTTTAAATGGGAACAGGGAGTAAATACAGCCTCAACACGATCGGATAAATAGCACCAAAGTTATGGAAGAATCTATTATCCCCGTCTCAGCTGGCAGAAACAACAGTTTGACAGGCACTTTACAAGTTAAGTGCACTGCTTGCTTGTGTTGTCGCTGAACTGCTTGAAATGCAAGTTGGGAGCAGGGACTCTCGTAGTCGGGCATACTCGACCAGAGCATTCTTACTTGTTTTGTTTGATTTATCACAAACTAGTGTAAAACTAAGTGTAAAAGGAAGAAAAATTTAAAATGCTCGCAAATTAGAATTTTTGAAAACGCTAATTGTAATTTCTCAAAAATGCTCATTTGCGAAACTTTTAATTTCCGAGTTATTTAATGATATATATTTTGCTATTTTCAACTGAAATTTAATAATATTTTGGTAACAAATTGTAAACTAATCATTAAGAAATGAGCCATCAAAATCGAAAGTGTATTTAGGTTTCGATAATAACTTTAGTTATTTCAGGGCAAGTTCGAAGCGAACTTCAACTCAGGCTTGCGCCAACTTAAGCCGGCTGTATAGCTGCCGTTGCACTTGTTGTTGCTTTTGTTGTAGAAATTGGCAATGTTGCTGGTTAGTGGTTGCTGGTTGCGCTGGCAACATGTTGCTTCCGCTCTGTTGTCGCAACAAATTTGTTAAATTACAATCTTTTTTCAGTTGGTTGGTTTTGAGCGGCTTTTGCATATTTAACGTTTCGTTAAAGAATTAAAAATTCCAATTTTGTTCCCAAGTTTTTGTTGTTGTTGTTGTTGTTTTATGCCCCGTTGTCAAAGGTCTGTGTTTATGTATATTTAATATGTGGCCGGTCGAAATTTCTTTGTTGTTGTTGTTGTCACTCTCTCCTGCAACGTGTGTGCTGTATGTGTTGCCCGGCGGCAGCTGCTGTTGCTGCTCCGACTGTTGTTGCTGCTGCTGCTGCTGCTGCTGTTGGGGTTGCTACTGCTGCTGGGGCTGCTGCTGCTGTTGCTGCTGTTGTTGATGACGCCTAATTTTGAACCGAACTCGTTTGCTTACTCACACACAAAATTATGTCAGGAATGTTGGCAGGCGGTGGCTCTTGTCTGTTGCAGTTGTTGTTGTTGTTGTTATTGTTGCCTATTGCTATTGCTGGCATTCGTTGAAAGTCGGTGAATAATTTTGTGTGAGAGCAAAAGCCGGTTAGCTTTTTGACTGCACAGACGCGTGCCAAAGTCGAGCTCTTCACATGCCCTGTATTCAAATGAAATAGCTTGAAGAGGAATAATAAATTTTTTGTACAAATGCACTCCGGATATACAGTACAGAAATTCTACATAGACATATACGAGTGTGGGAATAAACAATGGATATTGAAAGCCAAGAGCGTCTTAAATAATAATAGTGATATCTATAGTGATATAGGTATCTTCCAGTCGAGCTGTATTTGATGGCTGCAAGTTTCAAGGCAGAGCCTTAAGCGGCATTTCAGAGGGCCCTTTGACTAAGTCAAGCTAATATTGATTTGTCATCAATCTTATATTCCAGTTCGAGTTTCCAAGTAAAAAGATCGCGCGATATGGGTTTTTTGAACCCCCCCATGAAGCCATTGACATCAGCTTAGAGCAGAACTGAGTAGAACTGCAGTTTTTGTCAACTGATTTCTGTGTACACAGCATGTTGTTGTTGTTGTTCTTGTTGTTGTCTTGCAAACCATGTCAGTCCCGATTCAATAACTCAGCAAAATGTCCAAAATACTGTGCTAGAACAGCACATTTTGAGAGTATTCAAAAAGCAGAGCTAGCAACTCTGACTTGTAGCCACGCGACTCTATAATATTTCGACATTAATAAAAACGTTTTTTTTTTTTTGTGTCACTATAATGCAACTTAATGGGTTTTAAACTAAAAAATCAGTGTACTTATGTATAAATTATATAGGGTATTTGGCTTATATGTCAATGTACATTTGGCTAATTGAACATGGTGCAGGAAAGCGTTATTGAAAAGAAGATGCTCAGCATTCTCATATGAAAACAAGTAAGAACGTTGCACTCGGATGGACCCGACTGCGATATACTCTGTTTTAGTCTCTTTGCGGAGTCAGAAGTGGGCGTGGCAATTGTATATTTGATAAAATCTTTCAAGTTTTGCCATCAATTTAAGTTTGGTTGGGCCCGTTCTACAGAAACAAACTTTGCTCGATTGCGAGGGCGGGGGTGAGCGTGGCAAAATTATTTGTATCCAATATATTTAATGGGGCAACAGAATTTAACCTGCAAAATTTGGTGATTCTAGCTAAAGGGGTGTGGGAGATACAAACTTTGATCATTTGTGGGGGCGGGGGTGGGCGTGTTCAAATTTTATTCAGTCAGATCAATCAAGGATCTGATAAGAAGCCCTTGTGCTAAATTTGGTGATTCTAGCTGGAAGATATGGTTTTTTGCGGTTTGTGGGGGAAGGGGTGCTGAAGGAGAGGTTATCTTGACACTTTGTCTGCCTATGGTATATACCAACATGTATACCAAGTTTGGTTGCTCTAGCTTCAAAACTGTGGAAAAAACTGCGTTCATACGGACGAACAGACGGACAGACAGACATATATAAAATACATAGGAAAGCCGCAACAGCAACAAGGAAATAAATCAACACTTGTAAAAAATTGTTCAATAGATTCCGACATATTTTGTTAACCATCCGTCTGTTAGAGACACATTGCATGACCGTGAAATATGAGTTGGCATTCAGAAATGTGCACAACCGTAATCCAAATGTCAATCAGAAGTCAAACCGCGACTGTTCATAAGAAGATTGCAATTTCCGTTCGAAGAAAAAAAAAAAACTGTAAAATAAGAGGAAGTTCTTCAAAGCAAAAAAAATAAAAAATACAAAAAATAGAACCAAACAGAAGCAAATCGAGCGGGCAAAATTCAATTTCAACATTGAAATCAGATACACAAACGTAACGGCGAGGAATGGATTAGTGGAGAGCACGATAGATGCCTAACCCAGGTAGCTACCGAGATGATGCATTGAGATGATAATAATCATCTGATGATGATGATGATAAGGAAGGTAACAAAGCTATTGATGCTTTGAAATCTTAGCGTACTGTCAACCACAGTTCCAACAGAGTATCTTTCTGGCTGACTAATAGCACTGGACAACAACAATTTAATAACAAATTGTAAACAGCAATTAGTTATTGTAAGTAAACAAAAAAACAATGCAAAAAAATAAACAATTTGCAATAATTTTTTAATTTGCAAATTTTGTTTAATACTTTATTTGTGCATTAAGTACGACATAGAAATGTGTACTTTGTTGTGTAGTGTAATCGGTCAGCCAATGGAATGTTAGCACAGCCGCAAAAAGTAGAGGTATATATCCATACATATAGCCGACGTAATTTATATAGAAAAGTACAAAGACTAACCGAATGCAATGTAAACAAAACTGCGGAAGCCACAGATAAGAAAAAAAAAATATGATTTGGGTTTTAGTTTGGCATTGGAACGTGAATTGAATATTATACAGCTTGTAGTACCAAAATGAGACACATCTAATATGACATTAGTTTGCAAATTCCAACTAATAAATACCCTGTAAATACTCACCTGAATAGCAAAACCAATATCTTCAAGTGTAGACCAATACAAAGAATCCAAATCCGAAGGAATTCAACTACAACTGCGTTTATATATAAGAAATAAACTTCTACTTTCGCCTTTTAAAATGAACGCTGAAAATAATGAAACTCTAAAAACTTGTTCACGAACCAAACCTAGAGTTCTGACTTTGGTTCGCACCATAAACCGAACCACAGACAAACATCCTTTGGTTTGCAGGTATATTTCACTGGAATGTAAATACAATTTTCAACTGTATCTATAGAGAAGCATGCACAATATTTTTGTATAATATCTCCAATAAAAATCATTTAAGTATTTACATATATTTACTAAGCCCCCATTTGCAAGATTCTGTGCAGGGTATGCGCATAAACCTAATAGAACAAAACTGAATTGAGAAAAATCCCTCAACTGCAAAATGTCATTACCATTTTTTTATACCCTTGCATAGGGTGTTATAATTTTGTCACGAAATATGTAAAGCATTGAAGGAGACGTCTCAGAAAAAAAAACTTGTATATTCGTGATCAGCATCAACAGCCGAGTCATGTTCGTCATGTCCGTCTGTCCGTCCGTTAATATGCGAACTAGTCCTTCAGTTTTAGAGCTATCGTGATGAAACTCGGCACAGATGCTTATTCTTTCTGCAAGCAGTACATACGTCAAAATAGGCCAGATGGGACCACTATAACAAATCGCTGCCATAGGAACGATCGGTTGAAAAATAACTTTTTGTATGAAAACCTTTTCTGTTTTTCAAAATAACTCAACCAAACTCACTATATCTTAATTAAAGCACGTTCGACACATGTTGACAAAATTTCAGCAAAAGCGGACCACTATATCTTATAGCTGCCATAGGAACGATCGGTTGAAAAATAAGTTTTTGTATGAAAACTTTTTTGTTTTTCAAAATAACTCAACCAAACTCACAAGGTCTAGGCTTTACCACTTTTCACACATGTTGACAAAATTTCAGCGAAATCGGACCACTATATCTTATAGCTGCCATAGGAACGATCGGTTGAAAATAAGTTTTTGTATGAAAAACTTTTGTGTTTTTCAAAATAACCCAACCAAACTTACTATGTCTAAGTTTTAGCACTTTTCACACATGTTGACCAAATTTTAACAAAATCGGATCACTATATTCTATAGCTGCCATAGAAACGATCGGTTGAAAAATAAATATTCTTATGCAAATCTTTTCTGCAAGGGTATATATCTTCGGCACGCTGAAGATAACATTTCTAACTTGTTTTTTTTTTTATACACATTTCAATTTTTACACATTTTACCTCTTGCTAGCCAAATTCATTCAATCAATTGGCTAGTTCCATTCAAATAAAGCCGCTTAGCCAACATCAACATCAGCATCAACTGCAAATTCTCAACGTAGCTTTGGCCGCTGTAAAAAATATTGTAATATTGAATTGCAATTGAAATTGCATTTGATTTGGGCAGTTTAGAAATGACAAATATACTTAATAATTTATAGCATTTGATTTGATTTATTGAAATATATATATATATATTGTATATATAACATTTAGATATTTAAAATTTTGATTTTTGTACATTAAGTCGAGAGATTTAATAAACTTTGTATTTTTGTTGGTGTTTTGTAAATGTATTGAACATAGTGTCAACTTTATAACTTAAAGAAATGACATTTGCATAATTTTGTATATAAGTTTTGATATATTTGTTTAGTTTTAGTTTTGATTAGGTTTGCTGTTAGATCAAAAGTTGTTTGGGTAGGCAAATAATTTTATGAATTTACAGAATGCAGCTTAGCAAGTTGTTTATTTTTTGTTTTTTGTTTTGGATAAACGGTGGGTAGCTTGTTGTTTTTGTAGTGTATTAATAGCCATTATAATAAACAAACAATATTTAATAAGCTAGACTTGTGTTCATAGTTAACGACTTTTGAATTAACAGAATTTTAATGTTTACTTTATATATTTGTATATATATATATATGTATATATATATATAGGTATATAATATGTATATAATAATTTCAAGCCTAAAGAGAACTACTTCAAAAAATTGCTATATTAATAATTTTTGGAATTGCTTTCAATTAATTTTATATTATGCATTTAGCATTTACATCACTTTAAATCTCTAAACTCAGAAACCACTCAACAAAGAAGTGTCAAAGCAAACATTTTTGTGTTTGCCGCTTAAGAGTTGAGATATTTCTGTTATCCTTGCTTACTATGGCTGCGATGCCATGCGAATCCTTGCGGTGGCACGTGACTTTGTGTGGATCTCGGCTGTGCGCAACGTGATGCCAAAGATGTCCTCATGATAGCGATTCTCGTCCTGTGTGTTTGCAAAAGAAGAAAAAAAAAAGGAAGAAACACAGACACACACTCATATACTATTTTGTTTGTAAATAAAAACACACGCTTGCAATAAAAATGTAAACGTCATCATATTTGTGGCTATCAAAAGGTGGCAAACAAGCCAAGAAGCAAAATAAACACTGAGGTAGAAATGCACTTTTTAACAAGGAGCTTGACTAACAGATACCCTTTACAAAATATTTATATACACAAGTATGAATGAAATTGCAATTTCAAAATGCATTGCAATTTCCCTGATTTTTCGTACGAGTGTTAAAGCAATGTTCTCTACTTGGTTATAAGAAAATCTATCAAAAGGTATTAAATGCAAATGCAAATGGTTAATAATATCAACAGGAAACTGTTTAGCAAAACTGAATATTGCTGCAAAACATAAGAAATAAGTCAAATTTTAAGCCTCAAGTGTTTTTCGCTAAAGTTTTCTTTTAAAAGGCATATACTTTGTTTGTCAATCAATCTAACTAAATTCAAATTTATATTATCCAATTCAGAAATATTATTTTTTATAAAATGTGCTCTTTATACGTCAACATACCCCTAGTCTAGCCTTAGCTCTAAGGTATCAGAAGCAAAGCAGCTGTTTCTGTCTACAAATGTTTGCATTTTTTATAGAAATGTGAATTTTTTATAGAAATGTGCATTTATGCAGCAAAAGGAGCTGCAAACAAGCGGCAACGTTTTGCCTGCGGATTTTGCTTTCTTTCTGCAACGTTTAAGGTCAAATACAATGCTCATACGCCACGTTTGTCGACGGAAGTTGTGCCAGGCACACAGTTCCTTAGAGTCGCACTTGCTCTAGGTTATTTATGCTATGTGTAGTTTAAGTTGGTTTAGTTGAAGCATACTTACGCGTAATGTGAGCAAAAATTTCTCAACTTCCGCCTCGGTTTTCTGCTCCTTGCCAGCAATGCATTTCCTGTCAAGTAAATAAGTATATGGTTTTAAGTGAACAAAGTGCTAGGTGTATTAAATGGAAAAGTAATATTTAATATACAAAACACGTTAATTAGCTCTGTCCGAGGGCTAAAAGCTTTATATTAGCCGTGGTCAACTAACTGCTTACAGCTTGCCATGGAAATGACAATTAACATAAGCCGCTTAGGATAAAGATACAAACCCAAAGAGCATCAGAAAGCAAATATTCACAGCGCAAATGACTTGATATGAAAGCCACTATATCCGGTCTATATATTTGTGTTTAGCTCTGATGCATGCCTGTCCTGCTGACTAGATAACCATTTTTCACATGAAATGCACTCAATCGAGTGCTCGAATTGAAAATAAAATGTCAAACAATACGATACACAAGACCCTCCGCAGAGCATTAGAAAGCATTGAAATTCCCTGCAGAGCAACACCCACGGCGCAGCTGCCACGCCCAATTGCCGCCCATTGGCCGCAGCACAAAGGCAATCAAGCTAAACACAGCATACAGAATTGAAGAACTCTCACTCTCTCTCTCTCTCTCTCTCTCTGTCTCTCTCTCTCTCTCTCTCTCTGATTACTCACCTGATGGTCTGGTAAACATGCTCGGCCATTGTGACATCACCGCAAACGTACACATGGCCCCGCTCCTGTACAATCAAATTGTACAACGAATCAAATTCATGTTCAATCAGATCCTGCACATATGTCTGCAAGCAAAAAAGGATATAAAAGGAATTGTCATACAAGCAGGCATAGCAGGCAGCCAAAGGAACAATGCACATGGCTTCATTGTGCGTCTCTGAAACAAATGTTAGCTTAGGCTACAAAACTTCGTATAAATTCTATGAAAACGAATCAAAGTGACAGTTAAACAAATTTGACAAATCAATTCACATACAAGAAAATTGTTTTCACGTATATTAAATCACGTATATTAAAAAAGGATATGTCCAGGTATTACTTGTGCATTTCGTGTAGGAATATCAAATTATAAAATAAATAAATGTGATTGTCAATTCTTTAATCAATTGTGCTTTGATTACTTGGATAAGAAAAATCTTAAAAACGTCGTTTATCATTCATTTATATTTTAAAAATTACAAAATGTTTATTATAAAACTTATAACTTTTACGGTGCCTGAAATGTATAGCTACTCACCTTGGGAATATCTGGCTCTCTGGACAAGGCCAAGAAAACACGATCCAATATTTTATCCTGTACGAGTTGAGCCTTCTCCTCAGCATATAAATCCACATCACGATTGCGACAGCCAAAGAAGAGCCATACCTTGGGCAGCGTTGCGGCAGTGTCCACTTCGCGCAACACCTGAAATTCCTGCCAGAAGGAGCGGAAGGGCGCAATGCCAGTGCCAGGACCAATGAGTACAACAGGACGACTGCGATCAGCGGGCAAATGAAAGCCCAAAGCGCTGCGCACAAACATTAAAAGCTCATCATCAGCTCGCAGTCCAGCCAAATAGTTGGAGCAGACGCCATAACGCTCATCGCCCCGGCCATCCTCGCAGCGATACTTGACAATGGCCACAGTCAGGTGAATCTCATCGCTGACGCAGCGTGGGGATGAGGAAATGGAGTAGAAGCGTGGCTGCAAGGGCGTCAAATGAGCCAGCACCAAGGCGGCAGGCGGTCGACAGGAGGGGAACTCCTCGAGCACATCAAACAGATGTGGCAAACGCCAATGACGCCAATCCTCATACGCCGACGAATCTGTCACCAGCAGCTGCAGTCGCTCCGTATCCGCGCTGTCCTCACAGAAGCCCGCAAGCAGCGTGAGCAGCTGCCTCGACGGCGGCGTTGTCAGATCAAAGAAGCGTGCCAATAAATTGCGTAGCGTATCTGGTGGTATCTTATCATGTGGCTCCCAACACTTGAAGATGCCATTCGAGGTTTGCTTCTCCTTCAGCAGCTGTAGCTGCAGCAGCTCGTCGGGATTCTCTACGCCCACCAAACGCTTTATGAGCCCCTCCACCACCTGTATGCGATTTGCCGGAAAGATGCCCACATGATCACCTGGCTCATATTCCAAGCCAGGTGCACGTATCTCCAATAGCATGGTGGTCTTTGCACCCTCGCTCAGCTTTGTCAAATTATGTGGCTGCCCCTTAATCTTGCAACAGTGCACTTTCTTATTGTGGTATTTGGATAGTGCACTGTCCAGTGATATCTTGCTTGTTGAGGGCACCAGGCGCACTGTGTTCACGGTCAGGGATTCATTTTGCAGTGCGAGCGATGCATCCGACAGGCTTTGATCTGGATCCAAACAGAAGGTCTCACAGGCTAACTGCAGGATGTAAATATTTGTCATATATTAATTATATTAATAATATTTAGGCTAGTGAATATTTTTTAGAATTAGCATTGAAAAAAGTAATGTTTTTAAAAAATTTTTTTTGAAAAATCTAAATAAATTTAGGATGGAAATACCAAAAAAATAAATTTAGCTCTTTGAATTGGTTCTTAAATTTCAGAAAAAGGAAATACCTAAAATTCTGATAATTGGTATTTTTTTGGTATTTTTTTTGTATTTTCTGATAAATATACATAAATATATGTATTCAAAAAGGAAGAATCATGCTTATTATTCGACAAATAAGTTTTTTGGAAAAGTTGGTTTTTAGAGCTCACCTTAAAGACCTCGGGAGCCCATTTGCGAAATGATTGCTCCTGTCCACACATCTCATCGCCATAGGCAATCTTTAGCAAACGCTCGCCACCCAGTTCACCCAGAATGTTGTCCACATACTGACCAAACGCACAGAAGTTGGGATAGGCCGAGGAGCCGAGGGCAAAGACTGCAAAGCGTACATTGGAGAGCGGTCCAAAGGTCTCATCAGTGAACGTATCCGAGGTGGAGCCACGCAGCGAGTCCCAACGGTCGATTTTCTTGACTTGTTGCAGCGGCAGCTTCATAAAATCCTGTCGTGAGCTGGCCTTCATAAAGGACTTGGATGAGGTGACCCCCCTGCTAATCATTGTAGAGCAAGAACAAGCTAGTTAGATTAAAATATTTCCAACTTAAAAGACCTCTAAATGTGCTGACCCCCATGCTAATGATGGTTGAGCTAAGTAGAGGCACAATCTGAAGGAGCGCACGAGCGGGGAACGGGCGGGGGTTGAGGTAGTTAGATTGAAATGCTGCGTTTTTTTTTTTTGCCGGCTCAGCTCAAATGAATTTCACAAAGGCGGCCAAACAAAAGGCGTGGGCGTGAGCACGTTGCGCCTGTTGTTATGCAATGACAAAGGCAAAGGACACGGCAAAGGAGGCAACAATAAGAGCAACACAGGCATAAACACACACACACACACACACACACATATACATATATACACGTATAGAATATACATATAGAAAACTGACAGCAAAACATTTATTACGCTTGTCATTTGATGTAGCCAAGGAAAGAAAAACCCAAATAAAACAGGAAAGAAAAGCTATTTTTGGCTTGCACAAAATGTAAATACCCTTACTTTTCATAACAAAAAAACACTTCATTTTCTAACCATAGATGATACTGAGTAAACCAAATTGAAACATTTTAACCTTTCTATAAAAACTTTAATAAGATCTATGCAAAAATTAATAACAGTTAAAAGTTTGCAGTCAATCATGCTGAATGATGATGATCAGTAATATATATGTACTATATGGCTTAATAAATTCCTCTTTCAATGCCACACACATACTGTAACAAAATTATAATATCCTCTGCAAGAGTATAATAAGCACAAGGAGGAGACCTCGCCTTGTGCTGCAACTGGAAGTGGAAATGGAAATGGAGCTGGTTTGCTTGGTTTGGGCTCTGGACTTGGACTCAACTGGCAAAGCAATTGCTAAAAAGCGTAATCATCCGCTCGTCAACAGCTCGTCAGGAGCAGCAGCAACAGAAGCAGCAACAGCATGTGGGGCCTGCCTGCAGCTAACTGTAGGCTCCACCCGCAACCTTCCCGCGTCCACACGCTGAGTGATGATTCAACAATGAACAGTGGCAGTTTTTAAAGAACATATCACAGAGAAACAGACACAAATCCACCATGCAGCTGAAAAATCCTGTTCACGGAGAGGGGGCCCCATACACACTGCCAACTGCAGCTTGGTTGGCCCAGGCCCCTCTCATAGTTCTAGGTCCTGGCCTTGTTCTCGGCCATCTTGATGGCCAAATGCGTTTAAAACTATTTGAGCTGCTGCTCAGCTTGGCTTTGGGTCAAAGTTTATGGCTTTGGCGCGTCGTAAAAACCTGTTGGGTGTTATATAATCAGCTGCAAAGTGCTGGATGGGTACTCAACATTGCCCCTGGACATCAGCAGCAGCTAAGAAAGAGCTTACAAGTTGTAAGAGCTTGTTAACAAATTGTTGCACACTGACGGACTGACTTTAAGCCACTGATGAAGATTGCTATTTGAATTTAGTGGAAAGCTCAGCTCACGTGGAAATTGTTTAGAAAGGAAATTTTGAAAATAATCACAGAAATTAAAAGCGCATTTCATAACAGAAATGTAAGTGCATACACTTTAATATAATTGCGTTTTGACAGCTAGTTGAGCTATTAATACCACTGTGCGCAGAGTTAAGTTTCATTCTTAGCCCATGTGCAATTTATCAAGGTGGCAAAGCGTTGAGTTGCGAGGCAGCTTGCTGCCTATCAACTTAATCGCTGTAGTTACAAGGCAGCAAGGACCCGAACAACAGCAACAGAATCAGCACGCAAACAAACAAACAAACAAACAAACAAACAAACGAACAGACGGGCAAACAGACAGACAGACAGACAGACTGACAAACGAGGCAATGTTATCCTGGTTTCATCTCAAAAATATAACTGGAACGCAGGATGAAGCAGCTCCTCGTGCACTTATTCAACCCAAAAGTGCAACTTGGCGTGAAAAGAGTGTCGTAATTTACAGCTATGCGAAGGCAGCGGCAGCGGCAGCTTTCGCGGCAGGTGGTAAAGCGCAACTAAAACAAAAAAAACATACGAAAAGTAAACAAGCGCAAACACAGAGAAAGTTGAAAATTCACTGAATAGGAAAGGGCAACTAGAGTTGGGGTTAGGGAAAAACTGTGGCATAATTAAAACGCTGGCAAGCTGTGCTTCAAATTGGCTGTTCCTTTTTCCGGACTCCAACTCGAACTCGAACTCGGACGCGGACGCGAACACGGACCCTGGCATCATAAATTTCGTCGAGTGCCCAAAAGCAGGCAACACTTTTTTTTGCTGTAATTTTTGCTGCCGCTCTACTTGAGTCAAGTGGCCCCCAGGACAACTTGTACTCGTAATTATTTTGTGCACTTGAAATGCTGTTGAAAAGTGTTGAAGCGTTGAGTATTTGGATTAATTATACTCTGTATATTACAATGAATCAACTGAAGTACTTACAAACTACAGCAATGTTGCAATAAAAGTGCAGTTTATAGTTATTAAAACGTTTGCTCTTCAATATGGGCAACTGAGAAGTTAAGGATCACTTCAATTTCACGCAATTTGAACGTAAATAAAAACGAGCATTGTATTTTATTTAGAAAATATAATATAAAAATGCAGTTAACAGAGATAAAATACTGTATACATATTCTCTTGTGAGTATGTTCATTGAAGTCAAAATGAGTTGCTAGAATTGCATTTAAGTACTGTAAATTAAGAATTGAACAACAAGTTCAAGGAGAAGTTATTTAATGTAAAATAAAATACTAATACTAAATCAAACTTAAGATATTAAAGAGAGTAAAAGCCGAAAGAAATTTTAATTAATCGTGTGTGGCACAGAAATCTCTAGAGATTTTGGCTTTGGTTGGTTTGTAAATCTCTTGAAAAAACCGCAGAAGTTCGAGAGATTTCATATTTTCGAACTTCTGTGTTCAAAAGCAACATGGCTGCGTCCATAGGATTGTCAGCACACCAAAGTGATTTCTTAATATTTTTCCTAGGTTTTATTATTAATTTTATTAAATTAAATACAAAATTTTATGTGTGTTAAAATTTGACATTAAATAATACGATTTTTGAAACTTTAGTTTAAATGTTACAAAACACCAACACTTATCGATAACAAACTAAGTTGCCATTGATTGGAAATATAAAAATGAATACGTCGTTTAATTATTTTGTACTTTCATACAAAACATAAATAAATAAAATATTCAAAGAAACAAAAAGGCCGATCATATTAAACTTAATTTGAAGCAAGTAGACAACTCTATTGCTGTTGAATATTTTACTAGAGATTTTTACTAGCGATTGTGTAAAATGCAATATTAATAGCTTTATCCAATAAAATCTTAATAAAAATAAATCCAGATTACTTATAAAATAGTTTTCTTTTCATTAAAAAGATTTATTTGAAAAAAAATGTTGTGGTTAAATCTACCCAAATCTCTTGAGAAACCAGCCCAAAGAGATTTCTGTGACACCTAAGAATTGGTATTCGGTTGGAATTCGTTTGGAAGAGCTTTCCGGGACACCCCTGTATATAACTAATGCCATTAGAAAAAGATTTCAAAACTTGTATACAAAATTTGTTATATTTGATGAAAATTATTGATGCAGGTTTTGGGAAAAATGTTGAGAGAAAACATAGAAAAGAGTTAGCGGCAAATAGGCAGTACAGATATTTTTCTTTTTCTTTGCAACAAATCATGTATTTTAAAGAAAATAAGTTCATTGTAAAACAATCAAATCTTAGTTATGATAATAGCATTGACAGGGATGGGTAACAGTATTATTTCCCAGACTTTTTGACATTTTCCAAGTGCAGGATATATAAAAGTCTTCATTCACAACATCATCTAACAGAGTCTGTGCTTATAAATATTTTTTTTTTTTTGTAATTTTATTCGAGTGCTTTGCTGGCTCATTATGCAAAGTGAAGTAATTGTGAGTTGATAGGTAGCATCATCATAAAAAACTATTACGACAACATCTGTGCGTTCTACTCTCAGTGATGATGATGACGATGATGATGATGATGATGATGATTATGACGATATCTAGCTTGAATGCTGGTTGGCTAAGTGCCACTTGTGCGCTCAAGCAGCGGCAGTTGCAGCTTTGCAGGATACGGATACTGCAACATCTCGCACACACACACACACACATACATACACATATTCAAATACATTGGATAAGCAACCTGTCTGGGTTGACACTTGAAGGGACACTTACAGGCGTTGATGGCATAATAGACAGCAATTAAGTGAGTCACTTGAGCTGACAAACACAGAAGACGGAGACTGAAACTAAGACATGAAACGGGGAACAAGGCCAAATATAAAGCGATGGCCATTGAGCAACAACTGATGATTGTGCACTTTTGGGTCATAACACTCAATTACATTTAATGTATATTTAATGATAGCACACAATCAAATTAACCTTCAACTAGTAATTAAATAGGCAAATTTTCAGCAATCAAATTTGGTTTCGAATGAGCATGAATCTTCTTGAATCGAACAACACATAATTGTTGCAACAAAATTTTGAATGACAGCAAAACCTTTTTGTTCTATATAAGACAAAGCTTCAAAATCAAATAGAAATGTAGGTATATTGAATCTTATATTCATTTGGATATCAAATTGATCAAACTAATACAAAAACAATTATTGAATTAACTGAGAAACAACAGCCGCATCATATTGGTTTAAGATCAACGAAGAAGGAATTGTATTAAGTTAAAGTTGCAAATATGCAATTTAAGTGCAACTAAAACTATTTGCAAACTATTTAACAACTAGTTTTAAAGTTTTAGTGCCAGTCCGAAATCTTTCGACATCGCTGACAAGATGCAGCAACATGAGACATGCTGCAAGGCAGACAAACTTGCCACAAAACTTTTCGCATTCTTGACTTTAAAATGAAAGCAATTGAGGCAAACAATTAACAGACAAGCAATTTCCGAAGCGACAACGACGGCAAAAGCAATCGCTGAACCGGAAATGTACCAAAAAAAAAAAACCAAAAAAACATACAAATCCATATGCTTTCGAAAAATTTTGTTGAACTTCTTCAATGCCCAAAGGTAGGCGTAACTAGAATGTTAATGAGATGAAAACATCATCAAATTGATAAGGAAACCAGATTATTGCATTGTTCTAATTCGAATTCTTTAGCTAATAAGTAGCAAATTTGCCAGAAGTGTATCAAATATGCTCTGCTAATTAACGTCCATTGGTAGCGACTTTGATTTATATGCGTGCAACAGTTTGCAGTGAACAAATTGTAAGAAATCTGTAAGGATAATACAATTTGAGAGCCATATAAAAGCAATAATAAATCATATTAATAGGTTTATGTTGGCATAAAAGAATCTACAAACAATGCTACTGCCAAAAAGACTTCTGGCATTGTTCGAATAAAATAAATAATTGATAAGCAAGCCCCAAACAACAAAAATAAGAAAAGCGCAAAGCATACACAATTATGCCAGACAAAATACGCATATTAATTTTTTTGTTTTTTTGTTTTTTTTTTTCAATATTTATATATATAAGTATGTTAAGAACAGGGGAACATTTAAAGATGCTAAGCGTTCTTTTCAAAATCAGCCGCAGGACATGTTTTGTACTCCTGATGCTTATCATATTTTATTGAATTGCCCAATATACTGTGTGTGTGTGTGTGTGTGTGTGCGTGTGCCTGTCGATATGTGTTACGAAGCTACGCGCTCTTCATATGAATTTTCAATTTCATCTTCAAGAACAGCAGCCGTGTTTGGATATAAATTTAGACATATACGAGTGCCTGTGTCTGTGTGTGCGTGAGTCTCTGTCAAGCTGTCTGTGTGTATATGTGTGTGTGTGTGTGTGTGTGTGAGTGTGTGTACTAAGTTGTCAAAGCTGTCAAGCGGAAATCCCCTTTACATCATAAAAAAAAATAACCAGCAAAAAAAATATTTGCTGAAACTGGCGACTGCAAAATACGCTATCTTAAGAAGTTTTATCTTTAAACCAAATTAGATAGAAATTAAAATCAAAACATTTCTACTGTTTCGTTTAGAAACTTTTGTTATTTTCATACAGTTTTTCAGTTATAAATATTGAAAAATATTGAAAAGCGAATGCACAAAATTTGTTGTTTTTCTTTTGACACATTGTACAACCTTTTCTGGTTGTTCTCAAAGAGTATGGCTCATACCATATGTAGCACGCACACTTAAGCACTCACACACACACACACACACACACACACACACACACGCATACACTTGTCGGAAATATCGAAATAACAAAATTATTGTTATTGTTTGGGGCCAGAAACGGTGGGCAAAGGAAATTGCGCGGATTTGGCTGTTCTCCCAAGCGGCACTTAAGTGTGTGTGTGTGCGTGTGTGTGTGTGTATGGTTTAAAGCATCTGGCAGCATGGTAACAACAACAATGAAAGTAACAGTAGCAATGCCAACAATGCCAATTAATAATACAAAAATGAAATATGTGTCAACCAAAAATGTGACCCAAAATCACTCCAAAAAAAATTAATATTCATCAGATTTGATGAATTTAATTAGTTAAATTTATAATTTAATTATTTTGTGTTTTTTTTTTCAAACATTTAACTTAAAATATCCGTTAGCCTACAAATTGATATAAATAAATAATAATTGAAAAGCTGAACTTCAAAATTGAACAGACGCACTTTTTAATATGCAAATTGTTTGCCAGACAATAAAAGGCTAATGTCCTACAAATTATGCGATTCTTGCTTAAAAAGCAATTTAGTTGCGACCTTTGTATACCCTCATTTATTAAACTAAGCAGCGTTGCAACCCCCTTCGTCCTTTTGCCAATATTTGAAAAGCAGGCAGTGAAATTGATTTATATAAAATTTATGCAGAGCCAAAGTAAGCAAAAACAAAACCACAAAAAAAAAGAAGAAAAGTAGAAAAGTAGCCAGCAGGGGGCCAGCAAAAGTTAAAGGCATGAACATTTATTGACTCTCCACTCTCGGCGCTTACCTGGAATCTTGCAGTCCATGCTCGCCCGACTCCTGCACACGCATGGCATAGAGGTCCTGTGAGAAGAGCTGTAACAGCAGAAAATTCGCATTTGATATCATTAGTAGAGGATTCGCCAGCTCATACATTAATTAGTTAGTTTAGCCTGATGATCAATAATTATACTCACTTCGCCATTTTCCGGCGGATCTCCATTGCCAAAGGTTGAGGCAACAACAATTAGCAACGCCTCATGCTCAATCGAGGATATATCGTAGTCGGACATGCAATATATCTAAGTGAATAAACAATTTAGTGTCATTTTTTAGCAACTTTAACTAAACCAACACTTTTGTGGTCATTAGTGTCTTGACCGGGTCTAAACATGCACAACACAAATGAGCTCGTTGTGTGTGTGTGTGTGTGTGTGTGTGTGTGTGTGCTTGTGTGAATGTAGTTTGCCACAGGTGCTAACAGCTTATCTAGTTTGTCGATGGCAGCTACTTTTTTCTGTCCGCATCCTTTTTTTCGACCCTCAACCGAACACCAAGTTCTTCGAATTTCAAGCCAAATTGTTGGCCATATGCTAATTTGTATAATGTGGCATTTACGCTAGGTCACAGGTTGCAGTTAATTTTAGGACAGGTCAAAACATTTTATAATGTCAACTTAAGGCTGTTGTTGTTTAACACGACGTATGCTTAATATTTGCATGTATTTATTCATATCAAAGATTCTACTTGAATTATAAATTGATTGCATTTGTTAGCTGACTGAAAGTTGAATATGAATAAATCTAATTTAGTTGTTTTTTTTTTTTTAATTATTTTCAAGTAATTGTAATATTTTCTTGCTTTTCAGCCTATTTGCATTTTGATTTCCTTGTCTTTAATTGAGATATATTTATGCATGGTTGAACTTTAGCTAAAGCAAAAAATATTTAAATATTTGGTTTACTATATACATAAAGTTAAATAATGGTTTGCTGTCATAAATTAAATATTGGATTAGAAAATATTAATGTAATAAACATTTATACTTAAGTAAATAAATCCAAAATATTTCTTCTTGACAGATTCTAAATAAATTTTGTATTATTCTACTCTGTTTTCCAAAATGGTAAAAAAGAGTATATTGGGCTTGTGAAATGTTAGTCCGTCCGTCCGTCCGTCTGTATGAACACAGGGGTTTTGAAGCTGGAGCAACCAAACTTGGTATGCATGTTGGTATATACCATAGGCAGAGAAAATTTTAAGATCGGACAGATCAGACCACTATAACATATAGCTGCCGATAGAAACGATCGCTTGAAAATAAATTTTTGTATGAAAACCTTTTTGGTTTTTCAAAATAACTCAACCAAATTCACTATGTCTAAGTCTTAGCACATTTCACACATGTTGACCAAATTTTATTAAAATCGGATCACTGTATCTTATTGCTACCATAGGAACAATCGGTTGAAAAATGAGTTTTTGTTTGAAAAACATTTTGTTTTTTTAAATAACTCAACCTGAAACTCACTTTTCCTAAGTTTAAGGACAGTTTATAAGTATATAAGTAGTCTTTACAAAAATTTAATTTATTAAACGTACAGAAAACAGAGTAGATCGCAACGTTCTTACTTGTTTAAATTTAAAATTTCAAAATTTATCATTTCAAAAGTATCATGGTTTTAATGTCTTATAAGCATTAGTTATATTTGAAGTTTTATTTATTCGCATCTCAAATCAGAATAAAAATTGCAATAAAATTATAATTAGTAGCTGTTAGTTAATAAATTTGCTAGAGCTTTATTGAAAATTCATAAGCTCACCTGTGCATTGAAGGCATGTCCCAATAGTTCACACAATTGTTTGGCATACTGCTCCGATTTGCCCGTCTCTGTGGCATATAGAACCGTTGCTTTGATGCGTTTCGACAGAGCGCGTCCAAATAATTTCGATGTAAATTTCACAGCCCTGCAAGAAAGAAGAAGAAATCGAGGAAAATGTGTGAGTTATGTATGACACTACATGCTAGTATCTATGCATATTCATGCAGCTTGTTAGAGTTTGTCCAAAAAGGACCATTATTGAGAAGGCAAGAACTTTAAGCATAGTCAGCATGAAAGACATCATTAAAGTTTATAAAGCTTTATTACGGTACACACCCACACAAACACAAAAACAAACACACACACACACACAGAGACTTGATTGACATGGCATATAATTGGAAAATAGTCTACAAGTCTAGCATAAATTGCTTATAAGACGTTTGGCACATACACACACACACACACACACACACACACATGTGCACACACTTGGAACTTGCCAATAATCAAATGGCTGCAACACTTTTATTGCTTAGCAGCAGGCGTCGAGAAGACGTCATAATCATAGCAAACGTTGCAAGACTCATTGTTTGTTTAAAGCTCGCAAACATATGAAATTTTAATGCCGAGTGCAGAAAATAAGAAACAAAAAACCAGGACGAAGGCACGTTGAGTCTGCTTGTTCATTCTACTATCAGAATTTACAGCATCTTTCTTCCTGCAGCGCCCCTATCTCGAATGCCTCTTGTTTTGTTGTTGCTCAGCTGCTGTTCGTGACGTACGCTGTACTGCACGTTAGTACCTACTTGTAGTCCTACAGATGTGGATAAGTATAAGAATGCTGATGAGAGGGAGAGGGAGAGATAAAGAGAGACAGATGAGGCTAGGTATGAGTACGCTTATAGGCAGTTTACAGTTTAACTGTAATTCAGTATGGCGTCGAGGCTCATATTTCGTTGCATACTTTTGTGCGCTATACATAATTTGATTTTCATAAAGTTGCCGATGTCAGCGCTGATTTAATTCCATTTCCATCAGCAGCTGAGCAGTCAGCGCGTGTTGAAACAATTAAACTTAATTATAACGCAACCAGCTTGATAAATAGTCCCATACATACATATATATACATATATAATATGGCATGCATATGTATGTTTAATGCATTTACAATTCATTTAAGCATTGATAAAAAGTTTCGCTGGCATCGGAAGTTCTTGTTTTTTTGTGTTTTTGTTTTTTTGTGTATAATAAAGTGTGTGCGCATTCGCATAAATAACGATTTAAGCATTTTAATTGACAACTTTTTAATGAATTTAATTTTTGCCATTTTGCCAGTGAACTTCAGTGCTTTATGGCATATGTGTGTGTGTACAATATAGTATATAAACCATCCCAGTTTGTAACTTGTTGAGTTAAGCGACAGAGGCAACAGTCAGCTCTGCCTATAAGTGCAATTGCAGTAAATTGATATTAATTAACTTATGGCAATGTGCAAACGAACAAGTGCGACAATAACTTCATTAGTCTGTAACGATTTAATGTGCGGTCATTAAACAATTATTGTTTATTTTTTAAACAATTCATTTAAACAATAATCAGTAGCTTGTCGTTTGTTCATTTGTTTGCTTATCAATTACATTTATTTTGATTGTTAACCTGGGCGCAGTGTTTTACTTATAACATTTTAATTATAGCAAATTAAGCAATTTCAACAGCAGGTTTTAGCACAGATGTAATAACTGATGTCAAGCTAATGTTGACAACCGTTTCACAATGATTCATAATGTGAAAAATCTATAAACGATGTGGAAATTTCTAACAATTGCAGCAACTATAGCAGGAGCACACACAACCAGATCAAGATCTAGCTATATGTCGAGATTTGTTAATTTAAATTAAAAATCATAGCGTTGTAATAATAAATTAAGAGTAACGATGTGATTTGTAATCAATTAATCCATTTAATAAGAAACAAATTAGATAGAAAATAAGCAGATATTATCCTACAACGCGATTTAGCCAAGCGTTTACTAAAACTAATTGAGAATTATAAGCGACAATCTTAAAAACGTTATGATAAAGTGGCCTGCTTTGACTTTATAACATCACATTTTTCTACATTTACCTTGATTACAAATTTCGTTTGGTATGAATACAACCAACAACTTTCTCAACTAACGTATATTTTCTAGTTTCATTTAAAAAAAAAAAATACTATTTAAAAACACTAAATGCTCAAAATTAGCATAACAATTTCATTAGGTTTCTATGAACTGCACATAGAAGAAACTAACACTAATCTCAAGCCAAATACAGTTAAGGAAAAACAACAATGCCATGTAGCAAACATGATGCTATGCATCAAATTTTCCAAGCGACGAGCTGACATTGCTGTCAACGATAAGGTGCTGAGCGCGGTGGGAGGAAGACAGTCTGGTAACCGGTAGCTATAAACCACAATCCATGTAATCTACTTAAGGGCTAATCCCTGCTGATGCTTGTCGTGTGACACGCCTCACATACACATATACATATAAACATATATATATATATACATATAAACGCAATTACATGGCATGATGATAGCACACACAAACACACACAAACACACACAAAGTCAGAAGGTAAAGGTCGCTACGCTTAACGGTAAAAGTAAAGGTAAAGGTAAAGGTAAAGGTAAAGGTAATGGCAACAGTTATGTCAAAGCTACACATTGAGTACTCGTCGTTGTACTTACCGAGCGATTTGTTTAAAATTGAATTTACGTCTTGGCTTTTTGCCTTTGCTCTCGCCGCGTCCCTTTTTCCAGATGTGTATGCGCCAGGCAGGGTCCTGATATTCAAACGAGGGCTTCAAATAGTACAATGCCATCTCTTGATGAAACACGGGTGTTATGGACCCAGATAATGGCGGCACAATCCATATCCAATCCGCCGGACAGCCATTCCTAAAGCGAGAGTGAGAGCGAGAGCGAGAGAGTTAAAAGAGAGATGGAAAACAAGTAATTGTTATGCTCGCTGCTTTGTTTTTGCTTATTGGCTGTAATTGACATAATGCCACAGAGGAGCAACATCAGCTAATGGCTGATACAATGTCTGTATGGCATCGTTTCCCATTCTCTCTGTGCTTAATTGAAGCCAACAAGCTAGCTGCGGATACCCAACGTTTATCTTCTGGATACGCTTTGAATAGCATTAGAAAATGCAAATTGGCAGTAATTGAAATATGGCCATCTATTTATAGACGGCAAAGGGCTTCGGCCCAAGCATATTTTCAGCATCAGACTTAAATGTTTGTGTAGCTAAATAGATTTGACTTTCAAATGGCATGGGATTTAGTAGTTTAAACATGCCTAAAACTTGTACTTAAAGAACTTAATGTCTACACAACTGTTATATAACAGTTAAGTAAGGATTATAATTTGATTTTTCTTCTTACGACAGTTTACAAAAAAATCAAAATTCACTTTAACAAAAACTCAAGATAGTTTTAATATATTTTGTATCCTTTCGGGACGGAGCTTTATTTTAAAATCCTATATAGTAAAATATTCTGAACGGTGATAAAAAAAAAGTTTTGCATACTGAAATCGTTCTTTTTTTTCGGGGATATATAATCATAAGTATTTCTAGTGGGACATATGTGAGTGTAAAGCCGAAGTTTGAAAACTGCTGGAACGTATTGTCCAAGTAGGCCCGAAAGGCTTAAGTCAGCGATAAATTTGAGTCGACCACAACTTTATATCTTATAATCCGTAATTAAAATATGCTAACACATGCAGAAACTCTGAAAGCTCTACACTTATAAGTGGCATATCAGGCCAATAAATGCGATAAAAGCTCTGACAACAGTCGCTGAAATAAAGCATAAAAAATTATAAAAATAACTTTGAGCTCTCATATGGCCTAAAAGCATACAAAGTTGTGACATATTGGGCGGCATTTATGTGTCTCGTGTGCACTTTACATATAAAATGCTGTCGACAAACAAATTGAAAACAATAAATTTATTTCGCACCTGCAAAGAGTTTGTTTGTTTTTTTTTTGCTTTTCGCAGGAAAGTCAAATAAAACACGTTGAGCCATAAACTTGCGGCTCGGATATGCCATAAGGATGGCTTCTCGACGGCATAAACAGTGCAATATTGCGCATACGCCACCGTGCATATACATATGTACATACATAGCCAACTATTAGTATGAAGAAGTTTTTTTTACTTACCGTAACTTCGACTCATTCTCGAAATGTTTCATAAAACTTTCGCTGGCCGTATGATGATCCACAATGGTCACATTGCGGCTCTGAAATGAATGCAGCACCGCAATATTCATTTCCACAACGGCTTTGTCCTTCCATAACGATGTCGGTGTTCGTGTGTCCAACTCCATTTTTAGTGCCACAGTCTGCAAGGATATATATATATATATATGTATATATATGTACATATATAACATGCACATGTTGAATTTTTGTGCATTCAATTTGTGCCTGATTGAAAGTGTGCAAAATGCTGGCTCTCTCTTTCTCTTACATTCTCTCTCTCTCTCTCTCTCTCTCTAATTGAAGCAACGTTATTAATTTTCGATTACAGTTTTTGGTTTCGTGGCCAAAAGTTGTTAATTGCTATATATGCCTATGAAATGGCCGCTGGCAACAAGTGGATCCAAAGGTTTAACTACGTGCCACATTGCGGTCAGTGAGCATCCGCATGACATCATTTATTGATTTTGGCTGCTAGCCACATCATCTACAGTGACAATCAATTAAAACGAATTTTAGTAGAGATCGCATTTTAATTCAATACCAGAAGCCTTAAGCTTTTACACTGCCAAATGATTTAGAAAAAGTCAATTTTGCGCTAAGATAACACTATGCAACAGCTAATTGCTCCAAGTACAGCCATTATATTTTTCTTATGTAAAATCAGTGGCTGATTCCGAAAAAAAAAATAAACTATGTTCACGAGCTCGTTTTCAAGCTAAATGGAAAAAGCTAGATTTTCGATTTTTCACAAAAGGACACTCAGAGAATTGTCAATATCTTCGAAACCAGATTTCGGAATTCTATAAAGTTTACTTTTTTACGACTTATTACGTCCTAAAATCCACCAGCACATCACTTTTCAAAATTATTGTTCGCTTAGCTGCTATTAAGACCTAAACTGAAAATTTTGCATTAAAATTTCAAGTTTTTTTTTAAAAAGCTAGATTTCAAACGGAATTTTCTACAAAAACAAAACATTTGAATATTTTTTTCTTTCTTTGAGTCTATAGCTCAATTCATTTAAAACAAAATAAAGGATGTTTCATTAAAATCGATCGACGAATAATAAAGTTATTAGCTCTTTAGTAAAAAATCTTTAGTTTTAAAAATGCCACAACAAACTAATGCTAGCTGGAAATCTAGAAGGAGCATCATTGTAATCAGAATTAAGGATTGATTAAACAACGTTAAGTCGTAAACCAAAAACGGTTTCCAATTGTGGTGTGTGTGTCCAATTCACAAAATTGATATGAAAATTTCTCTATCTTTGGCAAAGATGCATTTCATATAGGTGTGTGCGTGTGTGTGTGCGTGTTTGCTAATGGCAGCCTCGTGTTGAAAACTCATTAAACTATTATAATTGAAAGTGCAAATTTATCATAGTTTCATGCAGTCTAAATTATCAAATAACAGAATATTAGTTTAGGCAGTCTCTGACAACAGCTACTAGTAACTAGTAGTTCATATATATATTCATATATATGTATATATATATATATATATATATATATATATAATATATATATATATATATATGTATATAGGCAATCATTTCGATTGCATTTATGCTGCTTGTATGCAAATTTAAATGTTGCACCTTCCAGACTCATGAATCCTGTTTAACTTTAATGCGCCTGGGCTGCTCTTAAACTGTCTTTCAGCGCCCACAAGCACTTTGCATGCACACATAAGCCGTCCAGCACACACACCTACACACACACACACATTCACACACGGAAATATTTATCAGAGAAACGCTTTATGTCGGCGTTGTAAACGCGATAAAAGGAAGAGGAACGCGAGTCCTTATGAGAATGGCGCACATTATGCGCCATATAATGAAATAAACGCCGGAACCTGGCAACGCCAGCGGCAAAGACATCAAGGACATTAAGCAAGGACAATGCCAAGCGCTATCAATAACGCAATTACAATATACGTTACACCCACCTTAATCGTACTACATTTTAATACTTTAATGTTTCTACCAAAAGTTACACATAAAAAACTTACCTCCAACATATTGCGACGATTTGTGTCACATAAATTCCGGCAGCCAATCTCCGTTGACATATACCAACCACTGAATGTGGTTGCCGTAAACTGTATGCCACCCACATCAAACAGCATGCTGGATACGGCGGGCAACGCATACCAGCGCAAACCCAAATCGGTGAACCACTCGAATCTGCGAAAGGAAGTACGACAAATATTTTTGTTTTGGTATTTGTTATGATGCTGATGTAAATGCATTTGATATGCTTTTCATAACTGACCAATGTTATCGATATGAATACCAGAATCGATAGTTTTGGTAGTGTTAATACTATTGATACATGAAGTGTTTGGAAATCTTTGAAAAATTATATAAATCGCGTTTAACAAAAATCCTTTATATATATATAGTTTTAATAATGAATTGAAAAATATGCCGTGTGTGTTTGTTTAACTATTGAAACTATTCTTTTTTAAATTATTAGTTTATTTGATTAACACTTTAATTTCGATAAACGTAGGAATTCGATTGTTTTTCGGACATGCTCCCATTTGGAACCCATTTGATACGAAGACAAAAATATGAAAATTCGTATGGAAAAGCAATTAACAAACTTTTTCAATTATTTTCATTAGTTTTGGACCTCTATATCTTATAACTGTCATTGGAACTATCGGTTGAAAAATGAGTTGTTCTACAAGAATCTTTATTTTGTCTTAAGCTATCTTGATCAAATTGATCTATTCTCTGTTTTAGTATGTTTTTATCATGCTGACCAAATTTGGTCAAAAAAGGAGCACTATATCTTATAGTTGCCATAGAAACGATTGATCGATTGGTTATAAGAACAACTTTTCTGAAAGGGTATATATCTTCGGCACGCCGAAAATAATTTTTTATGCTTGTTAACTTAACTTTCGTTATTAATTCATATTGGTATTGGATAAAAAAAAAGCGATACTATAGACTGTTTTCCATCTGCAACACACCGTGTAACACTTACTTGGGATGACTTAGCGGCACCTCTAAAATAAGTTCCAGCGGGTAATCAAAGTAGTCCGGGTCATGTCCATTGGCTGAGACCACCAGGGGTAGAATGTCCCATTCGGTGCCCTTGCCCTTCCAGCCCAATTTGGTGCAGACCTGTATGAAAATCAAAAAAAAAAACACAAAATCGAATATCAACAAGAGCTGTGATGCAAAAGCAACATCAAAATTTACATGTGTACAAATATATGGCATACTTTCGGCTGGTTTTGCATGCAAATACATCAGAGCTGAAAGGACTCAGGACATTGTGTCCTAGCAACATATGTTCATGTGTCTGTGTATTTATTGACAGCTTTGCTGTTTGTTTGTTTGCGTTTTTCTGTTTTTTGTTTTTTGTCTTTTTGTATTTTGCGTATTTAAATTGCGATTTATTACACGAAGTTTATACAACTTTCGTTCCTGCCCCTGCGCACATTTGTTCCTGTAATTTGTTGTGTTATTGTGGGTTCAGAGGCTTTTTGCAACTTGTTGGTTTAACAACAGCTTAAAAATATATGTGTGTGTGTGGGCCACATTTAAAGGAGTGTAAGCAATTGATGCGTGTAAATATTGTGATGCGATATATAAAAATTGATAGCTGCATTACAAGCAATAAATAAAGGCCAGTTTCTCAATAAAAAGGGAGTTACGAAAACGACTGTCGAAATTGGTCTGGTTGGATTTCAATGCGTTGCACAGCAGCTGTTCAACATTGATAGCTAGGCAACCACTCACAAGTGGCCTATTGAGCTTAATGTGCGTATTTCACCCCGTTTATACACACATCCTTGCTTCCTTGCTTCCTTGCTCTTCAAATTTCATTTAAAGGTACAATGCACAGGACATTCGACTTGAAGCTTGAGTTTCAAAAATTTGAGTTCATTTTAAATCAATATTAGCAAACAGCAGTCTTAGTTTGAGTTTGAGTCTAAGAAATACATGTACCATATATATAAAAAAAAAGTATCAAAATAAAATACTTAAAGTTTATTAAAGTGTTATTTACAGTTGTACAGCGAAAAAAGATGAAATTTTCTCGATTTTGTTATTTGACACAGTAAAAAATCTTTATTCAAAATCTTTTGTCAACGTCGAATAATAAATGTTTCCAAGATCTTGTTGAAAATTTGTAATCAAAATATATTAAACATTAGTTATAGGTGAATTCCAGGACTGCCTTTTTTCGAAGTTGCTTGCTGTGGACATCAAATCTTGAGAACGGTTGATCTCAAATCAAAAATTCCAAACGGACAGACGAACGGACAGACGGACGGACAGACAGACGGACATTTCACAAACCCAACATACTTTGTTTCTTTTTTTCAAAAAAAATTAAAAAAGAGTATACAAATAAGAAGATATTATCCTACAAAGCGATTTAGTCGGGCACTACACCAAGTTTTTACTAAAACTAGGATAGGATCATTGTTAGATTCACGGAGATTGCAGAAATGTGCATTAAAGATAGATACCCCAATCAATGTATTCAAGTACAATGTAGTTTGTTGATGTTAGTTGTAACTTAACTATTTGCTATTTGCAAGATTAGAAACTTTTGAGTTTAGATATGTTAAATTGGCTTAATACTATAAAAATATATGTTGAAGTATATCAGTTATCCAAACAAAAGACAATAAACTACCTCTGTAAACTCGACATTCATAGGATCTCCAATAATTTTGCCTTCAGCCTGCTTATAGCCAGCATATGATATCAACTGATTGTTCCAAATGCGATAATCGTGTTTAGCATCGGTGCGTTGTGGAAATATTGTGATGGCAGATCTGCAAGAATTCAAAAATACAAAACAAATATAAATACTATTGCTTAACATAAATCGAAAACAATGCTTCAAGTTGCAAGCCACAAGTAAAACAATAAAGCCAACTACAAGTCAAACAATTTATGTATACTGTTTCACAGAGCTTAGCCAAACTGAAAGTTCACAAAAGTTAAAACAACTTCTGGCAACATAAGCGGCATCTAATGTTAACAAAGTCAAAAGTGCAATAGACAGCCAGGTTTGGAAGCTTAGTCTGGCCAACAAAAACAACAAATTTTTGCAAATATTTACAGAACGCTTAACTCATTGCCAATTAGCTGCAGTCGAAATATTGTTTGGCTGGCCTTTTTTGGGAGTAAACAGTAAAGCACTAATAAAACGATTTGAGTGGATTAGTGGATGCCAATGAAAATTGGAAAATATTTTGCACAATTTTGCATCAATTGGCATAAACAGCATATTGCAAATTATGCATGCAGCTTCAAATTTTGATACGCTCAATATGTGTGAGATCACAAAATTTGTTTTCACTAATTAGAATAATCTGGCAATTATCGCAAACTTTCATTGCTATAAAAGTGTCAGTGCGAAAATTGCAACTAAAGCATATTATTAAAGCTCTATAAAAACTAATTAAGTTTCTCTTTTATACATTTTCAGGCAATTAAATATATATACATATATATATATATATATATATTTGCTCATTTATTAGGCATACATGTGTTAAATATTTCACATTTTTGTTATTAACGGAATTTGCGATTGCAATAACTTATTTCTCTTACTCATTGTACTTTTTTTATTATTTTTATGCTTCAATTGTTCGTAAGCATTTTAATATTTTTTGCCATTTTGTCACTTACCTTAGATTGCCTTTATTGGTTGCATATTTGATGTGATTGCAAATTGCTTCAAACATGCCGCTTGTTGTGGTCACATAACGACAATCAAATACCTATAAATATATTAAATAAATGAAGTAATAGACGCTGTTAAATATTTTCATTTCTTAACTCATCATTCTCCTCGAACTTTAAGCCAAACATTTATGCTTCAAGCCAACTCTCAGTAAGCTTTTCATTTAGCAATATACAATCCAGAACCCAAACGGCAATTAAAGCTACAACTGCAACTTTGGAACGCCCAGTTCAAAAGTTAAAATTAACTAAAATATTCATAGCGCTTATAGCAGAAAAGACAACACAAATTTAGTAAGAGTACTTGAATACAGAATGCTTGACAAACAGATACCCTGTAGTTAGTACATTCAAGCTGCTGTGTTAGAAAAGCAACAAGCGGTCGACAATGATAACGAAATTTGCCTGAGAAATTCGAAAGAGATGAAAATCATTGTCTAAATGCGGACTTCGTTTTTCATTAAGTTCTTGATACCCTTGCAGAGGGTATTATAATTTTCTCACGAAATGGAGAGGTCTCAGAAAAAAAACAAATTGTATATTCGTGATCAGCGTCCACAGCGGAGTTATGTCCGTCATGTCCGTCTGTCTGTCTGTTTATATGCGAACTAGTCCCTCAGTTTAAGAGCTATCAAAATGAAACTTGGCACAGATGCTTATTCTTTCTGCAAGCAGTACATATATCAGAATCGGCCAGATCGGACCACTATAACATATTGCTGCCATAGGAACGATCGGTTGAAAATTACATTTTGTATTGGAAACTTTTTTGTTTTTCAAAATAACACAACCAAACTCACTATATCTAAATTAAAGCACTTTCTACACATGTTGACCAAATTTTATCAAAATCGGATCACTTTATCTTATGGCTGCCATAGGAACGATCGGTTGAAAAACTTTTGTATTTTTCAAAATATCTCGACCCAACTCACAAAATCTAAATTAAAGCACTTTTTACACGTTTTGACCAAATTTTAAGAAAATCAGATCACTATATCTTATGGCTGCCATAGGAACGATCGGTTGAAAAATGAGCTTTTGTATGAAAAACTTTTTTGTTTTTCAAAATAACTCAACCAAACTCATTATTTTTAAGTTTAAGAACTTTTCACACATGTTGACTAAATTTCATTGAAATCGGACCACCAGATCTTATAGCTGCCATATGAACGATCGGTTGAAAAATAAGTTTTTGTATGAAAAACGTTTGTGTTTTTCAAAATAACTCGACCCAACTCACAATATCTAAATTAAAGCACGTTCTACACATGTTGACCAAATTTTATCAAAATCAGATCACTATATCTTATGGCTGCCATAGAAACGAACCGTTGAAAAATAAGTTTTTTTATGCAAATGTTTGCTGCTAGGGTATATACTATCTTTGGCACGCTGAAGATAACATTTCTTTCTTGTTTTTGTTAGGAAGAGGTTTAAAAGAATTGCCTACTTTGCTTTTCTTCTACTCATCAAACAAGAAGAAAACGAACTTTTTTCTTCAACTAAACTACAATGTACAACTCTAATTGGTATGTGTAAACTGTACAATGTACAACTCTAATTGGTATGTGTAAACTGTGCAGGGTATACAAAACTAGGAATCACTGTAGAAAACTAACAGCCATAACAATTGTACTACATGAATTTTAAGTGCGGAGAAACTTTCATGCAGCACAGCAAATACAAAATACAAAATAGAAAATAGAAAATAGAAAACAGCAAAAGTATAAATGAAATCAGTTCTGTTTTGTTCTATTCTATTTCGAGTTTTTGCTGGCACCACATGGGGCGTATGATAAATGTGACGTAATACTCTTTGCTACGATTGTTCAGATAGAGAAGTTTTGTGTGCTGTTTTTACGCGTTTTCTATTTGGTGCACAGCAAACCCTTTTTTCAATTATTGTGCTCCAATGCATTGTGTAGACTTTCGTGTTTTCGCACTTTTAGCACTTTTACCTCTCTATTAGCTGTGGCCAGACAATTGTTTTGGGCATTTTCACACCTGCCGCTTGCTTTTCTATTTGTGTGGTTTATTTATGAAAGGTGCGAGTACTTAGAGTTGGCTTTATGGGATTTCTCTGTTAGCCACTTGACATTTAATTTTCATTCCCCTCCTCCTCCTCCTCCTCCCCCCCCCTCACCCAACCATTTTGGTCACTTTCATTTGATTTTCTGCTATTTTGGGTTTTTGTTTGGCTGCTGGCTGGTTTTTCGTAATTAAGTTAGGAACCCTTTTTCAAGTGGGCTTCCAATTTTGAACCCATAAGCCATTCATTTATGCATGATGCGTGCATTTAATTTTCAGCAAAAAGTTTTCTTTTTCAAGTGTTATTGGATAACTTTTTGAAAAGTCATGGCGTAAAATAAAATTATCATAGCACAAAATAGTAGTAGTCCCAAAAATATGTTTATGCAGCATCATTTTTAAAGCCAAACAGTCAAACTATGCTTTGAGCAGGCCAATTTCTTTTCTTTTTCCAACATCAGTTGTTAGTTAGTTCGAATGAGAGGGGCTCTCGACTTAAAGATATCTACTGATCAGATCTATTTGGACCTTGAATCTGGTATTTGATACAATAATTTGACCTGACCATCAGACCTTTCCAGTTCAGAATTAAATACAAAGAACAATGTGTAGCATACTTTTTAGTACTTACTTCTGTTATGCATACTCGTATATTCATTTAATTTCAAGACGATCATATGCCTTACATGTTTTTGTGGAATTGACTTGAAAGTTGAATTTGGAATAGACTTATGTATATTTTCGTTGTCTCTGAAGACTACACAGGCCAAGATTGAGTTAACTGTTAACTTTCATCAGGTATAAACAAATATGGAAAATGATTCCCATTTTCTTGCTTCCCATACAGGGTATAGAAGTGCTTATGAAGCATAATATTTAAAGGCACACTATGTTTAACATATAGTCGGCTGCTTTCTAAGACAGAGGGAGAAGATAAAGGGAGAGAGAGAGAGTCGAGCCGCATATAATATGTATGTATGAATATAGACATGTGTATAGTAAATACATTTTTGACGCTAAGTGAATTTTCAAGGTGACTTCAGATACTGAAAATGCTGGATAGATGGATGTTCATATCTGCTTTAAGGCTGTCACATCCACACACACACACACACACACACACACACTCACACACACACACACACACATACATATGCAAATCATTCAGGCGTAAATGCAAATCTGTTCACACATTGCTAGGCACACGCTGACAGTTTTGTGATGTCAACTAGTGTGATCATTATAATATATTTGTATATGAATAAATCTCTGTATGGCAGACACAAAAATTTTATAAATTAAAATTTACGATGATTTGCATTTCAAATTTGCTTTTTTGTTTTACACTCTCTTTTTTTTCTCTCTCTCTCTCTCTCTCAATCTTTCTCGCTTTCTCTAACATTTTGTCTGTTTTTGTTTCAGTATGTGCCTTTTTTAACGCCCTGGGTGCGCATTTTGCATTTGTCATTTTGTTGAAACAAGCATAAATCTTGAATAATGTTGCCCAGACACACACACATACCAAAACACATAGACACATACACATACAGATATGTAACTACTATAAGGCCACCCTCAGTGATTTGTGCTCTGACAAATTTGCTTGACTATTTGGCGTAAGTTTTAAAAAATTTTTGTAAATTACACACACATTTGGCTAATGTATGTTGATAAATTGTTATGCTGATATGTGGCAAATACGGCAATCACTGGCTAATGCATAAGAAGGCTCTTATATCGCCCACATCAAGTTCAAGTCAAGAGAATGTATACTGCATTTTTGGGTGTCATTTTATGTGTTTTTTGTTTTATATAAATAGTAGAAGTACGTAGTATAAATAAGTACAAATTTGAGACCACACATAAAAATAAAAATGTTTATGTTTTTAATATTGAAATAAAAATATTAAAAGATATATCCAGCGGTGTCTCTTTGGGTTGGTTTCAAAACTCCCGTGTTCACTCGAGAGATTTGGGTAAACTCAACCACAAAAAAAATTTTAAAAATAAAAGCAATCTTTTTAATGAAAAGAAAACTATTTTTCTATTTTTATTAACATTTTATTGGTTAAAGTTACTAATTTTGCATTTAACAAAATCTCTAGTAAAATCTTTGGTAAAATATTCAACAGTGCAAAGCAACCGGGCATAGAGTTGTCTACTTGCTTGAAATTAAGTTTTAAAGTTCCTTTTGATTTCATTGAATATTTGATTTATTTATGTTTTATATGAAAGTAAAAAATAATTAAACGACGTATTCATTTTTATATTTCCAATCAAACTCGGATTTATAGTGCATTTTAATTAAATTACTAAAATATTTTTGTAAGATGGCAACTCAGTTTGTTATCGATAAGTGTTCGTGTAAGCCACAGAGTTGTCATACATATATATATAATTTGGCGGGCATAAAATTATTAAAAAATTGTTGTTTAACATGCAAACTAAAGTTCCAAAAATATAATTATTTAATGTCAAATTTTATAACAATTAAACTTTCTTATTAAATTTAATAAAACTAATAATATAACCGAGGAAAAATATTAACAAAATTACTTTGGTGTGCTGACAACCCTATGGAGGCAGCCATATTGCTTTCGAAAACAGAAGTTCGAAAATTTTAAATCTCTCGAACTTCTGTGGGCGTTGCTGAAATTTTCTGGAACTAATGCTTTCCGTGAACCAAACCTTTAAAGAACACAAAAATGGTTCATTTCGGATTCAGGTTTGATTTTATTTTTATACTCTTTTTTTAATTTTTTTGAAAAAAAAAGAAAAAAGAGTATATTGGGTTTGTGAAATGTCCGTCTGTCTGTCCGTCCGTCTGTCCGTCTGTCTGTCCGTCCGTCTGTCTGTATGAACGCACAATTTTGAAGCTAGAGCAACCAAACTTGGTATACATGTTGGTATATACCATAGGCAGACAAAGTGTCAAGATCTCCCCCCCCATCCCCACCCCTTCCCCCACAAACCGCAAAAACCTTTATCTTCCACAATTTTATAGCTAGAGTAACCAAATTTAGCACAAGAGCTACTAATCACTTCCTTGATTGATCTGACTAAAAAAAATTTGCACACGCCCACTTCCGCCCCCAAAAATACGCAAAGTCTGTATCTCCCACACCTCTTTAGCTATAATCACCAAATTTTGCAGGTTAAATTCTATTGCCCTATTTATTAGATTGTATAAAAATAATTGTGCCACGCCCACCCCCGCCCTTGCAATCGAGCAATGGTTGTTTCTCCCAAACCTGTAGAACGGGCCTAACCAAACTTAAATTGATGGTAAAACTTGAAAGATTTTAGAAAAAATACAATTGCCACGCCCACTTCTGCCTCCGCAAAGAGGCTAAAAAAGAGTATATCGCAGTCGGGTGCATTCGACTGCAACGTTTTTACTTGTTTTAACTGGTTCGGTGCAAGCTGCGGCTTGGATATAAAAAAGCTTGGAGTTCCGGGCATGAACTGGTATGTCTCGAAGCCTTGCTTTTCAACATTAGAAAAATTGATCTATCAAAATTTGGTTATTAACTGTAACTTATAACTGAAATAATATTAGAAACAAACTTGGTTATGTAGAAGTTTAATTTTATAAACTTAAAGCGCTTTGTAGAAACTACAGTAATTTTATAAAGGTTTCATTTTAGATCTTTTAAGGATAAATTATTTTAAAAATTTGTATGCTTCAATTGTATTTTTGTAAATTTTAAATTTTCTCTGCGTCGACTGCTGTTAGTCGACATTAAATAAATAAATAAATAATATCAGCCGGTAAAAATGTTTTAAGATAAGTAGTTCATAAATTGTTGTCCCTTTAAAATCCTTAATAAATTCATAAATCAAATGGCTAACTCACCTGCAGCTTTGACCATTGGATGCGGCCAATGCAGCGTGAAGAATTACGCCAGGCTAATTTGGCTCCATAAATTAGCTCCGTTTCACTTAGCTGATAATGTCCCGTTGTTTCTATGCTCTGTCGCACCTGTTTCCAGCGTGTATCATGTGCTGCCGAGGAGGAGCTAAGGCCAGAAGTAGATGTCATTTCATTTGAGCATAGTTCACACAGTGGTCTGTTGTCTGTGGTCTGTGTGCAGCTTACCGCTTTATGGAGGTAAAGTACTGATCCAGAAAATCCTTGGCATGCTCCAGTACCAAATCCGATTTGCGGCATTCGACGGCAGCATTGCCAAGGCTCATAATGCTGCTGGTACATGTAGCCTTCGAGCAGGATAATATCTAGAGTTATGGGCCAGTGCCAACGAAACGAATGATAAATAAATAAGTCATAAAGTGAAGACAAATATGGCCAAAAGTTGTTGTGCTCAAAATTAATTAAAAAATATATATATTATTGCTTATCTTGGTAATTAAATTTTTGATTGCTCATTTCGTTGGCCCTAATTGCAGCGACAAATGAAGATGAATGTGATGACTTCCACTGCGAGACAGAGATGCCAATAAAAAGGACACCCCACAAATTATTGCTGTCCCACCCTAAGTCTTAAGAAACAAAAAAGTGCGCAACAATTCAATGGAAATGAAATTAAACAAAACGGCATTTAAAGGAAGCGTCTAAAGCTGAGTCTGAGTCTAACAACCTGCTCAGAACTTGGCTCACTTCTTTCACTTTGGCCACGTTTAAAAAGCATTTCACTGTCAATTGCGCATGGTACTTTTGCTTTGCTTTACTTTCACAATTTCATTTCGTTTCTTTATGACGCATGTCGCTGTAATTATACCCTATGCGTTTTAATGTAAAGGGTATGATTTATTTCATTGTAAAGTTGTAGAATTTATAGAAATAGAAATTTTGTGAATTTTGATTAATTCTTTAATAGAATTATGTATATTTGATGAATAGTTTACTTTAGCTATTTCTATACTTCTAAATGTCTATCATTGCTCTACAACTTAAAAGAAAGTATCTCTAAGTTGAGCACACTCAACTAAAAAAAAAAATAAACTCTTACTGTCTGTCATTTGCTCTACACTTGCAACGCTCAATTTACCCGACTCCTCCGCCCTCCTCAAGCCCCTGAAGTGATAGCTGTGAGGCGTGGGGTGAGCCTGTGAGCTACTTTTCTTTACCTTGGCTTACGGTTTGTTTTCTTTGACGGTTTAATTTACTCAACGACAACACCGTGAAGCATCAGGCAATGTGGCAAGCTACCCGCGGTCATAATTAGTTTGTTTTTACAGGCAGTTGAGCTCTTGAATTGGCTTGAGAAAAGCGAATTGGCAGTCATAAAACGCTCAAGTGGTTTTTACCTGTTTCTTATTGTTGTTGTTTCTTGTAACTGTGAAACAGCGAAAAAAGTTATATCACACATACGCCAGGTAGCCAGTTTATAAGCTGTTGCTTGACTTTTAGAAATTTCAAATTAAGTACACAATATGACATAATACAAACAATACACTTCTTATGATTTTCGTGTAACAAATAATTGTCAGCACGAAAAACATGTTTTAAATTTGGCATATTTTTATTCCCTTTTCCCATAAAAAATGGGAAAAAGGGGAGCTAAATTACTGCAAATGTATGTAACAGGCAGAAGGAAGCATTTCCGACTATATAGACTGTATATATTCTTGATCAGCATCAACAGCCGAGTCAAACTAGCCATGTCCATCTGTTTGTCCGTCCGTCCGTCCGTCCGTCCGTTCGTATGAATGTTTCGATCTCAGAGACTATACCATACGCAGATCAAGTTTATTTCAAATTTTGGGTACAGCCCCTCTAACCCCCTCGAAAAAGAAACTGCCACAACCACAATTTTAAGGGTAATTCTTTGATTTTTGGTACACATATTTCTTTTACCAATGTTAATCTGTTGCAAAAATTTCATTACGATCGAATAAAAAACAGCAATGTTATTGAAGAATGTATTTCCATCGTCTCAGCAGGCAGAAGCAACAGTTTGACAGGCACTGGACAAGTTAAGTGCGCTGCTTGCTTGTGTTGCCGCTGAACTGCTTGAAATGTGAGTTGGGAACAGGGAGTCTCGTAGTCGGGCACAATCGACTAGATCATTCTTACTTGTTTTATACGAAGATTGCATTATCTCTTCCATATTATTAAATTACTTTTATTATTTACTTAAGCTTAATTTTGCGAAAATTGCACGTTAATTTTTTGGAAATTTTTAAATTGTCACTCTTCCATTTACTTTTTAAATGCTGTCAACTTTCTGCTGTATGGCATATTTAATCTAAAGTTAATATAGCCACTCTATAAATTCTTTTGGTTAATTTATGAATTTATTGAAACACACATAAGCCACAATAAAACACTGCTTAAACTTTCAGCCCAACCACACACACACATAACATATTTTGGCTCAGTATTTCTCAGTTTTCAACATGTTGGTGGCATAAACTTTTGCCAATTTTCACTCAACTGCACAGGACAAATTTATGCACAATGCAAACAGCAACCACATATAAACAAACCAACAAGCACACCCACACACGCACACACACACACGCACACACACACACACACACACTCACGTTGGATAAATTACACAATTTATTTACTACCAACTTGAAAGTTAATATTCTAATAAGTAAAACTGCCAGCATGCCAAGGTGCACACCTCATAGTCTAACTGGTATACTACTTGTTTTAACAAACTTCGGTATATTAACATTCCCTATCAAAGCGAAAAGAAATCTCATAAGGCAACCAGCGAAAATAGCAGCAAAATGCGGTATTTATTTTAAAAAGATCTGCAAACTGGCAAATGAATTTGACTGCCGACGTGAAATGCAAATAATTGCGCCTTGCAACTGCAATACAGCCCATTGCCACGCCCATCAACTGCTAGCCACCCTCTCTTTCAAACACACACACGCACAAGTTCTTCAAAATTGTTTTATGTAAATATAAACAGCAGCAAAAGCAGCGACGGCCACGAGTTAAACTTGCGCCGGAAACGGAAATTGTTGCAGCTGCAGCGTGTCAAATAAAATACATATACAAGCAAAAGCACACACACACACACAGCAAAGCGTTTTAAGTTTGCTTTGTCTCGGCACCACGTGCCCAAAACGCCCTGATAGATGCAAGGAGTTAAATGCAAGGATGCGGGGAATTATTTCCCTGGCGTGCGCCTTCTTCGCGCCAAATTTGCACTTTTTTGTTAGTTTTCCTTTTTATATTTTTGTAAATTTATGCGCCCCCAAAGACAAGAAAGAAAGTGTGGCAAGTGCTGCCAACTGCTGTTTGAGCTGCAAGGAACTGTGAATGCGCTTTTATTGGGTTAGAGAAACTAACTATACTTTAGAACTTTCACTTAATGTATACTGCACTCTGTGAACAGGCTCAAAAGCATTACAGAATCAAATCTTGTGCTGCTGAAATTTTGGTAATTCTTTACTTGATGTCCTTCACGCCAAAAACGATCCAAAAATTCTGATTTTTGTTTTAAAAAAATGCGTTAAAATTTAAAAACTCGACTTTTTTGCATAAATAATTAAGAAAACTTCGTTTAAAGTTTTCAAATCCCATACAAACCGAGCTCTGTTATCGTTTACAGTGCTGTTAACGTTTACAGAGTAGTAGGGCTGTTGCATTTTGTTAAAAATGTTAACGAACAGCGCCAACAACAGCATGGTAACTACTCTGTTAACTTTAAAGGCAATGTTAAGGACCTTTTTTTATTGGTTTCAACATATATTCTCCTAAATACAATTTCAAACACATAAATAATTATTAAATTAAATTAAATTAAGTATATAATAATACCAAAATAAAAACATTGCTTTGCTAACAACTTTTTAAAAACTTAGTAGGTAAATCACTTAGCACGTCGCAACTAGTAGTGAAATTTAAGTAACTTAAAACAATAACAAATATAATTTGTAGTTGTTAACTTTTGTGGCTACTTTGGTATGCACTTCGTCCCTAAGTTTTTCTTATAGTTTTGCTAAAAGAGAATTGCAATGGAAAATTGCATTAAAATGCAGCAAACAAATTAAATTAGAAAGTAAGATGGATATCATAAAGTTTAGTCAAGTGTTTTTTTAACCAGTTAGAAGAAGGTTGTTCCAAAACCAACATCATTATTAACAAAACAAAAAGTACCTTAATCAAAATAGACTTATTAATTAAATAGTTAGTTAAGCACTCTTAAACTAATTTATTCATATTTGTTTGCTGTTGCTGGCCAAAACGATTGCTAAAGCTATGCTGCATAAATATTTCACACATGGAATTAAGTAGTTCAAAGTTTGTTTCTCGAAACTCTCCAGAACTCAGCCCTAATAAAAACGAATAGTTGCACACAGATGGCTTTGCAAACAAAGAGCCCCACAGCATAAACCATCAAAAGTTATGAAGCTCATAGTTTAAGGCTATGAATAAGCTTAATAACAACAATAAGAAGCATTTAAAATTGAGCTGCAGAGAAAGAGCATGAGGATATACAGTTTAATTTGCTTTAATAACTGGAAGCTTACATCTTTGAATGGACCTGGCGGGCTTTTTCACGCGCTTATTATAATTATCAGGTGGGTAAAATTTGCATGGCAAGTGGAAAAGTTGAGTGTTTTCCCAAGTCGAGGACGCTGCTTCAACAAAATGGCAGCAAACGCAAATATTTTTGCATTGCATAATTTTATGCGCAATGCACATTAAAAATGCAACTTAAGGTGGCTAACTAAAATGGTATAGTAGGGGGAACAGGAGGAGCAGCAGGAGCTGAAACGGCAATGAAATTTGATTGCAGTAAAGGATTCGTAGCACCATTTCCGGGGCCTGACGCTGACTTAATTAGGCAAGCGAACTGCAATAGCAAATAGCAACAGCAACGGCAACTTGCCGCATGGGGCAGCTTTGGCTAATTGAGGTTAGTTGCCAACTTAATGCCAACACGTTGACGTCTTTTCCGCTTATGCAACTGTAGCTTTGCGGCCTAATGAGTTTTGAATCGCAATTGCAGTTGCAGTTGCAATTGCAGTTGCAATTGCAGTTGCAGCATCAGTTCTTGATTCTCGCCAAATTATGTGCTCCAATTAAATTGTGCAATGCATAAATTATTCATTATATTAATGTTTATTACAACCAGTTTCGCATTCCATGTTTGAATCGAAGTGTGTAGCATCCTTTCTTAGTAGATAAAATTATTTAAAATTTAAAAAAAGTGTTTCTTAATACGAATTCACTTTTAGTTCACATGCCGTTCGGCATTCGAATTTGACACTCACAAAGGTCATGTGGATAAAAAAGTATGTCTCACAAATTTATGTGGAATTATGTTATGTCTACTTATATTCTAAAAGCATACCATTATATGATCATACTACATCAAAAGACATAATTAATAGAAATTAAAAAGATTTTAATGCCAATATTTGAAGCTCAATAACATTAGCTGAAGTTGTACAAAAGATTAGATTATTTAAATTCAAATTCAATTATATATGCAGCACAGCAAGTCAATGCAAACCATACTTAAGAAACAAATAGTTGAAGACAGAGGGCAATAATATCAAATTAATTAACGTCAAAGCACTCAAGTAGGACAAATCAATCAACGATTGGAAAATCAACGTTTAATGAGCAAAGAAATTAGCTAAGAGTGCCACTTAAAAATTATATAATGAATATTACAATTTGAAGAAGAGCATTTGCAAATTACAAACAAATTTGAGACTGAGCACAATATTTTAAATTGTAACTAATTGTGGTGTTTTAAGCTTTAAATAAGCTTAAATTAGTTCACTTAACACATACAGACTAAAATGCAATGTGCTTCTAAAACTATTATTAATCAAATGAATAACAAAATCGCGAGAGGAAATCCTCAAGGTACATTTTGGAAGAACGCACTGGTTTGGCTTAAATATAACAAACTAAGCTGCTGTGATAACATGTTCTGTAAACATGGAATATAGAAACTCTCAATCCTACGATGAACGTGCATTAAACTCAGAAGGGAGTACAATCTTATTATTTATCTGAAAGGTATATTTGCAAGTCAATCAAAATAAATTAAAAATATATATACATATATACATATTATAAACTTGTCATATTTTATGATATCTTTGAAACATGATAACTTTCATAGTTTTGCTCACACATATCCCTTTTCAAATGCTTTAAGTGACTGCCAAAAGTTTGAGAGACGAGACGAGTTTTAAGTTAAACAGAAGTGAAAACTTTGCTGCCCTCGTTGACCACAACACGTAAATTACAAAACACAACAACGGACGACAGTTTCAACTAAATTTTGTCGCACGAGCTAACACACACTTTGCACAGTAACTCTTAAACACACACACATATACACTAACGAAGGCTATAATTTGAAAGCACACATACAACAACAACAACAAAAAAAGAAGAATTTGCAGCTACTTCATTACGCTGAAGCTCACTTGGCTCTAAGCGACAATGGAGCCGACAAATGCGGGGTCCTTTAATCCTGCCCAGGCACGCACTTGTACAACTTTTACATAACAAACTGCAGTAAACGTTAAAATTGCAGTCAACAACAACAACAACAACAGCAGCAACAACACACGCACACCCACACATCGACAAGCAAACAAACACACGTACATCAACTTACACACACCCACGCACACAAACAATCACATGGCCAACTAGCAGAGTATTAAATAACTCCTACAAGTATGCAACGCTTTTTCCCGTTTTTTGCGTTTGAGATTCCAGCAAAACTTTTGAACGCACTCGGCACAAAAAAGAAGCAGAACAGCAAGTAAAACATGCTGCGAATTGTTTTACTGCCTTTTTATTGCACATTCAGTCCGTGTGGAGTGGCTGAGAACAAGGCCAGCAAACTTTCATCTAGCCTCGACTTTCTCTAAGATACAGTACTCGAACACCCACGTTCAACAGCTAATTATGACCTGTAAATGTAGTATCTTGAAAAACGTGACTCACATCTCGTCCCTTGCTGTGTAGCGTATCGTATACCTCCGGTCTGCCCTCAATGTTCTTGAGACGCATTGGCTTTCGCATCAGCAAACTGCGTCCTTCGTCGTCCAAGTGCATGAAGCTGCAATTGAATAAATATACAAATTAAGGAAATTAACATTAAATGATATTGTTTTATACAATTATACAGGCCTGTTCCAAATTCCACTTCCGAATCAATTTTATTAAAATCTGTATTGCATACTTTTAGGTTAATTGAACAAATATATTCAATTCTAGTATGCTCTAAAAAGTATGCTACACACTTTTCTACGAAAACGATTCAAAAGTGGAATTCGGAACAGGCCGGAATAGCTTTTGGATACACCCGACTGCGATATACTCATTTTTTTAGTCTGATCAATCAAGGAAGTGATTAGTAGTGCATGTACCTAATTTGGTGACTCTAGGTGTAAAACTGTGGTAGAAATAGTTTTTTTGCCGTTTGAGGAGGAAGAGGTGGGGGGTGGGGGGAGATCTTAACACTTTGTCTGCCTATGGTATATACCAACATGTATACCAAGTTTGGTTGCTCTAGCTTAAAAATTGTGTAAAAACCTGCGTTCATGCGGACAGACGGACGGACGGACGGAAATTTAGCAAACCCAATATACTCTTTTTTCTTTTTTTTTTAAATTAAAAAAAGAGTATAAAAACATTGTTATTTCATTATCATATGGCTATCTCTGTTGTAAGAGTAAGTAGTTATATTATAGTCAAGCAAAATGGAGCTCTTACAGCTATTGTCAGTGTCTGAACCCATATTTACACTTTAACATTCAAGAGCATTAGTTTCAGTTACTTAGGTGCAATATGTGGGTATGATAAATGTAAGACTTACCTGCCGGCACGCGAACGATAATCCTGGGACATTTTTCTTGACTGTTGGTTTTTGGGTGTGGGTGAAAGTTCACGCGAACTTTTGCTGGATGCGGTGCCGCTACCCGAGGCGCCCGCAGCATTCACGCCACCGTGTCCTTGTGCTTGTGCTTGTGCTTGTGCTTGTCCCTGTCCCTGTCCCTGTCCAGGCACGCCATCATCAAACTCCACAACGATGCTGGTGTTGGTGCCACGACGTTCTCGACCCGGCAATGGTGAAGTTGTTGAGATGCTGGAACGCTTAGGGTGCTTCAATGGCGTGCCGCCACCGCCACCGCCGACGCCGACACCGCTGCCAACCGCTGCAATTGGTGCTGCGTTTGCGGTCGTACCGGACGCGCCTTTGCTGTGGTCCACTTCATGAGAGCAGGAGGAGATGCCCTCAAGATTTGTGTTCAAGAGCCCATTGCCATTTAGCGTTGGCGTTGCCTGTGCTTTGATTTTGTTCTTGTTTTGTTCAACTGACGCTGCTTTTGGTGTGGGCAGCGGCGACTGTTGCTGTTGTCGCTGTTGTTGTTGTTGCTGCTGCTGCTGCTGCTGCGCATTTGAAGTACGCTTGATGGTCACAAAGCGCAGATTCTCAAATATCGATGTGAAATGTTGCGACATGTTGTTTGGCTTGTGCTAACCTGACCCACAGACTTTTTCTACTGTTTTCTTCTTTTCTTTTTTTTTGTATATTTTGATTGCTCGACTCGTTTATTTAAAATGCAACCTTCTGCAGCACAGGTGAACTTGAAACCCTCTCGTGCGCCGTCAAAGTTTTGATTAAATTCTCTTCAGCAAAAAAATATATATATATGGTATAAAGCGAAAAAGAACTTAGAAAAAAAAAACAACAAAACTTTGGCTTGTTGATTTTCTGGGAGCTGCCGACGCCTTTATGCCACAACCAATTGGTTTCCAGTTGTTGTTTCTTGTTGTTGTTGTTTGACTTCCTGCAGATTGAAAACTTTAAACGAACATTAGATAAATTGCCACAGAATTAAGCAAAAGGTGAATTTGGTAATAAAAGATGAGAAGCAGAAAATGGCAAGAAAACGATTTAAGCTGTTGAAAATTTTATATTTATTTTAAAAAAAACCTTTAAAATGATTTAAATTTTGAATTCCACTTTCGAATTAATGTTACAGAAGTAAACGAACACAAAAGAAACCTAGAGCAATGAATTATATCCTGCTCTTAAAAGTATGCTATATAATTTTCTGTCAAATTGATATGTAAGTGGAATTGGGAACAGGCTTTATCAGGGCTTTCCAACCGAATACCAATACTTAGGTGTCACAGAATTCTCCTTGCGTTGGTTTAAAAGCTCCCGTGTTTTCTCAAGAGATTTGGGTAAATTCAACCACAAAAAAAATTGTTAAAAATAAAAGCAATCTAATGAAAAGTAAACTATTTTTTCTAAGTAATTTGCACTTATTTTTATTAAGATTTTATTGGATAAAGTTATTAGTTTGGCATTTACAGTGCAAATCAACCGGCATAGGGTTGTCTACTTGCTTCAACTTTGAACACAGAACTTCGAAAATATGAAATCTTTCAAACTCCTGTGACACCTGCGGTTTTTTTCAAGAGATTTACAAACCAACCAAAGCCAAAACCTCTAAGGATTTCCGTAGCACGACCGTATATTCTAAAACTGAACAGAAACATCGAAATTCTCATTTCTGAATTCAAAATCCTAAGTTGCTGAATAATTAAAAAATCTAAAAAAATTGTATGAAGTTGGTAAATCTAAATAAGCTAATATATCGTTTATCAATGACACGCAATCAAGAAAAACTTAATCAAATTCAATTTTATAAAGAAATATTTTATAAAATAAAAATTCGAAATACATAAATATTGTATTGGAATAAATTTAAAATGTATTAAATTTATATTTTTACAATTCACCCATAGTAAGTTCTAGAGTCAAATATACTTTTGGCTTCATGCTAATTTTTTTTTTTTTTTTTTTTTTTTGTTTTGCCCTTAAATTTAGTGCACTAAGCCAAGTTCCATTTGATACGCTTCAATAAGTTTAAAGCCCTTAACAACGCTTTCAATTGTAATGAATTTGTATGAGTTTATTGCGTGAGCTGCTTGCCGATCCCAATCCACTTAACTTTCAGTAGTTTCACTTTTAAATCCTGCCACATCCTCTCCAGCTCATTAACTTTCAAATCAAGCTACATTTACTGCCAACTGACTTTTCCACAGCAACAATTCCCGTAACTATAACTCAGCTCAGGGCACATCTTTGGACGTTTTTGCCTTCTGAGAGAGAGAGAGAGTTTTCTTGGTTTTGTAAAACTTCTGTGTTTCATTTAGCTCGAGGCTAGATAAGTGCGATGTTGGCTCTGCCGGCACTTAGTAGCAATTAAAAGTATCTTTATGGCAATTTCCCGTCTGTTGAGCAACGAAAGCCACAAACTAAATTTCCACTTTCTGCTGTGGCTTAATTATGTGCGGCTGCAACCTAAATTGCTTAATCAAAACCAGCTCAGCCTGAGACAGTCTATGAAAATTCAATTACAACACCTTTAAATTGTTCGAAAATAGATTCATTTTTCGGAGTTTATCCATATTCTAACGCCTACTCAAAAACTTTTGCACAGCCATTTCTCGGGCAACAGCTGTGAACCCTTTTGTTTTCGCTAAGCTGCATTTGAGAGCCCTAAAGCCTTAACCGTCACATTAACATCCATATTTGAGCACTTTTCACGCTCACTTGGCACAATCTGTTCCAAGTTTTTTGAGACAACACACATACAACATTTTCATCAAAAGCCTTTCATTTTGTTAACTCATTCGCGCCTGGTTCCGCAGCTGTTCTTATCTCAAATACATCATCAACTGTAGGCCAGGTAGTGTTATAGTAGAGGGTGTCATTAGTACCAACTTTTGAGCCAACTGGCTGAGCTAAAAGCAGCTGTGACCTTATGAACTTGCTATAGTCATCATTAATATGCAAAAAGTCACAACATTTTGTGGCAATAAGGATGCGCTGACGCACAAGTTCTAGATTTCATTTTCAACCATAAGTTACATATTTTGAAATATATATAACAAAATATTAATGTTAAACTTGTGATGCAATAAACTTGACTTAAGAGCAAATGTAATAAAAGTATAATCAGGCCTGTTCCGAGCTCTTATTCCGTTCGAAATTTGCTTGCAGCTCTGAAGTATTCTAAACACCAAAAAAATTGTACTTTTTTGCCTGCGGAATGAAAAGTAATTCTCAGAATACACAAGTCATAAAAAAACCAATTCTTAAACTCAATTTTCTTATATACACCATCATATTTGAAAAAGAATTAGTCAATTTATTCATTGAATGAAAGACAAATAACATTTATAATATTAAATTGTCTGTTAAACAGAAGAGAAAGCGTGAAAGAAAACGTAGCTGTTCTCGGTTCAGCAATGCCTACTAGACTTTTTACTCCCTGTTCCCATTAAAAATGGGAAAAAGGGAGTTATAAAGTACTGCAAATGTGTGTAACAGGCAGAAGGAGGCATTTCCGACCATATAAACTATATATATATTCTTGATCAAGATCAACAGCCGAGACGACCTAGCCATGTCCGTCTGTCTGTCCGTATGAACACACAGATCTCGGAGACTATAAGAGCTAGAGACACCAAACTTGGCATGCAGTTTCCTGTATACCATACGCAGATCAAGTTTATTTCAAATTTCGGATGCACAGAACCGTAGTTCGTAAATCGTTCGGAATTCGTTCGTTTTTACGTTTCAATGCTGAATTGAATTTGGAATATAAATGAATTTAAATGAAATTATCCATAGCAACAACGCGACTTATCATCAAATTCTTAATTTAATTTGTAATATTAAGCTATATTTCTTTTACCTTAGAATAAGACTCAACAGAATGTTAACTGTGTCTAACTATCTTGAATACTTTTATTTATTGTGTGGCTTTTGTTTGCTGTCATATTTATGGACAATAACTTTTTTCAATTAAAATAGTTTATGCTTGTGCAGCTGTTGGACTTTGTTAAATGCTGAAACTAAGTCCAAAAACAGCGTTTGAAATGAAATCTCCAAATAGAAAACAAAACTGCTAATTTATGTTTAATTTAGACTGATTTGTGGCAATCAAAATTGCAATTAATTTAATTTTAAACACCTGTAATGTGAAGCCGATAATCGCGCTATTTTTGCGCACATGAATAATAACATTAAAGCATATGCACACACACACACACACATACACACATCAAATGTTGATGCCACCAACTGTTGACCACTAACTGAATTGGTTGACTGAATCGGTATCCATTGAACAAAATTTCAGATAGCCTTTGATTTGTGACTGGCACTGGCACTGGCATATACATGTGTATTCGCATTCGTATTCGTATGCGTATTTGCATGTTTTTTCCTGAGTTGCATAAACATTTTGCATGCTGGCATTAAACAAAGCCTGCTGATAGCTCTGATGAGCACTCGACGCACATTTAAATTCAAATCACAAGCATAAACATTCGCTTTGATTTGCAGACAAAACAAGTCAACACACCCACACACAAAAATCTCAACATTTCTCTATCGCTATCTCAATTGTTATTGCTATTGTGCTTAAGTCAAGGAAAATGATGAACCGCATTTTTGGTTTATTTTTGTTTAATTTGTTTTGTTTGTTATTTGTGTGTGTGTGTTGTGTTGTGTTGTGTTGTGTTTGTGGTTCAAGCACTTTTATATTATATGTTAGCTCATTGTTGGCTGTGCTAATCAATCAATCAATCAATTAATTGCCCTCTTTGATGATATACTTGTATGTGTAAGTCTATTTTCATTGCTGATAGCTAACAGTTGTGACTGTTTTGATAGCTGTTGGCAATTTCGGCACTTAGTCAAAGTGATTGAATATGTTCAAGTTCTTGGTCAAATGACACTGTTCGAGTGGGTTTTTACGAATTTATTGAGAGGCAGTCATGAGTAGGAATGTATTAGAAAAAATAATGTCAGCTTAATTTCAACTGTATTTGAAGCGTTAGTAGCACACATATTGTGGTGTTTTCAATTGTAAATATGTCTTTCCAAAAATCATTTTGCAAGTGTTTTTTTAATATAAGTGCAATAATATTTGTTTTTTTTTTTCGGAAGCGTAGTCACTGCCTAAACTCTTTACATTAAATCCTTCAAGCCTCAGCACGTACGAGTATTCGCAACCACTTTGCAATACAACAACGGCAGCTATTCTCAATCATCGTTTTAAATCCAATCAATTGCTTTAAAATAAACTTGAATAAAATCAAAGGCGAACCGAAACAAAACGACAAATGCTGCAAATCCTGAATGCTTTTCGTATTATCTCAAATGACAACACAGCAGCGACAAAAAAAAAAAAAATACAAAAATGAAAGAAAAACCCCAACTGCAATTCAAAGCGTCGCACAATTGGAAGACAAAGGCAAAGGCAAAGGCGAAAAATAAAAATAAAATAAACAAAAAAGTACACAAGTACCGTACACAATGCAAAGGGAACAGCAAATCTGTTAAGAAAACCCATTTAAATGTTCAAAACCTGAGCCAAAACAAGTCGAATAAAAAAGTGTTGCATACTTTTGCGGCCGGATATAAAAGTGTTGCCTGCTTTTGGGGGCAGGTGCAAAATGGGGCCATGCATATGCACAAATTTATAATGTTTGGGCCTGTCATATAACTTAGGCCAGAGATCGCTTTCAGTTCATTTTTTCTCTGCTGCAAATACACAAATTGAAGAAGCAACTTGATAAACTGTGGCTGCCTTCAAAAATATGTTATAAAATTTGAAGGCGCCGTAAAGTAGACAGGATATAGACAGGCAAAGCAAGTAGGCTGACTATCATAATATAATATGATGACCTGCGGTTGGTCTTTTTTTTTTCTTTGCCGCCAAAATAAAGAAAAAACTGGCCGACCAAGTGAGTTACCCGCACCAAGCTGCCAGCTGCACACTTTCTTTGGGTTTAATATATGAAAGGATGGCGGCGCTAAAAGGTTCATCCTTTGAAGACGGTCCCTGTGTGTTATTTACAAACAGCATCAAGTATGCGTACTTGCTGTTAGAAAGTTATATAAAATAAATATTCGCACTTTGTTTGGCAAAAACATAAAAAAAAAACGCCATTCTTGGCTCATGTCAGCAGCAGCAGCTGCGGCGGCTGTTTTGCTTGCCTGTTCCCCTTGTCAATATTTATACTATATTGTTATTTGAAATTGATATGTAAAAGCTGACTGAAAATATTCATTATATGAATACCCGTCGTGTTATGCACGTAAAAAAAATAAAAAAAAATTTATGTATATAAATAAGGGCGTATTTGATTTGCGCAAGGCAAAGCTCATAAAAGGGTTGAATAAATAACTGAAATTACGACAGCAACAAAAGAAATTAAATAATATTTATTTATACAAAATATTTTCATATTAAAATGAAGAAAACCATGTGTGCAAACATTTAAATAATTTGTTATCTGAGCTGCATCAACTTGAAATGATTGAATTATAGCTCTTTTTGGTAGCAAAAATTAATTGAAACTCTTTCAAAAAAATAACCTTTTTCTGCCATATAATAATATATATAAAATATATTTACTGTAATAACTAATTATGTGCAATTTATATTGAATTGTATAGTTTTTTTGTTGACTGAGCTCTTAATGCAATTGCACATGTTTCGTACAGAATTGTCAACGTTTGAATATAAAATTATCTGGCCTATTACGAATATTAATTTCGACTAAATTTTGAAGAAAAGTAAGCTTAAGTCGAACAAGTCCCAATTTTTTTAATTAAGAATATAAATAAGACAATATTTAGCTTTTGATCTGCTGTATAAATATTATAGAAATCCATAAGAAACAACATAGTTATACACTTAAGTGCAAAAACTTGACCCATATAACGCATTTTTGAATAAGACTTGAATAGAAATATGCGCTTTTAAGAGAAGTTTTAGAATATCAGCGTAACACGGTTTACGCATATGTCGACTTAATCCGTGTGACAACAGATATAAGTGTATATATATAATACAAACTATAAATAATATAACATTCAAGACAAGTAAAATTGCAGTTATTTAACTATAAATAATAAAAATCAGTTGTCAATTGAAACAGAAGAAGATTCGAATTTGTATTTCACATTCAATTAAAACAAGTGTCGACTAGACGCTGGTAAATTGAGTAAGAAAGTATTGTTTCAGTAGCTTTGAACAATGAATTCCTACTTGATTTAATACAAAATTCAGCTGTAAACAAATACCAAAAGAAATATTTGAAGTTTATTAACAAAGATATTGTCAGTTGATATAAAAAAGTCTTTGTTACAAGTCGCTGGTATAACTTTAAAGTAAAACTATTTCATTTCAATTTGAATATACAAATGAAAGTCAAACATTGCGAGAAAGCATTTTTAATTTAAGCATGTAATAATAAGTGACAAAGATAGGCGTCCATTTGACAGACACACACACACACCCACACACACACATACACACGCAGTTGTGACAAAAGTGAAAGGAGCACTGGCAGCATAGGAAGTGGAAGTGGAACTGGAAGTGGATATGGAGGGCAGATGTTGCTCCAAAAGTGGAGCAAACTTTGCTGACTTGCTTAAAAAAAACGTAACGTGTGTTTAAAGCGTCTGCTCTGCCTGGTTAATTGTTTCTCAAATGTTGTTCAATGGCGCAGGGAAATCGAGTTATGAACAGTTCTTGAGAGTTACTTCAAAGTTAATTATTGCTTTAATTAATGTTTCAACTCCTTTGGCACAAGGATGCTTTGCTAAATGTTTTGTGCTGATACAAATTTACAAAGGCTAATTGTGGGCACAGTTAAGTGCTTGGCCCATTCCTTGGCCGCTTGACATCAAATAGATGATTTATTTGGCTCTTAATTAATTGACTTCATTTGGAAAAACAATTTTGAGTATTTTGATTTGATTGACACAGCAGCCAATTTATTTAATGATTTATTTAATTGCAAATTTAATGTGCAACATTTGACAATGGTCACATTAATCGATGGTCCTTTTTGGATTATGTTTTGGACACACAGTTTGAAAGATTATTGAGGCTTAGCAATTAGGTAGTAATTATGCAATTATATTTCGGAGCTGCACTCATTTTGAACATTTGTGCACTGTACATATAAGTACAATACTTCAACAAAATCAGCTTATCAAATGCGAAATATAAACAAAGCTGTTTAACCTGCCGTGTGTAGTTAATTAGTTGAGAAAATCACTCGGCATTCAAAAATAATTTAGCAGCTTAACTGAGGAATACAGTAATTAACTTTTGAGGGAAACTCACAAAATAAACACCATTTGGAATGAGTTTCCTTTGTGGCTTTAATTGCTTTAACAATTGTTTAAATATTATTCGAGCTAAAATTGTAAGAAATCAGTGGTTAGATACAAATTTAAATGGTCTTTAAATAAGGCTTAATTTAATTTAAATGTTTTTAAAACTAAAATATATATTTTATAAAAAAGCCAAGGAATTTTCACAATTAACAATGTTTCCTAATTATCGCTCAGTTAAGACATCATTCATATGTTCTTTATTTTTCAGTTAATTAGTTTTTTTGTGACATTTAAAAAATAAATAAAATAATTAATTTTGTTTAATGTTTTTGGATGAGTGTAATTGAAATAATCATTTGGAAAAACATTTTTAAAATTCGCTTGGTTTACCTTTGAATATTATATTTTAAGAAAAAATATAATTAGTTTATTTAGTTTTATTTATTAAATATTGTTCTGCTTATTAGTTTATCTTTATTATTGAATTAATTGTTTTATTTTTGATTCACATATATTCTATCACACACATCTCAAAAAAAAAATTTCAAATTTATACTATCTTATTTTGATTATCATGTTGGTCCACAATCAGTTTCAAGTTTCATTTGGATTTTGTTTTAGATTTTTAGGTTTTCAGCTCGATCCAACGAACTCGAGCGCCGCGCGTTAACTGAAGCTAAGGCAGCAACGCAGCATCCTTAAATAGCAGCAGCAGTTGCTCCTACCACAGGACCGCCACACGCAGCACGGTCGTCTTCAAAGTCAACAACCATTGGACACAGCATCGCATCCGTTCACCATTGGTGTAAAGCTTAAATCCCATACACAAAACTGTTGTAAAACTCACCAATGATGGTTTGCGACTTGGCTAAAGACTGGAATAATTGTTGACGGGCAGCAACTTGGCTAAAAACTGGAATGATTGTTGTGACGCGCCGTGCGAATACAACAGGTGTTCCAACAAGCAGCTAGCTAAAGGGAAATCCCCCCGTTGACACCTTAAATAAAATTCATTGCATTTGTTTAAATATTTATTTTTAAAAGCGCACTTTTTATTTCACTCTTTGCGTACTGCGAACGCATTTCATAATATAAGTATTTTTATTGCTGAAAAATGCGTTGAAATTCTTAAACGATTTCAAATATTTTTCCACAACATTCCATCAAAATAAAATAATTACAACAATAAATCTTAGCAATAAGTGAACACGAAAAAAAAATGTTGCACTTAAAAATAGCCTAATTTATAGTTATATAATTATTAATATACCCTACACGCCCTAATCATAAACAAATAAACTAGCATAGCCAATTGATTGCTTTTTTTGTTATATACAATTTGTTTTTCAAGTTGAATAATTCAATAATTTCATTAAGTATGTTACAGTTAACTTGAATAGTTTTTTTCTCTGTTTGTTTGCCACAGATTAAAATTGGAAGAGCTTACAATTACCACACAGTTGTTGTTGTTGTTGCTATTGTTGCTGTTGTTGCTGTTGTTGCTGTTGTTGGGGGGATGCAGATGCTGGACGTGAAGTTCAACTTTGACTCCGCCGGATGATATTGCTTTTGATGATTTGTGCAGATTATTTTCGAACGCCTTTAGTTGCTTTGACTTGCTTTTTCCAACGTTGTTGTGATTGTTGATGATGATGTTGTTGTTGATGTTGTTGTTGTTGGTGTTGTATATATACAGGTATACAATAGAGAGACAAGACATTAGTATAAAACTTTATAAATAATTTAAACAAATAACAAACATTAAAGCTAAAGCTTAAGAGTTACTTTTAAAAGAAAATATGATAAAATGGGGAAAAACAAACACAAGGAAATGTCGGTCCAGGCCTTTAGGACTTATGGCTTCCGAGGTTTGTTTTTTCGTGTTAATTGTTAAATATATATATATATTTTTTTTTGTTAATATGGTTGTTGTTAATTGCTTTTCGTATCTGTGTATTATACAGGCTTGTTGCTTTATTTCACACTCATTCTGTTCAGTTTAGTTCTATTGCATAAAGTTCACATTTTTTCACCTTGCACTTGCACTTTGCATAGTCTCTTGTTTTTTCCTTTCGAATTTGAAGTTTTGACAGTTTCACTTCAGGCAGAAACACCTGCTAAAACCTAAAACATGTGATGAACAACGATGAAAAGATGTTCAGCACATGTCCGGGCCCTCAGCTATAGGTACGAATGGTATGCCTTTGGGATGAATCCGCACCTATGGCCGCTCAGTACGCACAGGAGAGTCTTATGAAACTCAATCCTGCGTTTCGGAAAATTGCAGATTTGATCTTAATATATAGCAGCATTCATGATGATTCTCTGTTGCATTATCAGCACCGTTCATAGATTTTTGCAAGTTGCGTTTATCATGCTGCTTGTCCTGCTCTTGGGGATCCTCTGACTTCCGATTGCTTAATGACTTTCAAGCATTTCCAGTGCTGAGTCATCTAGCGTCTAGATAAAATCAACGCGCAGCTTCAGTTTAATAGATATTCCATATGACGATTTTTAAAAATTTTTGGAAATTAAATCATAAAATTTTGAAATTTTTATGATATATTGATGGAAATTTCTGTTGGAAATCCGTGAACCAAGCTATTGTGCTGTTTCCAGAATCTGAGATTCTATTATTGCCTTGATTGTTTCGCATTAACCTAAATCCTTTAGCGCTCAAATATCGATGCGGAACTCCACATATATTTGAACGTTTGCAGCTTTTCTCGTAATCCATATGAAGAATTCAACGATATTCAGGAAATTCGATTATTGAAACGTAGAATTGTGATGAATTGTGTCGAACAAGTGCAGATGAAATATTAATTGCAAATCCTGGAGAATGTGAACCGACGACGTGGTATTTGGTATGTATGCAGAGGGACGTCCAAGTTGCATTGGGGGCAGAACCGAACTGAGATACATTTGAGGAGATTGGACCGAATGTATATGTATATTAAAAATTGTTCGATTAGAATAGTGTGCATTATTTATACTTGCAGACACTTTCTAAACTATACGCAGGGGCACGCGCACTACTAATCAATAAAATATATGTACACAGAGGGGGGGGACGAAAAGGAGGCTAAAATAGAGAAAGAGGTAGCCGCATCGATTTCACAAGATTTACGCGTCCTGCTCGGGACGACAACAAAACGGAAATCGAAATCGAGTGTAGGTCTGTTTGTTTGCGTATTGTCTTTTTTTTTTGTGAACGCTCGTTCGCATCACACATTTTGTTGCCGCTTTGTATGAAAATACCCAACACACACACTTTTCCAAGTGCGCTTCAAATGGCAATGGCAGCTGCATTTTTGCAATCAATTTGAGCGCCATCTGCGGCATAGGGTAAACTGAACGTATCCAGCCATTCTTTGCACTTCTCAGTGCTTTCAAAGGCCAACACGTTCGAGACATAGTCAACTGTAATGTTCGGACGATAACTGCAAAATCAAAGAACAAAATCAACTTTAGTATGTGTAAGAGTTATCAAAAATATTATATGTTACATACGATTTAATAATTATGCGCAGTGCTGCTTTGCGCTCGCGTTCCAGGAACCATTCTATCATGTGACCTGACATGAGCGGCGCCGTTTTATACAGATCAAAGAGTTTACAATAGTTGCCCAGCGACCAAGCGGAACGAAATTGTAAAGCGTGCGCAATGGCAGGATTCTCGCGCTGATCAGTTGTTATCGAGCGCAGCACAGTTGTGATGTCTATGGAGAGCATAATTAATTAATATATTAGTTCAAATTGATCAAAAATACTGTTCAACTGGAACAAATCTGTTTTTAAACACACAAACAAAACTCATAAAATTAGTCATGGCAGTGAACTGATTTTAAAATGTATTAGCGTCAGATTTTCATAAGTATTTGTTAGGGTTGTAAAAATCAATCGATTAACGAAATGAGTACTCGAAATCACCGATATTTTTTACAAATTGATAAATATATAAATTTTTTAAACTTTGAATATTTTGATAGGTTGAATTCTGGTAAAAATAAAAATGATTTGTTTTTGATATGTTTTTAACAAATACTATATACAAATAACTAATTCTTATATTAAAATAAGATTGAACTGAATGAAATATCATATAAATAACGTACCCAAGGTATTTTTCGTGAATATGTAATAGATGATACGATAGGCGGTAAACTCAAGCGAATTGCAGCTGTTGCCCAGCTCCAAGTAAAGCATCTTGAGCTGCGTCTGGCACTGATTGAACTCTTCGTGATCGCCCTTCTCCATGGCAATGCGTGCATGCGTCTCATAAACCTCCACAGTGAACTTATCGCGAATACCTTGGACCTGCAAGTTTTCAATTGTTAGTTATATATCTGATGAGTTGCCAGTTAAAAGTTGAAACTTACAGTCAAATCCTGGCGTATAGACTTCAACTGATCACACGCATAATGATAGTCGTGATTCGTACGCCACTTGCCCTTAACATTGGCCAGCGAATGGGTGAGGACCTCAACGGGTCGAACATCCGATGCGGATGGCGCTTTGGTCAGCCGCAAGAATGACTTTTCTAAATCCCTACATGTGCCTACAATATGCAAATTGAGTAAATCTAAGCCCGCTGCACCCGCAACGGCATCATCCACGTAGAACATTCCCGAATTTGAACGGGCTGACGCCGCCATGGCCATAAATTTCTTCTTATTCTTGGCCGTCGTGAGACCAAACGGTGAGCTTGCAATTGCGACGACAGATTTCTTAGCCGAGCCACTGCTCGACTGTGAGAAACGTGCCGCACGCTGTTGCAAGCGCGCTGTGTCATCATCAACGGCACCGCCCACCGACGACGACGATGTGGCATAAAAATGCGGCGTCTTCTTCTTATTACCCCCCGCATTTGCAGCTGCAGCGGCCGCATTTGCCGCTCGCTTATTCCTCTTCATCAGTATTTTCTGCTGTTTCTTTGACAGATTCGAGTTAATCGGTATATAATCGCTGCTCATTGAATGCGAATCATTATTTTTGCGCATCATCTTACGTGCTGGAGTACTGCTGACGCTAACGCTGCTGCTGCGCGAACGCGAATGGGATCGGGAGCGCGGTGAACGGGAACGTGACGAACGCGAACGTGGTGAACGGGAACGTGAATAACGTTTCCTATTATTGTATTTCGTAGCTGAGCATGTGGACGTTGTCGGTGACCTGCAAAGGGAATCATTGAAAATACAAAATGTTTAGCTTTATTAGGTATTTTCATAATTTGAAATTATGATAAGCATGTTGAATCAGCATCATTCAGCACATTCTCTCAATTATGACATAATTAAAGCCCGATTTCTTATGCTTATTTAGCAATACAGGAATCGCTCGCAAATTAGAACGCTTTAGTTTCAGAGCTGTTCTATTTGGCGAACAAGCAAGCAAATCTATCTAGATATGTACCTTGGCAAAAAGGAAATTTTGTAAAAAATTGTAGATAATGCTAAAACTCAGAATTGGTAAATTTAGTCGACTGATCGAAATCATGGCTGTTATATGTTATAACATTCCGATCCGGTCGATTCTGACATTTGCGCCACTTGCAGCAAAAATAAGCATTTGTGTCAAGTTTCATCAAGATAGCTTTACAATTGAGAAACTACTTGTAATACAAACCGACGGACAGACAGACAGACAGACAGACATGGTTAGTTCGACTCAGCAGTTGATGTTGATCAAGAATATAAATACTTTATACAGTCGGATCTTGACTCTTTGTCTGCCTATTGTATATATCAACATGTATACCAAGTTTGGTTGCTCTAACTTCAAAACTGTGTTCATACGGACATTTCACAAAAACAATATACTCTTTTTTCAAAAAAATTGAAGAAGAAAAAGTATAAAAATGTTAAATGCTCGCAAACTATAATTTTCTATTCAAATGCATGGAAAACGCCAATTCTATTTTGTGCAAAGTTCTAATTTTCGAACGTTTTCAATTTAGAGCGACCATTATACTATGAAAACTAAGAGCAAACATAAAATATTTTAAATACATCTCGACAATGCAAAACAAATTATATATATAATTTAACAATTTGATAACTGCCCTGATCCATGTATTGTTTGAACACAAATTCTATATATATAAATATATATATAAAACATATACTTACCGCGAACGACTTCTGGAGTATCGGGAGGACTGCTGCTGCTGCTGATGTGCGTAGTTGCCATTGGAAAACTTGTTAAAAGCGTTGAGCTTCTGCTTAAATTGATTGCCATTTGGCGACTTTTGGCTAGGCTTATGTGATGAATGTGGCTGCTGTTCGTGTTGCTGTTGCTGTTGTTGCTGCTGTTTCTTGTTAAAGTAGTTGCTGCGCTGTGGCTGCGGAGGTGTTACGCTGCTCAGGACCACATCGATGCCATCGCGTTCGCTGTGCACCGTCGGCATGGGCTCATTGTCCCAGTCGCGTGTCCAGAGCTCATTGCGATTGGCAGCAGCAATTATTTTGCCTTTGAGACATATATCAATCTGATCCTTATCCAAATCAGTTGTGCACTTGGAATAGCAACGTGCTACATATTGATTCAAAGAGTCTGGCCACGAGTCATTCGAGGCCATTTGGAAGCAACTATTGGGACGCTTAAAGGCAGCTGATTGTTGCACTGATTGAAGTTGCTGCAATTGTGGCTGAGGCTGAGATTGAGATTGCTGTTGTTGGTTTGATGGCTGTGGCAGCAATGGTTGTTGCTGTGGCTGAATTGTCTGTGCCTCCAGTGCAGCTATTGGTGATTGTTGCTGTGGTGCAACAATAGCAGCTGCTGCTGCTGCAGCTGTAGCTGCAACTGTTGCTGTTGGTATTATTAAGGGTAAGGGGGGTGGTGGTTTGCTCAGATCGGGCGTGGGCGGCACAATTGTTGAAGCAAATGATTCAAATGGATTTAAAAGAGGAGTGTGCTCATATGCAGCTGATTGTTGCTGCTGTTGTTGTTGATGTTGTTGCTGGTTGTTCATATTGTTGTTTTTGTTATTGCGCTTGCGCTTCTTTTTGTTATTGTTGTTATTGTTGTTATTATTATTATTATTATTATTGTTGTTATTATACATATTGATTTGCTGCTGCTGTTGTTGTTGTAGCTGCTGCTGTTGCTGCTGCAGCGGATTTGGCGCACTTGCCAAACGTTTTTGATTCAAATTCAAATTGAAGCGAATGCCGCCAAAATTCTTTTGTTGCAGCTGCTGCTGCAGCTGATTTTTATTACCTGGCTGTGCTGGTGGCGGCGGCGGCGGTGGCAGCGCTGTAGGCAGCGGCGGTGCCGACATTGCATTGCTAAAACCAGGCGGCGCATTTGATGAGCTGATGGTCGATGTTACCTGCTGCTGTTGTTGTTGTTGTTGCTGTTGTTGCTGCTGCTGCTGTTGCTGGTAGCGTATATAATATTGATAATATTGCTGATAATGCTGCTGATAAGCGGCTGCATTGCCGCCATGTTGCTGCCACCAGGCATAATTGCTCCACTGTTGCTGCGCAGCGGCTGAGTTTGGCTGCTGCTGGCCTTGCTGTTGTTGCTGCTGTTGTTGTTGCATTTCTTGCAGTTGGGGTATTAGTGGCGGCGGTGCGCTCATCGCATTTGACATTTTGCACCGTTGTATTGTACGTGTTTGTGTGAGTACAACCTTTAACCTTTTTTTTTGGAACTTACCTTTTGCTGAATATATATATATATATATAGATATATATATATATATATACTTGGTCGTGTTTGAAACCGAAACTACGTTGCCGCACCTTTTTGCGTTGCAAGGAAAGAAACCCATAGAAATAAAGGGAAGCAAGAGAATGTTAAACTGCCTATTATGGTATCAATGTATATATGTATGCGTGTGCTTGCACAGGCATGTGTCGTGTGTACGCCATTTTGTATTTTTTTCTTCAATTTTGCTTACCCAAGTCACTCTTCGTGGCCTATATAATTTTCAAATTCACAATGGGCCCTACACACGTTTGGCTTGATTAAAACACTTGCATAAACTAACGCGCACAATTGTATGCTTTCTACACATTAAATAAATAAATGTTCTTGGCATTTATGGCACGAAAAAAAATTGATTTCTGAAAAGACATCCACTCATTGGGTGATATTTTTTTGTGTCAGAGACAGAGACGTTTGACGTTCTCAATATCGATTTCATTTGACTGCCGATAGCAAAGCTACAGGGTTGAAAAAAAAAATTGTCGATATATTAGTTTTAAAAATAAATAGTCGTATGCTTTTGACATCGCTTACCTATCGTGATGCGATTTTATTTCAACAGAAAATCAACTAAAATTCGATTTACATGATGCATTTCCATGCATGCAAGTCTTAGTTTTGTGCAAGGGAGGTTGGAAAGAAAACGGGTGAGGCAAAGATGCGCATCAACCAAAATGCGCAATTCTGTCGTTTTACTCTCATTTCAACATCATGACTGATAATAGTCATGAGTGACCGATCTGCTTGTGGGCTTAGTATAAAAAGTCTTAAATATTTATGAATGGGCCTTTTTATTAAACGTAATGAATGCATACAAATTATTATTGTCATGAGTTTCGATACGCTATTTGAAACGACTTGCAAGTAATCAGGTACATCGTGTAAATCAGAGCTGCAATGCGCTGCAATCTTAAAAGGAAATCAAAAGAGTTGCATGCATGGAAATGCATCGTGTAAATCGAACTAAGACATTTTATTATTTATTATTACTCGATAGTTTGTAATTAGTAGGCTGCCTTCAATACAGTATCGAGTCCCCAACAAATAGAAACGAGTATTATCGAACAAATACCTGCATTCGAAAAAACGCGCAAATAACTGACGCCGTTGTCTAAGCTGCAAGTAAAAGTTAATATTTCGCTATTTTTACTGCACTAGTTGAATAACAACTGGTAAAGAATGGCGTATCTAAAAACCAAGCACGCAACACGCGCTCATTTGCCACACTTGATGAGCAATGTTCCCGAGGAATATCAGGAGCCTGTCAAACAAATGTGCCAGAAAATGATGTCCCATGATGCGTATGGCAAGCCGTAAGTACTTGCATATAATTGTTAAATATATGTATGTATATTGAAGATGAGTTAATCAATAGATATCAATGGACTTCACGAGACTTTGACATGGGCGCTCCGCTGGGACGCGGCAAATTTGGACGTGTTTATTTGGCCCGGGAGCGTTCCTCGCACTACATGGTTGCCATGAAGGTCATGTTCAAGGAGGAACTGCGCAAGGGTAACGTGCAGCGTCAGGTGTTGCGCGAAATTGAGATACAGTCGCGTCTAAAGCATCCGAACATATTGCGCCTGCTCACCTGGTTCCATGATGAGTCGCGAATTTATTTGGCCTTGGAAATCGCCTCGGGAGGCGAACTGTTCAAGCATCTGCGCAATGCGCCCAATCATCGTTTTGATGAACCACGTGCCGCTAAATACACATATCAAGTGGCTAATGCACTCAACTATTGTCATCTCAACAATGTCATCCATCGTGATCTGAAGCCAGAAAATATACTGTTAACAGGCACAGATGATCTAAAGCTGGCTGACTTTGGCTGGTCGGCGCATACGCCCAACAATAAGCGTAAAACGCTCTGCGGCACCTTGGACTATCTGCCGCCAGAGATGGTGGAGGGAAACTTTTATGATGACAGCGTGGATCAGTGGTGCTTGGGCATCTTATGCTATGAGTTTCTAGTGGGCAGTCCGCCCTTTGAATCTAACTCGACTGACAATACGTATATTAAAATTAGAAGTCTAGAAGTCAATTATCCAGCCCACATAACCCCGGGCGCCAAGGAAGTCATCTCGGGAGTAAGTAAATTATATTTTTTTTGTGCAAATCTTTTTTGCAAGAGTATAACAGCTTTCTTTCTTTGCAAAAGTCAACACCAAACTCTGGTAAAGCTAAAAATTAACTAATCCAATTAAACTAAGGAAATTCTTGAAAAAACAAGTTCTGCGAAGAAAAAAAATTAACTTGTTTTGCAATTTCAGCCCTTACAGAACAACAACTCTAAAATCATTAATGCTTTCCTTTTATTTGATTTAAAACAGTTATTGCGTCGTCAGAATGACGGACGCATGAGCCTGGTGGAGGTCATGACGAATCAATGGGTTAAGGATGGCATGGCTCTGCGTGCCGCACAGCTTAAGCAGAACAGCACCGAGCCCGAGCGTGGCAAGGAAAATTTAGCAAAGAATTGATCAATATATAATTGAAATTTGTCTTTTATTGGCAATGAATAAAGTTATTTAAATAAACTGATTTGTTTTAAGATTTCAGGCTAATGGATACACCAACTTTATGTTCACCACTCGCCGGTGCGCTGGCATCTAAGCTCGCATGATACATTAACTCCATGTTCTCGTTGAGTTTCAACTGCAAGACCATACCAAATATGCAATCGTATCGCATCTTGGCCTTGATCAAAGTATTATCACTGAATTGTCGATATATTAGTTTTAAAAATAAATAGTCGTATGCTTTTGACATCGCTTACCTATCGTGATGCGATTTTATTTCAACAGAAAATCAACTAAAATTCGATTTACATGATGCATTTCCATGCATGCAAGTCTTAGTTTTGTGCAAGGGAGGTTGGAAAGAAAACGGGTGAGGCAAAGATGCGCATCAACCAAAATGCGCAATTCTGTCGTTTTACTCTCATTTCAACATCATGACTGATAATAGTCATGAGTGACCGATCTGCTTGTGGGCTTAGTATAAAAAGTCTTAAATATTTATGAATGGGCCTTTTTATTAAACGTAATGAATGCATACAAATTATTATTGTCATGAGTTTCGATACGCTATTTGAAACGACTTGCAAGTAATCAGGTACATCGTGTAAATCAGAGCTGCAATGCGCTGCAATCTTAAAAGAAAATCAAAAGAGTTGCATGCATGGAAATGCATCGTGTAAATCGAACTAAGACATTTTATTATTTATTATTACTCGATAGTTTGTAATTAGTAGGCTGCCTTCAATACAGTATCGAGTCCCCAACAAATAGAAACGAGTATTATCGAACAAATACCTGCATTCGAAAAAACGCGCAAATAACTGACGCCGTTGTCTAAGCTGCAAGTAAAAGTTAATATTTCGCTATTTTTACTGCACTAGTTGAATAACAACTGGTAAAGAATGGCGTATCTAAAAACCAAGCACGCAACACGCGCTCATTTGCCACACTTGATGAGCAATGTTCCCGAGGAATATCAGGAGCCTGTCAAACAAATGTGCCAGAAAATGATGTCCCATGATGCGTATGGCAAGCCGTAAGTACTTGCATATAATTGTTAAATATATGTATGTATATTGAAGATGAGTTAATCAATAGATATCAATGGACTTCACGAGACTTTGACATGGGCGCTCCGCTGGGACGCGGCAAATTTGGACGTGTTTATTTGGCCCGGGAGCGTTCCTCGCACTACATGGTTGCCATGAAGGTCATGTTCAAGGAGGAACTGCGCAAGGGTAACGTGCAGCGTCAGGTGTTGCGCGAAATTGAGATACAGTCGCGTCTAAAGCATCCGAACATATTGCGCCTGCTCACCTGGTTCCATGATGAGTCGCGAATTTATTTGGCCTTGGAAATCGCCTCGGGAGGCGAACTGTTCAAGCATCTGCGCAATGCGCCCAATCATCGTTTTGATGAACCACGTGCCGCTAAATACACATATCAAGTGGCTAATGCACTCAACTATTGTCATCTCAACAATGTCATCCATCGTGATCTGAAGCCAGAAAATATACTGTTAACAGGCACAGATGATCTAAAGCTGGCTGACTTTGGCTGGTCGGCGCATACGCCCAACAATAAGCGTAAAACGCTCTGCGGCACCTTGGACTATCTGCCGCCAGAGATGGTGGAGGGAAACTTTTATGATGACAGCGTGGATCAGTGGTGCTTGGGCATCTTATGCTATGAGTTTCTAGTGGGCAGTCCGCCCTTTGAATCTAACTCGACTGACAATACGTATATTAAAATTAGAAGTCTAGAAGTCAATTATCCAGCCCACATAACCCCGGGCGCCAAGGAAGTCATCTCGGGAGTAAGTAAATTATATTTTTTTTGTGCAAATCTTTTTTGCAAGAGTATAACAGCTTTCTTTCTTTGCAAAAGTCAACACCAAACTCTGGTAAAGCTAAAAATTAACTAATCCAATTAAACTAAGGAAATTCTTGAAAAAACAAGTTCTGCGAAGAAAAAAAATTAACTTGTTTTGCAATTTCAGCCCTTACAGAACAACAACTCTAAAATCATTAATGCTTTCCTTTTATTTGATTTAAAACAGTTATTGCGTCGTCAGAATGACGGACGCATGAGCCTGGTGGAGGTCATGACGAATCAATGGGTTAAGGATGGCATGGCTCTGCGTGCCGCACAGCTTAAGCAGAACAGCACCGAGCCCGAGCGTGGCAAGGAAAATTTAGCAAAGAATTGATCAATATATAATTGAAATTTGTCTTTTATTGGCAATGAATAAAGTTATTTAAATAAACTGATTTGTTTTAAGATTTCAGGCTAATGGATACACCAACTTTATGTTCACCACTCGCCGGTGCGCTGGCATCTAAGCTCGCATGATACATTAACTCCATGTTCTCGTTGAGTTTCAACTGCAAGACCATACCAAATATGCAATCGTATCGCATCTTGGCCTTGATCAAAGTATTATCACTGAATTGTCGATATATTAGTTTTAAAAATAAATAGTCGTATGCTTTTGACATCGCTTACCTATCGTGATGCGATTTTATTTCAACAGAAAATCAACTAAAATTCGATTTACATGATGCATTTCCATGCATGCAAGTCTTAGTTTTGTGCAAGGGAGGTTGGAAAGAAAACGGGTGAGGCAAAGATGCGCATCAACCAAAATGCGCAATTCTGTCGTTTTACTCTCATTTCAACATCATGACTGATAATAGTCATGAGTGACCGATCTGCTTGTGGGCTTAGTATAAAAAGTCTTAAATATTTATGAATGGGCCTTTTTATTAAACGTAATGAATGCATACAAATTATTATTGTCATGAGTTTCGATACGCTATTTGAAACGACTTGCAAGTAATCAGGTACATCGTGTAAATCAGAGCTGCAATGCGCTGCAATCTTAAAAGAAAATCAAAAGAGTTGCATGCATGGAAATGCATCGTGTAAATCGAACTAAGACATTTTATTATTTATTATTACTCGATAGTTTGTAATTAGTAGGCTGCCTTCAATACAGTATCGAGTCCCCAACAAATAGAAACGAGTATTATCGAACAAATACCTGCATTCGAAAAAACGCGCAAATAACTGACGCCGTTGTCTAAGCTGCAAGTAAAAGTTAATATTTCGCTATTTTTACTGCACTAGTTGAATAACAACTGGTAAAGAATGGCGTATCTAAAAACCAAGCACGCAACACGCGCTCATTTGCCACACTTGATGAGCAATGTTCCCGAGGAATATCAGGAGCCTGTCAAACAAATGTGCCAGAAAATGATGTCCCATGATGCGTATGGCAAGCCGTAAGTACTTGCATATAATTGTTAAATATATGTATGTATATTGAAGATGAGTTAATCAATAGATATCAATGGACTTCACGAGACTTTGACATGGGCGCTCCGCTGGGACGCGGCAAATTTGGACGTGTTTATTTGGCCCGGGAGCGTTCCTCGCACTACATGGTTGCCATGAAGGTCATGTTCAAGGAGGAACTGCGCAAGGGTAACGTGCAGCGTCAGGTGTTGCGCGAAATTGAGATACAGTCGCGTCTAAAGCATCCGAACATATTGCGCCTGCTCACCTGGTTCCATGATGAGTCGCGAATTTATTTGGCCTTGGAAATCGCCTCGGGAGGCGAACTGTTCAAGCATCTGCGCAATGCGCCCAATCATCGTTTTGATGAACCACGTGCCGCTAAATACACATATCAAGTGGCTAATGCACTCAACTATTGTCATCTCAACAATGTCATCCATCGTGATCTGAAGCCAGAAAATATACTGTTAACAGGCACAGATGATCTAAAGCTGGCTGACTTTGGCTGGTCGGCGCATACGCCCAACAATAAGCGTAAAACGCTCTGCGGCACCTTGGACTATCTGCCGCCAGAGATGGTGGAGGGAAACTTTTATGATGACAGCGTGGATCAGTGGTGCTTGGGCATCTTATGCTATGAGTTTCTAGTGGGCAGTCCGCCCTTTGAATCTAACTCGACTGACAATACGTATATTAAAATTAGAAGTCTAGAAGTCAATTATCCAGCCCACATAACCCCGGGCGCCAAGGAAGTCATCTCGGGAGTAAGTAAATTATATTTTTTTTGTGCAAATCTTTTTTGCAAGAGTATAACAGCTTTCTTTCTTTGCAAAAGTCAACACCAAACTCTGGTAAAGCTAAAAATTAACTAATCCAATTAAACTAAGGAAATTCTTGAAAAAACAAGTTCTGCGAAGAAAAAAAATTAACTTGTTTTGCAATTTCAGCCCTTACAGAACAACAACTCTAAAATCATTAATGCTTTCCTTTTATTTGATTTAAAACAGTTATTGCGTCGTCAGAATGACGGACGCATGAGCCTGGTGGAGGTCATGACGAATCAATGGGTTAAGGATGGCATGGCTCTGCGTGCCGCACAGCTTAAGCAGAACAGCACCGAGCCCGAGCGTGGCAAGGAAAATTTAGCAAAGAATTGATCAATATATAATTGAAATTTGTCTTTTATTGGCAATGAATAAAGTTATTTAAATAAACTGATTTGTTTTAAGATTTCAGGCTAATGGATACACCAACTTTATGTTCACCACTCGCCGGTGCGCTGGCATCTAAGCTCGCATGATACATTAACTCCATGTTCTCGTTGAGTTTCAACTGCAAGACCATACCAAATATGCAATCGTATCGCATCTTGGCCTTGATCAAAGTATTATCACTGAATTGTCGATATATTAGTTTTAAAAATAAATAGTCGTATGCTTTTGACATCGCTTACCTATCGTGATGCGATTTTATTTCAACAGAAAATCAACTAAAATTCGATTTACATGATGCATTTCCATGCATGCAAGTCTTAGTTTTGTGCAAGGGAGGTTGGAAAGAAAACGGGTGAGGCAAAGATGCGCATCAACCAAAATGCGCAATTCTGTCGTTTTACTCTCATTTCAACATCATGACTGATAATAGTCATGAGTGACCGATCTGCTTGTGGGCTTAGTATAAAAAGTCTTAAATATTTATGAATGGGCCTTTTTATTAAACGTAATGAATGCATACAAATTATTATTGTCATGAGTTTCGATACGCTATTTGAAACGACTTGCAAGTAATCAGGTACATCGTGTAAATCAGAGCTGCAATGCGCTGCAATCTTAAAAGAAAATCAAAAGAGTTGCATGCATGGAAATGCATCGTGTAAATCGAACTAAGACATTTTATTATTTATTATTACTCGATAGTTTGTAATTAGTAGGCTGCCTTCAATACAGTATCGAGTCCCCAACAAATAGAAACGAGTATTATCGAACAAATACCTGCATTCGAAAAAACGCGCAAATAACTGACGCCGTTGTCTAAGCTGCAAGTAAAAGTTAATATTTCGCTATTTTTACTGCACTAGTTGAATAACAACTGGTAAAGAATGGCGTATCTAAAAACCAAGCACGCAACACGCGCTCATTTGCCACACTTGATGAGCAATGTTCCCGAGGAATATCAGGAGCCTGTCAAACAAATGTGCCAGAAAATGATGTCCCATGATGCGTATGGCAAGCCGTAAGTACTTGCATATAATTGTTAAATATATGTATGTATATTGAAGATGAGTTAATCAATAGATATCAATGGACTTCACGAGACTTTGACATGGGCGCTCCGCTGGGACGCGGCAAATTTGGACGTGTTTATTTGGCCCGGGAGCGTTCCTCGCACTACATGGTTGCCATGAAGGTCATGTTCAAGGAGGAACTGCGCAAGGGTAACGTGCAGCGTCAGGTGTTGCGCGAAATTGAGATACAGTCGCGTCTAAAGCATCCGAACATATTGCGCCTGCTCACCTGGTTCCATGATGAGTCGCGAATTTATTTGGCCTTGGAAATCGCCTCGGGAGGCGAACTGTTCAAGCATCTGCGCAATGCGCCCAATCATCGTTTTGATGAACCACGTGCCGCTAAATACACATATCAAGTGGCTAATGCACTCAACTATTGTCATCTCAACAATGTCATCCATCGTGATCTGAAGCCAGAAAATATACTGTTAACAGGCACAGATGATCTAAAGCTGGCTGACTTTGGCTGGTCGGCGCATACGCCCAACAATAAGCGTAAAACGCTCTGCGGCACCTTGGACTATCTGCCGCCAGAGATGGTGGAGGGAAACTTTTATGATGACAGCGTGGATCAGTGGTGCTTGGGCATCTTATGCTATGAGTTTCTAGTGGGCAGTCCGCCCTTTGAATCTAACTCGACTGACAATACGTATATTAAAATTAGAAGTCTAGAAGTCAATTATCCAGCCCACATAACCCCGGGCGCCAAGGAAGTCATCTCGGGAGTAAGTAAATTATATTTTTTTTGTGCAAATCTTTTTTGCAAGAGTATAACAGCTTTCTTTCTTTGCAAAAGTCAACACCAAACTCTGGTAAAGCTAAAAATTAACTAATCCAATTAAACTAAGGAAATTCTTGAAAAAACAAGTTCTGCGAAGAAAAAAAATTAACTTGTTTTGCAATTTCAGCCCTTACAGAACAACAACTCTAAAATCATTAATGCTTTCCTTTTATTTGATTTAAAACAGTTATTGCGTCGTCAGAATGACGGACGCATGAGCCTGGTGGAGGTCATGACGAATCAATGGGTTAAGGATGGCATGGCTCTGCGTGCCGCACAGCTTAAGCAGAACAGCACCGAGCCCGAGCGTGGCAAGGAAAATTTAGCAAAGAATTGATCAATATATAATTGAAATTTGTCTTTTATTGGCAATGAATAAAGTTATTTAAATAAACTGATTTGTTTTAAGATTTCAGGCTAATGGATACACCAACTTTATGTTCACCACTCGCCGGTGCGCTGGCATCTAAGCTCGCATGATACATTAACTCCATGTTCTCGTTGAGTTTCAACTGCAAGACCATACCAAATATGCAATCGTATCGCATCTTGGCCTTGATCAAAGTATTATCACTGAATTGTCGATATATTAGTTTTAAAAATAAATAGTCGTATGCTTTTGACATCGCTTACCTATCGTGATGCGATTTTATTTCAACAGAAAATCAACTAAAATTCGATTTACATGATGCATTTCCATGCATGCAAGTCTTAGTTTTGTGCAAGGGAGGTTGGAAAGAAAACGGGTGAGGCAAAGATGCGCATCAACCAAAATGCGCAATTCTGTCGTTTTACTCTCATTTCAACATCATGACTGATAATAGTCATGAGTGACCGATCTGCTTGTGGGCTTAGTATAAAAAGTCTTAAATATTTATGAATGGGCCTTTTTATTAAACGTAATGAATGCATACAAATTATTATTGTCATGAGTTTCGATACGCTATTTGAAACGACTTGCAAGTAATCAGGTACATCGTGTAAATCAGAGCTGCAATGCGCTGCAATCTTAAAAGAAAATCAAAAGAGTTGCATGCATGGAAATGCATCGTGTAAATCGAACTAAGACATTTTATTATTTATTATTACTCGATAGTTTGTAATTAGTAGGCTGCCTTCAATACAGTATCGAGTCCCCAACAAATAGAAACGAGTATTATCGAACAAATACCTGCATTCGAAAAAACGCGCAAATAACTGACGCCGTTGTCTAAGCTGCAAGTAAAAGTTAATATTTCGCTATTTTTACTGCACTAGTTGAATAACAACTGGTAAAGAATGGCGTATCTAAAAACCAAGCACGCAACACGCGCTCATTTGCCACACTTGATGAGCAATGTTCCCGAGGAATATCAGGAGCCTGTCAAACAAATGTGCCAGAAAATGATGTCCCATGATGCGTATGGCAAGCCGTAAGTACTTGCATATAATTGTTAAATATATGTATGTATATTGAAGATGAGTTAATCAATAGATATCAATGGACTTCACGAGACTTTGACATGGGCGCTCCGCTGGGACGCGGCAAATTTGGACGTGTTTATTTGGCCCGGGAGCGTTCCTCGCACTACATGGTTGCCATGAAGGTCATGTTCAAGGAGGAACTGCGCAAGGGTAACGTGCAGCGTCAGGTGTTGCGCGAAATTGAGATACAGTCGCGTCTAAAGCATCCGAACATATTGCGCCTGCTCACCTGGTTCCATGATGAGTCGCGAATTTATTTGGCCTTGGAAATCGCCTCGGGAGGCGAACTGTTCAAGCATCTGCGCAATGCGCCCAATCATCGTTTTGATGAACCACGTGCCGCTAAATACACATATCAAGTGGCTAATGCACTCAACTATTGTCATCTCAACAATGTCATCCATCGTGATCTGAAGCCAGAAAATATACTGTTAACAGGCACAGATGATCTAAAGCTGGCTGACTTTGGCTGGTCGGCGCATACGCCCAACAATAAGCGTAAAACGCTCTGCGGCACCTTGGACTATCTGCCGCCAGAGATGGTGGAGGGAAACTTTTATGATGACAGCGTGGATCAGTGGTGCTTGGGCATCTTATGCTATGAGTTTCTAGTGGGCAGTCCGCCCTTTGAATCTAACTCGACTGACAATACGTATATTAAAATTAGAAGTCTAGAAGTCAATTATCCAGCCCACATAACCCCGGGCGCCAAGGAAGTCATCTCGGGAGTAAGTAAATTATATTTTTTTTGTGCAAATCTTTTTTGCAAGAGTATAACAGCTTTCTTTCTTTGCAAAAGTCAACACCAAACTCTGGTAAAGCTAAAAATTAACTAATCCAATTAAACTAAGGAAATTCTTGAAAAAACAAGTTCTGCGAAGAAAAAAAATTAACTTGTTTTGCAATTTCAGCCCTTACAGAACAACAACTCTAAAATCATTAATGCTTTCCTTTTATTTGATTTAAAACAGTTATTGCGTCGTCAGAATGACGGACGCATGAGCCTGGTGGAGGTCATGACGAATCAATGGGTTAAGGATGGCATGGCTCTGCGTGCCGCACAGCTTAAGCAGAACAGCACCGAGCCCGAGCGTGGCAAGGAAAATTTAGCAAAGAATTGATCAATATATAATTGAAATTTGTCTTTTATTGGCAATGAATAAAGTTATTTAAATAAACTGATTTGTTTTAAGATTTCAGGCTAATGGATACACCAACTTTATGTTCACCACTCGCCGGTGCGCTGGCATCTAAGCTCGCATGATACATTAACTCCATGTTCTCGTTGAGTTTCAACTGCAAGACCATACCAAATATGCAATCGTATCGCATCTTGGCCTTGATCAAAGTATTATCACTGAATTGTCGATATATTAGTTTTAAAAATAAATAGTCGTATGCTTTTGACATCGCTTACCTATCGTGATGCGATTTTATTTCAACAGAAAATCAACTAAAATTCGATTTACATGATGCATTTCCATGCATGCAAGTCTTAGTTTTGTGCAAGGGAGGTTGGAAAGAAAACGGGTGAGGCAAAGATGCGCATCAACCAAAATGCGCAATTCTGTCGTTTTACTCTCATTTCAACATCATGACTGATAATAGTCATGAGTGACCGATCTGCTTGTGGGCTTAGTATAAAAAGTCTTAAATATTTATGAATGGGCCTTTTTATTAAACGTAATGAATGCATACAAATTATTATTGTCATGAGTTTCGATACGCTATTTGAAACGACTTGCAAGTAATCAGGTACATCGTGTAAATTAGAGCTGCAATGCGCTGCAATCTTAAAAGGAAATCAAAAGAGTTGCATGCATGGAAATGCATCGTGTAAATCGAACTAAGACATTTTATTATTTATTATTACTCGATAGTTTGTAATTAGTAGGCTGCCTTCAATACAGTATCGAGTCCCCAACAAATAGAAACGAGTATTATCGAACAAATACCTGCATTCGAAAAAACGCGCAAATAACTGACGCCGTTGTCTAAGCTGCAAGTAAAAGTTAATATTTCGCTATTTTTACTGCACTAGTTGAATAAAAACTGGTAAAGAATGGCGTATCTAAAAACCAAGCACGCAACACGCGCTCATTTGCCACACTTGATGAGCAATGTTCCCGAGGAATATCAGGAGCCTGTCAAACAAATGTGCCAGAAAATGATGTCCCATGATGCGTATGGCAAGCCGTAAGTACTTGCATATAATTGTTAAATATATGTATGTATATTGAAGATGAGTTAATCAATAGATATCAATGGACTTCACGAGACTTTGACATGGGCGCTCCGCTGGGACGCGGCAAATTTGGACGTGTTTATTTGGCCCGGGAGCGTTCCTCGCACTACATGGTTGCCATGAAGGTCATGTTCAAGGAGGAACTGCGCAAGGGTAACGTGCAGCGTCAGGTGTTGCGCGAAATTGAGATACAGTCGCGTCTAAAGCATCCGAACATATTGCGCCTGCTCACCTGGTTCCATGATGAGTCGCGAATTTATTTGGCCTTGGAAATCGCCTCGGGAGGCGAACTGTTCAAGCATCTGCGCAATGCGCCCAATCATCGTTTTGATGAACCACGTGCCGCTAAATACACATATCAAGTGGCTAATGCACTCAACTATTGTCATCTCAACAATGTCATCCATCGTGATCTGAAGCCAGAAAATATACTGTTAACAGGCACAGATGATCTAAAGCTGGCTGACTTTGGCTGGTCGGCGCATACGCCCAACAATAAGCGCAAAACACTCTGCGGCACCTTGGACTATCTGCCGCCAGAGATGGTGGAGGGAAACTTTTATGATGACAGCGTGGATCAGTGGTGCTTGGGCATCTTATGCTATGAGTTTCTAGTGGGCAGTCCGCCCTTTGAATCTAACTCGACTGACAATACGTATATTAAAATTAGAAGTCTAGAAGTCAATTATCCAGCCCACATAACCCCGGGCGCCAAGGAAGTCATCTCGGGAGTAAGTAAATTATATTTTTTTGTGCAAATCTTTTTTGCAAGAGTATAACAGCTTTCTTTCTTTGCAAAAGTCAACACCAAACTCTGGTAAAGCTAAAAATTAACTAATCCAATTAAACTAAGGAAATTCTTGAAAAAACAAGTTCTGCGAAGAAAAAAAATTAACTTGTTTTGCAATTTCAGCCCTTACAGAACAACAACTCTAAAATCATTAATGCTTTCCTTTTATTTGATTTAAAACAGTTATTGCGTCGTCAGAATGACGGACGCATGAGCCTGGTGGAGGTCATGACGAATCAATGGGTTAAGGATGGCATGGCTCTGCGTGCCGCACAGCTTAAGCAGAACAGCACCGAGCGTGGCAAGGAAAATTTAGCAAAGAATTGATCAATATATAATTGAAATTTGTCTTTTATTGGCAATGAATAAAGTTATTTAAATAAACTGATTTGTTTTAAGATTTCAGGCTAATGGATACACCAACTTTATGTTCACCACTCACCGGTGCGCTGGCATCTAAGCTCGCATGATACATTAACTCCATGTTCTCGTTGAGTTTCAACTGCAAGACCATACCAAATATGCAATCGTATCGCATCTTGGCCTTGATCAAAGTATTATCACTGAGCTGGTACTGACCACCAATGGCAAATTTTTTTGCATCCTCGCCGGTAAGATTGCTTTTGAGAGCAAAGGCCCAGCTCTCGCCTATGCGCTGAAAAATTGAGCCACGCACTTCTTTAAAATTCTCACTATGTGAATTAAACGAAATTGAATTATTGTTGCCGAAAATTGAATGCATATTAAAAAAAAATAGCTTACAGTTTAAGTCCCAATTCAGTATTGCCATTGTTGTAGCCCGCACAAAATGCGTGTTTATCAAATCCCTTGCTCTCGATATCATAGATCGTCCGGTAGCCCAATAGAAAGTTCTCAACCGGTTGTACCATCAAATAACCCATAAACTTTGGTCTTCTTAAAATTGGTATAATTAAGTCAAACTTAATAGGTGAACGCTCGTAGCCCGTATGGAGTTCAAGCTTAATACCAGCTCTGCAAGAATTGTATGTGTAAAGAATGATAGAAACTGTAACCACAGATTTACTTACTGCCCATGTGGCGCATATGTGGCTCGCAGCAGGGTATTTAGCAGTCCTCCGCATGCATCGGTCTGCACGCCCAGTGTACTTAAAAAACCATCAGTTTGATAGGCCTGACACATATTAAAGATACCAAATTTTCCTTGTACACCGACGCCACCTAAAACGTTTTTAGAAGTTGGCCTGGCCTCACCATAGCTGTAAACATTAATGTTTTCGCCCGTTTTGGTGGTGCAATCGAAATGCCAGGCTCCAATCTTAAAACCACGTATTAAGCATTCCTTGGCCCAACCACCGACGTGAAAGTATGTTGGCATTTTGCCCTCCAACGAGGGTGGTGGCATTATCTCTTCCGAAGAGAATGTTTTGGGCGAAGATGAGGATTCGGACGACTCTTCTTCATGACCCTCATAAATTTCCTCATCGTCATCATATGACTCGGATGCCTTGGAGTCTCTTTTTTTTCTTCGAATCGTAAATCTTCTTTTATTAAATATGGACATTTTTGATCAATTAAAACTATTAATTTACAAATTACAGAAAATTTTTGTACATATTAAAATGTTGTCTGTTAAACGTATTGAATTTTATCAATATATTTTTAAATATGAAGATTAGTTCAAGGTTTGCTAGATAGCAAATTGTTTTCAAGGCCATCGGTTTTCGGTTCATCAATATTGGAACATATTGCAAGGATAGAAAACTCAAGTTTCCTATGCCAAAAGTGAGCAATACCAAGGGATTTTGAAAAATTCCAATTACGTGTGGAAAATTCGCAGAAAACTGTTGGAACAAAACTTTTTTGTTTATCATCCCATCGGAATCAACCTTATTTTTTAAAAAAATATATACGCAGAATCATATTTCTTTATATGGCACAATTACTTAAAGTAGGTTTCTATTCAATGAGCTTTATAAGAATTCAACTGGACAAACCGTAGAACTTCCAAAACTGTGAACACAAAATTTTTTTGACATTTTCAAACTGTATTTAACACAATTTTATTAGTTTATAGTTTTGATAGTATTCGCATGCATGTATATGTATGTGATTAACAGTTTACAGGGATAAGGGAACAAAATATAATAAATGCAACTAGATCAAACAATTTTGTGGCGATGGTAACAACTGTTATTATTAACACTCCAATGCGAGACCAACGCCAAATTTGTGATTTCCATCGCTGAGATTCTTGCCCTCAATGACTGTGGAAATGGACATGGTAATGCCCTCGCGTAGCTTCTGTTGATAGCCCAGACCAATGTTAACCTTGTTGTTAATCTTGGCACGAATCAAAGCATCCTCTTCCAGGTGATAGATCATGCCCAGGCCAATATTCATTTCGCTTTCGGCTGGGGCGTCACCACCTTCAGCACCTTCGGCAGGTGGTGGTGCCACCTTGCCGATTTCAAATCCAACATCGATTTGATCGTTGGCCTTGTGGAATAGTGACAGTAGCCAGTCCTCGGCGTTAATCCTGTAAATTTAAGAATTTCAATTTAGTCACTTGGATCAAAGGACATTGCAAAATGCGCTTACAATTCAGCGTGAACAGTTGTGGATTCATTGGTCCAGCCCAGTGCAACACTCCAGTCTGTTTTGCTGTTGTTGGGATCGTAATCTAAGCGAACACCGCCCAAGAACTCGTTGTGGCCTAGTACTAACTGAAATCCAAACAGAGGATTATCTTTCATTTCGACTTTGGCTAAAACGTTATAAGCCTCCTGGGCGTAATTAACCAAAAATTTGCCATCTTTATCACTGCGTATGATCAATTGGTAATATATATAGTTGCAGAAATATAATAATATAGTTGAAAAAATTTGCTCACCCAGATGATGGCTGAAATTTGCCCTCCAAAAACATCATAAGTCCTTCAGCTAATTTATCCTTTTGCATTATCTGGCCATATAGCCAATTCTCAGTGTTCCAGCGTTCGGTGAGTGTGACACCATAATCCTCGACCTTATATTTGCTCTGTAAAGAGCCCATAACCTTGCTGGCATCCTGACTGGCAAAGCCAGTCGTATAGAACTCAATGCCAGAACTGGTCATGGTCTTGCAATCGAGTTGCCATAGACCGGGATGATAGCCGACTTTGAACAAGTCGCGGGCCAATTTGCCCAAATCACTATAAATTGGCGGACCCATGATTGGTGATATAAATAGTTTATAGACTGCGAGTGAATTATATGGTTTCGGAATTTTTATAATTTTTTAACAGCTGTGTTGTATCACCGGAATTTGTCTGAACTTGAAATATATAATAAGAGCTCAGTCTCGTGCTCGATGTAGACTATAGTCCAATTGAAATTTACTGCAATGTTTGCTTTGCTCACATCAAAAACTTTCAACGCTAGCTTTTATATAAAATATCTCTGAATGGAAATTTAAAGGCAAAACAATTCGAGTTTCGTAAGATAGTCGCAATATAGTATGCAAACATTTTGCAAAAAAAAACTTCATTATAGAAAAATTCTGGAAATTTCCACCAGGAGTAACGGAAATTTCGGTATTTTTCAAAACCTCATCGCTATTAGTATACTTACCAAAGCAAACATTATATGCCTGATAAAACTGCGCAAAGAAACCAATCTTTGCCAATTTCACCAATCGAAGTATTGCAATTTTTATATAAATTGCGAAATTTTGAACAAGAATTAAACGCTGTCTTTTCTTGCATGAATAGAAAATTGCAATTGCATATATCAAATTCAAATTATTATTATACAAATTGTAATTTGAGGGCTGACCCACTCCAGCTATTAAGTCTAGTCTAAGCATATCGTTTAATTGTTAGCTTTATCGATAACTGGACCTTTGCAGAAAACGCTTGAATATAAATTGTATTTTCGAATTTATTTTTAAATGCACAATGCTCTCTTTAAGTTAGTACTATTTTGTATGTATTTTGAAATTGTTTGCCATTTATCTGTCTTTAACTCACAAAGCTTAAGAAATGTGCAAAAATAACGCAGAGCTTTTGTTTCAACACTTTTGTTTTTATGTTTTTAATAGGTAAATAATGTATTTCACTGTTTGCCAACAAAATAAATATGCTATATACTAAACTACATCCGATTCCGGGGGCCGCTTTATTGTTGTTCCTGCTGTGTTAATTTTTTGTTTTTTGTTTTGTTGGCAAAAGCTTTGCTAAACATGAAGATTCTTGTGTTGTTGTGTTTTGTATTGTTTTGTGTTTTATTGCTGTTACACTTTCTTCTTGTTTGTTATTTTTAATTGTTGTTGTTGCTGTTGTTGTTATTTGTAGTTGTTGGATTCTGGCATATTTAGTACTGTATGCAAATTGCTGGCAGCGCATTCAGCTTGAAATTTTCCGACTTTTCCAGTTTTTCGAATTTAGGCTTCCAATTCGAGACCAACGCCAATCTTGTGGCCACCGGCATTGAAGTTCTTGCCATCGACGAGGGTGGAGAGCGTCAAGGTGATGCCATCGCGCAACTTCTGTTGATAGCCCAAGCCCACCTGGCTGGCGTTGTTCACCTTGGCGCGCACGCTGGCATCATCGTCCAATTGGTATTTGGCACCAATGGCGAACTTGGTGCTGCTGGTGCCGCTGGCCCAGGACAGCTGAACGCCCACATCCAGCTTATCGGAAGTACGTTGGAAAATGGAGCCGCTGAACTCTTGGCCATCGTTACTGCAGAAACCCAGGTATTATATTAATATAGTTAACCACTATTTTGTAATGTTTTGTTTTTGTTAACACTTACACAGCTGTGTGCAGGACAAAGTCCTTGGTGGAGTAGCCAAGGGCAAAGTTGTTGGCGGTCAACTTGGATTGTTGTGTATCGAAGGCGGTCTGATAACCGGCCAACCAGCCCTGATAGCCCAGAACGGCAGATGCATTGATCAAGGGTCCCTTCAGATCAATGTTAACATCCGAATCGGCCTTGACATTCTCATGTCCATAAGCGACCTTGAACTTGCCGCTCTTATTGCCCGACTGTGGCGCAAAGTTGCCCTCCAGCGACAATTTCAGACCCTCGAGCATCTGATCCTGTACAGCGACCTCGGTGAAGAGCGTGTTGTCTGTGTTCCATTTCTCCGTCAGGGTTAGGCCATAATCCTTAACCTTATACTTGGTCTCCAACGAGCCAAACACCTTGCCCGACTCCTGATTCGAATGTCCGGCTGTGTTGAATTCAATGCCCGACGATGTCTTGGTCTTCAGATCCAACTTCCACAGACCAAAGTTATAGCCTTTGCTGAAGATATCGCGAGCCTGTTTGCCCAAATCGCTATATGATGGAGGTGCCATCTGTTTACAAATAAATAACTTCTATGAATATAAATTGTACAATGTCTGTGCGTATAATAAATAGCAAATAATTTCATTTATTTTGCCTGAAATTGCGCGAAAACTAGCGATTAGATTAACAGCTCGTTATCTTATCTCAGCTAAGTTTTTAGAATAAAGCAAATATTATAATAGTCATTAACACTACGTAATATTTTTTGTTATTGGAGAGCGATTCCTTTGGGCTCTAACTGAAATCGTTACATTAGCTTGACTTGCTTATCGTAGTTAGACTTTTACTAACAAGTCTTCCATCTCTTTCTGTTTAGTGTTGAAGTACTCAAAACGTTCTCCCTCTCTTTCTTTTTTAACCTGTATAACTAACTACGCTACCCATAAGCTTTTTCGAATCTTATATTCGAAATATTTACAATTAGATCTTAACTTTAGATAGTTTTATTTTTATTCTTTCTACTTGTATTTAGAATTGATTTTATTTTATGTTTTTTAACTTCTTGGGTACATTAAAAAACTACAAAAGTTCGAAACATTGCCCTGCGCATTGTGTTTTTATAAATAAACAAGAAAGTGAAAGAACTTTGCTACACTTTGGCTAAATGTCAATTTTCTTGTACAAAAACAAATGCACAAATCAATTGAAATTCGTTTTTCAAGGTAAGGTAACCCGGGGCAAATGGTCTCTCTTCGACATTTGTAAATTGCTCTCTCTCTCTCTCACTCAAGTCTGTGTGTGAGTATCTGTGTGTGTGTGTGTATGGGGGTCAATGCACGTCTGCAATGATTGAGCCTAGTGAGAGTAAGCGAGTGCGAGAGAAAGAGAGAGAGGCTGCCTGCGAGCGGATCGTGCAATTGATGACGCACAATGTGCCAGAATCAATTTACAAAAGATATTTTCAATATTACAATAGCCAATTTCGTACCTCTTTGCGCCGCAGTTTCTCTTTTAGGACATTATAAGTCCAATAATGTTGACCATTAACAGCCATTATTCAAATAAATCAAAATTTTACACTTATCTGTACTATGTGTATGTGTATTAAATTGTATTAGTATTTTGTTGAATTTGTTAATACTGGGCCTACTGTGCACAGCATATTATTGTATGCCTTTGTCGTGCTATCTCAGGCACTCTATCTCTGTCTCTCTGTTTACATTTTGTTGCTGCACTTTCCGTTAATTGCGTTCATTGACCATTTGACGTAGGCATGCATATATATATGTATGTACATAGATACATATTCGATAACTGCACTTTACAGCTCTGCTTTGGTCTCTCACACAAAACAGAAGCTGGTTACAGTCGTGGCCATAAAAACGATACCAGCACTGTTGCCTACTTAGCCATTTTCTCGTCAGATCTAGCTGTTTTGAAAAGTAAGAGCAACTATGGAATCTAGCAAGTGTCTGGCCAAGTGTGTTTGATTTAGGTACATAAAAACAAACATTTCTTACTAATTTCTAAAAAAAAAAAAGGCTTGGTTAACAATTGAACGTTTTTAGACCCCTAGCTAATAAAAAGATTTTGGAAAAATTAAAAAAACGATACAATACTTTTCTGAATCTTCTTCCAAACAAGTGAAAACTTTAATTTACTTTGATTTGTGTTCCTCATAATCGAATTACGAAGTCGTTTGATCGAAATATTGATCAAATTCTGAGTATTCTCCAAGAATAAACTTAAATTTCCTTCAAAAATGCATCGGTTATTTTAATTTGCTATTTTTGCGTAATGCTAGCTATTTTCCATACTCAATTATGCTACTTTTGGTTAACGACAGTTGTCTGCATTGGCCACAGACGTGGTCATAATAATGTTACACGATCTGCGTTAGAAAGTTGCGGCAAAATGAAATATGAAAGACTGCAGAGAATGGTTGTTCTTGGACAGATTGGACGACCGCCAAACTTAGCGGAAATGAGCAACAAACAACAAAGCAAAACTAGACGATGTGTGAAATTTTGTTGCTTATTCCCGGCTAAAAGCAGACAAAGAATTTAAGCAAAAACTACGAAAATGTCTTCCGAGCACGGAATAATTGTGTATGCCTTGTGATGTAATAGGTCAGAGAAAAGATGAAAAAACTAATATGGATTAAGCAGGTATGCGTGTTAGAAGGGTCGTTCAAGCAATTGCAGCATATCAAATTGACCTTGACACACTGTTACTTATTAAATTACATACATACACATGTGTAAACGCACGCATGCACACACACACACACACACACACACGCATCCATAAGCAAGTCTGGGCTGAGTTGGTTTCAGCTGCAAATAGTGGGCGTGGATTGTTACGCAACACTATCCAGCAGAAACAAGTTGCATTTATGTGTAAACTGAAAAGGTATCATGACATAAAAGCCACTTATCGATTTTCCATGATGTCAGCTGCGCAACCCCCAACCCTAATTCAAACTTAAATTGAAATAAATCAAAATATTGCTCACATGACCAGCAAACAAAACAATAATAATAAAGACGCAAGCAAAAACTTTTATTGATAAAACGATTGTAGACTGACAGATGCATGTGATAAAGCAAGAAAGCAAAAGGTATCTGCCGATTTTAATCAAAACAAATTTCAGCGCAATACAGACGACATGTTACGTAACAGGAAAGTACGCTGTTGCCGGCAGCTGCCATCGTGCGAATTAACTGTAAAACTCGTATGCTCGTATTGGTGCTGTACGTGCATGAACTTTAGTGTGTGTGTGTGTGTGTGTGTATCTGCCGGTTGTTTTTATCAATTTGAGAATGGTCACAATTGATTTATCAATTAATTGATATTTCAAACATATCACACAGCCTGAACATGCTGTCAAACCCTTTGCGCGTATCTCAGTGTGTGTATATGTGCATGTGTGCTTGTGTAGGTGAGCAAGAGCTTCGTGTCTTGCAAATTTTTCATTTGGAGGTTATGAAATCACTTGTAACGACAAAAAAAAATTCAACACTTTTTCGATTTTCATACGCTTTTCGATGAATTGTAAGCCGTGGCATACTTTGATGCTAAATTTGGGTAAGTGTTACTTACTTTTGATTGAGTTTAGTTAGGTTTTTTAGAGCAATGCGAAACGCAGGAACAAGACGACCACGACCACACGACGTACACCACAAAATTGATTTGCAACTGAATTGTCGGTGTGACCAGTTAACAAACGATCAAAAATAAAAAATTTGCACAGCGCAAAAAATACTAAAAAAAAAGGGCGAGTACGCAGCTCGTGACTACTATGTTTATTAGCCCGCGAACTTGGATCTTAAAAGCTTAATTTTTGTGTGCTATTCCGAACTATGACCAATTTAATTAACATCTAAAATATAAGCATATACAAATTGTTTTTTTTTTTTAAATGGAGGGTCTACAAGTTCCCATTTTACATTTGAATTTTTGGTATCCCACACTAATATTCTGAACAAATTTATGTTTTTTTTTATGATAATAGATTTTGTCATGCGCTCATTTTCAAATCCACTGTTGAGATTTTTGAAAATTATTTTAAACGTAATCAGTAATGCAAACTAGTTGCAATTCGAATGAATGTTATGGATTCGGAAATATAAGCTTGCCTGAATATATCTAAGTTCGTATCATATACCTGTCGTGTTTCTATAACGCAAATGCCACCAGCAATGTCAAATTTTTATGGTTTTTCAAAAAAGTCAGTTTTCCATTTACATAACAACAAAAAATACTGTTTTCGTATTTTTGTTAACAGCATACTATCTGTAATGCAAATGGCATCGATACTTTCGCAGCATAGGACAGGCAGCGCCAAATTCAAATTGTTTACAAACATTTCAAAACGAACTTTAATGCTTTAAAATCAATAACTGTCAGTGAAAATGAGTTAAATATAGAAACTATTTATTACAAAATGATTTAATTCATAAAAGCTCTGCAGTAAATGTGCATTTAACAGTAATATGCGCAGTTTCCTAGTATACAAAATGCGCATTTAATGTTTTTGGCTATTTTTAGACACGCTAAAAACTCTCCTAATCGGTTCTCTGTGTATCTTAATCGATTCTCAATTGCATTTACATTTAGGATTTAATAAAAATCTCGCATTTGGGCGCAGCAGCGGCAGTGCAGCGGCGTCATGTTGAAAGCGCGCCTGGAGCACGATGCAGTCTACGGCCGTTGCCTGGCCACATCGGAGGCAGTGCAGCGTGGCGATCTTGTCGTCGAGGAGCTGCCCTTTGCCTGGGGTCCCAAGCGTGATAGCGGCATCGTCTGCCTGGGCTGCTATCACTATCTGCAGTTTGGCGAGGATGGTGATTCGCTGGATCGCTGTGAGCTATGCGACTGGCCAATTTGCGGCAACTGTGCCAATGAGGCGGGTGATCATGATGTTGAGTGCGAAATCTTTGCGGCGGCACGTGTCACATTTGCCGGCAACGTCAGCGAGGATGGGGTCTGTCCGCAATTAGATTGCATAACACCATTGAGGTTAGTTTGTGGATGACACAGGGGTGAGTGCTGCGTTGCAGGGGGTTTAGTTTTTGAGCAAAATTGAACTCAGAAATGAATGATCTATTTTTGGAATTACGTTTTCTGTTTTTTTACTCAAAAATAATAATTTCCGCACAGGTTTTGTTTAAAAATCCGTTTACTTCATTAGTATTGAGATAACAAGTAAGAAAGTTGAAATCGAATGCTCCCGACTGCAATATACTCTTTTTTAACTCCCTTTGCAGAGTTGGGAATGAGGGATTTTGTTTTTTTTTTATAAATTAATTCCTTACACACAGTTTTTAAAGTGCAAAGCATTGATGGAGACGTCTCCGACTTTATATATATATATATATTCTCGATCAGCATTAATAGCCGCGTCGAACTAGCCGTGTCCATCTGTTTATACAGAAACTAGTCTTCCAGTTTTAAAGCTATCTTGATGAAACTTGGCACAGATGCTTCTTTTTGTTGCAGGAAGTACATATTTCACATTCAGCCGGATCAGAATACTATAACATAGCTGTTTTTCAAGATAACTCGACCAAACTTACCAATTCTGAGACTAAACAAGTTATCAAAATTTCATCAAAATTGGACTACTATATATTTTAGCTGCCATAGGAACAATCAGTTGAAAAATGAGATGTATGAAAAACTTTTATGTTTTTATAACTCAACTATACTCAAGTCTATTCAAGTTTTATACGTGTTAACAAATTTTCATCAAAATCGGACTACTATATCTTATAGTTGTCATAGGAACAATCGGTTGAAAATGAAGTTTTGGTATAAAAAACTTTTTTGTTTCTCAAGTTATCTTAACCAAACTTACTGATTCTAAGTTATAATATATTCTTGACATGCTGATTAAATTTGATCAAAATAGGAAGACTATATCTTATAGCTGCCCTAGGAACAATCGGTCGGAAATTAAGTTTTTCCATGCAAAACTTTTCTGCAAAAGTATATTTTATATCTTAGGCAAGCCAATAACAACTTTTCTTTCTTGTTTTGTTTAACAATAACAAACTAAGCAGTATTTACTAAATGACTAAATGCCAGCCAAGAACTGAGGTAGCCGAGCAACTAATGCACGCTGGCCAATCTTTTGATGCTTTGCCAAAATTTATGAGAATGATGACGAGCATTTGCGGCATTTGTGGTTTTTGGTTCATGTCAGTCAGCGAGATGACAACGACGACCATAGAGCAAGTAAATCGCACGGCAGTTGAATGGAGCCGTATTTATGGACGCTATTTGGTTGCCGGCAGTGAGCCAGTGCAGCGTGGTAGTATCTTGGTGCAGGAGCTGCCCTTTGCTATTGGTCCCAAGTGCAATGGTCCCGTACTGTGCCTCGCCTGCTATATGCCCGATGTGCAGGAGCGCTGCTCCAACTGTGGCTGGCCGCTGTGCGTTGCATGCAACGCAGATGCACTGAATCTGCATCAGCAGTTGGAGTGCTGCGTGCTGCAGTCGGCCAAGGCATGTTTCTATGAGATGCCCGAAGGCAGCCGGCATTGGCCCCAGCTGGACTGTATCATGACGCTGAGGTGCTCGAAAAATGCTTAAAAATAGACACTCAAAATTTCTGAGAGAAGTGTGCCAAAAACTTTGCCGACGCATACCTTTAATGTGTGTGTTTCGAAAGATTTCATAATATATAATCGGGCCGGTTCCCATTTGTGAGCACTTTTTGTTTCGCATTGTTTTCGATTTTGAGAACCGATTTTTAAAAGAAATAGCAGTCGTTATTCCCTTTTTAAGATAAGTTTGAATACTTTTCATTGGCTGCTTGAAAAGCACAATTTTTGAAATATAATTTTCAATCGATATTTGGCACATAGAAGAGATGATAATTCTGTTTTTCGAATGTTTTGATCGGAATCGGAAATGGAAATAGGGGTATTATAAGAGAGAGAAGAAATATAGGCTATATATATAATATATATATGGATTCCAAAAGCGTTTTGACTTGACAAATTATATATTACTTTATTTCCAGCACAGTTGCCATTTTTCATCATTTGAAATCAAAGTTTGTTAACTTCTCAATTTGAGAAACCTTTTCAATTTTTGGTTTGTAAAGTTTTTTGTTATTGAAAACAACTTCATAGTTTCAATCGAAAAACGCTTGCATCAAATCGAAAACGATTTTGAATGAAAAGTTATCTGAAATAAAGTTAGGGTTATTTAGGGAACCAAATCTGTAAAATCTCTTATCTTTTAAAAAGTTTTAAGCAACTTTATAATTTATACACCTTTTTAATATAGAACTAACGTATTTATAATGTCAGCACATTCTAATTTTCACCTTTTCTTTGTCTGAATCTTTCAAAGAGTGCTGCTGGCCACGGAAGCGCAACCGGAGCGTTGGCTCAATGAGGTGGCGCCCATGGAGCATCATGAGCAGGCACGCCGCCAGAACACAGATGTGTGGCATGCGGATCGGGTGAATATAGCACAATATTTGCGCGGTCCCTGCAAGCTGGCTGAGCGTTTCAGCGAGGAGCTCATCATGCAGGTCGTGGGCGTGCTGGAAGTGAATGCTTTTGAGGCACGCACCAGTCAGGGCTATCCGCTACGCTGTCTTTATCCATATACGGGCATCCTAGCGCATAATTGTGTGCCCAATACGGCGAGAAGCATTCATCCCAGCGAGGGCTACAAGTAAAAGTGCAAACCAAAAACTATGACAACAGCTAAGTAAAAATTGTATTATGTTACAGAATCCGGCTGCATGCAATGGTTGATCTGGAGGCGGGTCAGCAGCTGCAGCATAGCTACACTTATACCTTGGATGGCACAGCTCAAAGACAGGCACATCTGCGTGCGGGCAAATACTTTGATTGCAGCTGCGACCGCTGCTTGGATGCCAGCGAATTGCAGACGCACTTTTCCAGCTTGAAGTGTGGACAGTGTACGGAGGGCTGGTTGCTGCCCAAGCAGCCAACAGGTAATTGGAAGCATATAGTTTAATTCGATGTGCTGCTTTTCTACTTCTTTACATTTGCAGATGTGGAAAGCAGCTGGAACTGTCGAGCCTGTGGCCACAGCAGCAGTCAGGAGGACATACAACAGATTGTCAGCGCGCTGCAAGTCGAGGTCAATGGCGTACAAGCTCTGGAAATGGGTCCAAAGCGGCTGGAGGAATCGGAGCGTCTGCTGCGTAAATACAAATCGCTGTTGCATCCATCGCATTATATAGCTACTGGATTGCGGCAGCTGCTCATCGAGATGTACGGTCGTGTGCAGGGCTACGAGATGGTGCAGCTGTCAGATCGGCTGCTGGAGCGCAAGGCGGAGCTATGCCGGGAACTCTTGCGTGTGCTGAACATCTTTGAGCCGGGCTTGAGTCGTGCGCGTGCCATGAATCTGTATGAGCTGCATGTGCCGCTTGTGTTGCTAGCCAAGAATGGCTTCATTGCCAGCCAGCTGAGCGGCGGTGAGCTGCGTGCACGTCTGGTGGAGGCCATTGATCTGCTGAAGGAGTGCGTGGAAATACTGCAGCATGAGGATAAATGCTCACAGGAGGGCATACTATGCGGTGTGGCCAAACAGGCGCTCCAACAGCTCACAATGAGCGTTGAGGGTCTGGGCAGTGAGCTGGACTAAAGTGGGAAAAACAAATGCAATTTGTACTTATTCATTATGTATATCATTAGTTTTATTGAATACAATACATATAAGTATAGTTGAGGATACACGCATATGTATGTATTGATTAAGTGGCTGCTTGAGACCATCGAGAAAGTTGCCTGTGTTCAATAGAAACAATTTCGCTTAAATCTCATTTTGGATTCTGTGGTGTTTTCATTTTCATCTTTTTTTTTTTTCTTTTTTTTTACATAATTGCATGTTAAGGCGTTCTTTGTGTCAGTTGAGTATAATAATGGAATAAAACTTGCAATTTTTATAATCTGTTTTAAATTTTTGAGCCTTTTTGGAAAATTGATTTGAATTCCCGATACAAATGATTCTAGCATAAATAATGTTAAAAACTAGTATAAAATTTTGCGAAAGTGAAATTCGTTTGCAAGTTTCCACTTTCACTTTTGCAAGATATTGCGTATTGAAAAGGCTTAACGTCGTGCAGCGATTGAATTATCTTGCAATATTCTAGTTTAATGTGCCATTAAATGTTTCCATTTTCAATTTTGGTAAGATTTTGCGGATTGAATTAACTTTCATTTGATTATAAATTGTGTTATCTTGCCATTGAGATAGGATTCAATTAAATAGATCAACAGCAGTAAGGAAATGTTGAACCTTTAATGGAATTTCAATACTGCACCGTTTTTCTAAAAGTGGAAACCAGAACAGGCCTGATCCACCCTCGCAAAATCTTGTAGAAAGTGGAAACCGGCACATGAATTCAAAATTTCTATCTTGAAACTTTAAATTCACATATTCAAACAGTTTAATTTTAAATATTTCGCAATTTTTAACAAAATTTTGTATATTTTTCAGCAGTTATTTTGCATTTTAAAATATTTTGGTTTTTTTATTTACACAGTTTATTGCAACGAAGAAAATTGCATGTTTTATGCCATCATGTATCGAATTGCAATTCAAATAAGTTTGAACTTGACCCATAGTGTAAAATTAAGCAATTAAACAAAAATTACAATATTAAAAAACAATAATTTGCTTGTATACAATCAAACTAAATATAAAGCTTATAAATAATACGAGCTATTTACTGCACACACACACACAATTGCCTGTTTACGTTTTTTTTTTTTTTTTTTTTTTGGTATATGAATAATTATTTTTGCTCTTAAATGCTTGAATGATATATTGCTTTTTTTTTACACAGGTTTATAGTATAGCTAAATATCTGGTCTACGTATGTATATGAACAAAAAATATAGTTTCTATATAAAAAAAAAAAAACAAATATCAAGTTTTTTTTTGTTGAGTATGTAACGGCTCGTCTTTTGCAATCATTCATTATTAACTAAAGTGTTAATTAAACATTGGAATCTTTTTTTTGTTGAATATAATACACAGAAACAAATAGAAACATTAATTTACTTGGGTCGCGTTAATGGGGTTGTGGGAGAAGTTTGAAGATAGCTGGCTGGAAGTTTTTAAGCTTTGTAGTTTAAAAAACAAATTACAAAAAAGCCCATAAATAAAAACTAAAATATAAGATGTGGAGCTAACCACATACTAGAATACAATCCATAAATACATACAAAAAAGTAAATCGAGTGCATATACATATATATGTATATATATCACACCTTCTAAACATCATGACTGAGCAGCGGTGTATCGTGATAGCGTGAGGCATGATTGAGACTGGTGCAGGGCAGCAGCCAAAGCGCCGGATGGCCACGTCCAAAAACATCAGCTAACAATTGATATTTACGTCGATTGGGTCGATAGGCGCCCTTCTGCTGTATCGCCTCCACGGCCGTCTCATCGTACAATATGGCATGCAGCTGATCAACCATTATGGCCGTCACAAACAGTCCAAAGAGCGCCGACTCCAGCAGCAAAATGACCGAGTGTATCCTAAGGCAATACAATTTTGATTATTGATAGCATAAATGAAAAGTTATAAAGGTATAATAAGTATTTGTGGGTACGTCAGATGCTTGGACTCACATGCGTAGCTGCGATTCAATAATATTCTGGCTGCAATCCGTGCAGGGTGATACCCAGGAGCCGAGTATGAGGGCGACGGAATAGAGTGATAGTATGCCCACATAGACGAGAAACTGTAGAAAATACTTTTGATTGCGTTCACCAACGCAATTGTTAATCCATGGACAATGATGATCCATGCGCCGTATGCAACGCTTGCAGATGCGACAATGATGAGCACGCGGTGGCCTATATGTCTCGCAGCGGGTGCACACTGTCCATTCACTGCCATGGCCATTGGCAGAATTGTGCTTGGTGTTGCTGCTGCTGTTGTTGGTGGTATGCAAGTCGGAGAAGTCCAAGCGATTGGCGGGCAGCGGCACAATACCCGGATCAGAGAATACCGCCTTCAAATGCGACATGCCCAGCAGGAAGACAACCGTATTGAATAGCACAACATGGAAGGGCGCCCAAATGCTGTTTATTATACATACATATTTAGACTTAGTTAATAGTTAATATTAAACACAACAAACTTACCTAACGGGCATCGTAGTTAGTATGATCCAGCGCATGACAACATAATCCGCATAGATGACAGCGCCATAGGTGACAATCAGGCAGGCAATGCCACAGGGATCGCGTATAAAGACCATTATTATTATACGTGTTTTACGCTCGTAATTGAATTACAAATCGAATCTGCCTCTGCCACTGCGCCTGCCCCTTTCCATCGAGCGAGCCGAGTATTATAATTGTTGCTACGCTGCAGCTCTGCTGCTGCTGGCAGCAACGCTTAGCAGTTAACACTTTTTGTTTTAGTTCTAACTAAATATGGCTAATCCGACACGAAATTATATTTAGTATTTCATTTTTACGTGTTTGAAAGTTTCATTCATTTATTTGTTGCTATTTTTCGATTACAAATTTTTCACCCCGAAATTTTGATGTGGCTTACACACGTTGCAACGGCTGATCAGACTGAATTGGGCATTTGGAATTTACTATACACGCTACAAGTTGGTAAGAATATGTTTAATTTTGACGCAAAACTTGCAACAAATATTTTAATAGTAAATTTACAACTTAATCGACACTAAACAAACGAGTAACTAAACAAGTAGTTTAAGTTAAGTGTGTATACATATATTTTATACACAGTTTTTTTTAAGGTTTGTTCAACGCGTGGGCTGGAAACTTGTCGGTCGCAAATCATTTCTCTCATTGACTAGGTTCCTTCTTTGAAGATATTCATCCTGTTTTATCATATTTTGTTAGCTAACGTGTTATTGCACTACACACGTTGCAACGTTACAACATCTCGTCGATTACAACATGTCGTACAGTCGTTGCACTGCATGACAGATGAGTTGCAGTGAAAAGCGGTCAGCCGATATTCGAATTAGCTGATTGCCAAATCGCATATCGATTGAATTGCTACACACATCGGTGGCCCCAAAAGTGATGCGTATTCAAAAAGGTCTTTTCAAAATTAAAACAAATAAAGATAAAAAAAAGTTGCTTTCATATAAACATACATATATATTTTTGGATATAAAATTAATAGCCTGTGTCAAATCTCAAACCTATAGCTCTAAAAATATTCCAAAATATATAAGAGCTTAAAATTTTAAAATATAAAACACAGATTTGCACTGGGCCTGCTGCAAAAACTACTTTATTGTTTTTGCGTTTATGTGTTTAATTTAGCTATGGCTTATCTGACAAGAAATAATAATTTTTACGCATTTGAAAGTTTCGATTATCTATTTGTTGCTATTTTTCGATTACAAATGTATTACCCCGAAATTTTGATGAGGCCTACACACGTTACGATGGGTCACATACAGAATTGGGCATTTGACCATATACGCTTCCAGTTGGCAAGAATTACTTTAATTGTTATTGTGAGACGTGCAACCCCTTTTGAGGATATTATTTCCTGACTAACAATATAAATTTTCAATGATTTATTTTTTTCCACCTACCAAGATGCGATGCACCTTTTAGTTTATTTTATTAGGACATAAGTTATTGTACGTACACATGTTACAGCGTTGTTACGTGTTGGAACGTGTGTACGTACAATAGCTACACACGTTACAACAGCTCGTCGCTTACTAAATGTCGTATAGTGTGTATGCTGCATAACAGCAGAGTTGCTGTGAACTGTGGCGGTCGGCCGATATACGAATAAGCTGAATGTAAAATCGTATATCGTTTAAACTGCTACACACATCGATATCATCATTAGTCATTTTTACACAAAAGCAAAGGAAAAAACGCTGCAAGTGATTATTCAGCAAATTTGTTGCAATATTTCGACATAATTAATGCAAATTACAAAAATTAAAAGTTACATCGAAACAGCAGCAGCAGTGCCTTGGCAGCTGCCCAATTAGGGGAACACCAAAAGCCAAAACAACAATCTGCTGTGCTATTTTTTTTTTTTGACGCATTAAAATCGATTGCGTAGCAGACAAAAACACTACACAAAAGTGCAAGTGCAACCCACAATAACAACGAAGAACGTAGACCGCAAAAGGTAGCACGTAACGACGTAATTACAACAATTACACCAATAATTAATAGACAGCTAAGTGTGCGTTTGGTTAAAGAAATGGGCATTTTTGGACAATCGTCGCCATTCGACGCCGATGTGGGTAAGTCTCTCTCTCTCTCTCTCCCTTTCACTCTGCCTTACTTCTTATACTCTCCTCTTTACATCCCCCTTACACTAAGCAGCAGAACAATAACAAATCCAATTGGTCATAGACACTGTCCCCTTGCATTGCTTACTTTATCTAATCTCCTCAGCGCCAAGTCACCCACCAACCGTCAACCACCCCCCCCAAACTCCGCCCGATAGACACAAAGCAGACACAAAGAAACTGAAATCAACTTTCGAGTCACATGCGTCGCTTTGTTGGGGATGCTGCGCAGCTGCTGCGTCTGTTCATTGAACTCCTTTAAAGTTTCGTTTGCTGTCGCTGACCTTGAAGTCGCCGCTGCGAAACTCCCCCTCAAACCCCACTTATGCATTTTTATAGGAATTAAATCTTCCCAGCAGCATACAAACTTTTAAGCATTTTATCAAACGTCTTATCTACGCAAATTAGAAAATAAATATTTGATAAAAGTTTACCACTTTTATAGTTTGAGTTTAATTATTAGATTAGTATTTACTTGACTCACTCTATTGCATATGACATTTAAATGTTATCCAAATATTAAGTTATATATTTTCTAGTAAAAAGATCTAGCTATAACAGATATATAGTACTTCAAAGGCCAACTCAAGACTTTTCAAATTTCATCACGTAAAAATTCAATATGGGACTTTTTTAATTTTTGACTTAAAATTGAGTCAAATCATTTGGTTTTTAAGTAGGGATGAAAATCATCATGAAATCAACAATTAGTTCGATTTTCGATTTTATCGAATTAAAATTTATGCTAATCGTTTAATTGTATCAAATAAATCGATAAATCAAAGTCGAAATCAATTATTATTATTTGATTAGTACTCTAAAAACGATCAAATTAATTAAAAATATCATTAAATTTTATATTTTTATATAGCTTTATTTATGTTCGATGCTTTCTGCAAAATATCGATGATCGATTATCCAAGCATCGATTTTGAGTGTTCAAATCGCTGTAAGAAATTCGATTACATCGATTATTTAATTTCTTTTTGTACAGCCTTACTGAAAAACATACGAAAATCCATTTTTGTTTTTGTTTTCCACACTTATACTCGCAATTGCGCATATAATTGCCTTAATTAAATAAAAGGGGGCTCAAAGTTGAAGCTCGATTTGAAGACAAGCTAAAACTGGGCTACAAAGTGAACTTATGCAAATACAATTGAATATATTTAAAGAGTATAACGTTATTTATTGTTAAGTGCTAAAGTTTGCTGTACTTTTTAACAATATTTGCAAAATGTTGTATTGATTTTTGTTTGGTTTGATTAATTTTGCATTTGCTTATCTCACTTCATAAATAGCGTAAACTGTGAGTCATCCATGTGTACTGTGATAAGAAAATCAAGACATTTTCAACACAAGTCGTTGTTCTTTCTTTGTATTAAATATGTTGTTTTGCTAATTCACAGAAAAAGCCACCAGCGAGACGAATACGAATGATAACTGGTCCTTTATACTGGATGTTTGTGATAAGGTGACGACCAATCCACGTTTAGCCAAAGACTGCCTCAAGGCGGTAATGCGGCGCATGGGACATCCGGATCCCCATGTCGTTATGCAGGCCATCACACTGCTGGACGCGTGTGCCAATAACTGTGGCAAACCGTTCCATCTGGAGGTGGCATCACGTGATTTTGAAACCGAGTTTAGACGTCTGCTGAGCAAGGCACAGCCCAAAGTCTCCTTGGTAAGTCGTAAAGTAAAACAATAAAAGTAAAGAAAACCGAAATCTAAACATCTTTGTCTTGCAGAAAATGCGTCAAGTGCTCAAGAACTGGGCAGAGAATGATTTTAAAAATGATAGCGAACTGAATCTGATACCCTCGCTATATGGTAAGCTGCGCAGCGAAGGCTTCGACTTTAGTAATCTGAATGATAAGGGGAGCGGCAAGTCTGCTGCGGCCAAGGCAGCTGCTGCCAGTTTGGCCAAGGATCCAAATGTCGTGCACAGCCAGCAGGAGGAGGATGATATAGCCAAGGCAATTGAGTTATCGCTAAAAGAGAACAAAACCAGTCCACAGCAGCAGCAGCAGCAACAACAACAAAGTGGCACAGCAGCAGCTACAACCACCAACAGTGCCTATCCCTCGCTATATCCCTCATTTGGCGGCAGCTCCTCCGCCAGCACACAAAGCAATGGGAATGAGAATGCCAGCAGCAGCACCACCTCCGCTGCTTCATCGCGCACTGTGCGCGCCTTGTATGATTTTGAGGCAGCCGAGGAGAATGAGCTGACCTTTTTTTCGGGTGAGATTATTCACGTGCTGGATGACAGCGATGCCAATTGGTGGAAGGGCTACAATGAGCGCGGTGAGGGACTATTTCCCTCCAATTTCGTCACTGCCGATTTGTCTGTTGATCCGGAGCGCTTGGACATCAATCAGCAGCATAAAAACAATGCCCAAAAGCAGGCGGAAGCAGCAGCTGCCGCAGCAGCTGAGGAGGAAGCGCTGCTGCAGCAACAAAAGACTGAAGCGGCTGCCGCACAGCCCGTTGAAATTGATGAGGCTAAAATTGATCGTTTGCTGCATCTGCTGCATGAGGCCAATCCCGAGGATCCCTCACAGGATAGCGATGAAATGCTGCAGCTCGAGCAGCAGGTCCACCAAATGGGCCCGCTCATTGATGCCGAGCTGGAGCGTGTCGATCGCAAGCATGCACAGCTCACACAGCTTTCTAGTGATCTGGTCGATGCCATCAATCTATACCATACGCTTATGCGCGATGATCGTGCTGCTGCTGCGCAGTTTGGCGGGGCTGGATTTATGCCCGCTGGTTTTCCAGGTGCTGCACTTTATGGTGCACCCGGGTATCTCGGCGCAGGTGGCTTTCCGCCAGGTCAAAGCTACCCGGGCATGCACTCGTTGCCCTATGTGCCACCACAGGCGAACAATACAACATCGCTGCCAGCTCAAACAGCTGCAGCCTATCCAGGACAAGTGCCCATGCCATACCAGAATGGCCATGCGCCGCAATTGAACTGTAAGTGAAAAATAACGCATTGTGGTAGATAACATATCCGTTTTGATGTCATAGTTTTAAAAGTGTATCTAATTAAAGGAGACGTCTCCGACCCTATAACGCCAACATATTCTCGAGTTGAACTAGCCATATCCGTTTTGATCTCAGTTTTAAAGCCTTAATCTTGATGAAACTTAGCACAGATGCTTATTTTTCTAGCATGCAGTATATATGTCGAAATAGGCCAGATCGGACCAGTATTTCCATTTAGATAGGAACAATCAGCACGGCGAAGTTGACATTTATTGTTGAACTATGTGTTTGAAAATGTTTTAACACACTTTTTATTACTCGTTTGCAGCGCTGCATCTGCATCCGCCTCATTTGACTCAGTCGCCGGCCAATGCTGTTACTGCGCAGTCGCATCCCCAGCCCATCTACACTGCCCAGCCCACACCAGTCAGCACTCAGCAGCAGCCGCCCACAAATTACCACATGCCGTTGCCTGCGGAACAGCAACAGCAGCAGATGCCGTCATCAACGATTCCATCACAATTTGCCACCGTGCCGCCTGCAGCCACACAAATCCAGCAGCAGCAGCCACAACCACATGCGTATATGTCGCCGCAGCATCAGCAACAACATCCACATCAACAGCAGCAGCAGGTAGCTCCACCGCAAGCTTATTTGCCTGCAGGCGCTACAGCGCAGCCGCCACAGTTCTATGCACCAAATGGAGTAGCTTCAGTTCAACAAAACTACATGGCGCCACAGCAGCAACAACAACAACAACAACAACAACAACAACAACAGCAACATCCGCAACAGCAGCAGCAGCCTTTGCCACAGCAGTCACACAACCATAACGAACAATTTAATCAGTTGCATCAGCAAATGGCCGCCATGTCGATGGCCCATCTTGGAGGCATGCCGCCAACTGCAGCGCCGGCGCCTGGCTATCATATGCAAAACGATGCTGTCAAAAATAACATTCCTATCTATCAGCAGCAGCGGTAAAACCGTTTGCCCAGCATCACTTTCCTTTACTTCAGCCCCCAAAAATCTTTGTTTTCTCCCCATTAAATGTAAACCAAATTAAAAATTTGTTTAAATTTGCATATTTTAAAATCTTAACTTGAGTTTTGCAATTGCGACATCACAACAATTAATCTACTAATTGTCAAACTCGCAACTAAAATTGAAATGTTCGTTTGTTTCCCTTTGTTATAATCTCTTTTTAAAAATCGGTCAAAAAACTAAGTTTTTAAATAAGTGAAAGAAGGTACGGAATGGAAAGCAAAGCAAAGAAAACGTTTTAATGCTATTTATACTATATATACCATATAAATATTCTATAATATGTATAGCTCTATAAAGAAAGCGTTGAGGAAATAAGAAAAGAATCAAAGAAATTTCACTATCACTATTATGTATTATGTTTATTGTACTATTATAATTATATGATGATAAAAAAAATTAACAAGCATTACGAATCACATTCAATATGCAACTTTATGCAATTAAAAGGACATCAGCTTCAAATGCTGATTAATTAATACAATATCTATCATTTAATTGGGTTCAGCGCGTGCGCAACTTTATATAACGCCTTATATAATACTCCTCATCGATCCTGTCCAGCATGAGCAGACGCAGCTGAATCATCTCACGCCGCTCTTGAAACTCCAATGAGCTCAGATTCGATGCATTAAGCCATGATTGTACTTCCGTATATAAGTCCATATATCTGCGACGAGATTGTATGGAATTCGCGTTTACCTCGTTCATGTTGTTCACTGCTCTCAAGTCGTAAATAAACTGTTCAGAGACCATATGGTAATTTTACTTAGGCATTCAGTTTGCAAAAGTTCTGTTTTATCGCAGCAAGGTTATTTATCTAAAGTTTTTAAATAGTTGCCAACTAACTAACTTTATTAGCCAACCAAACTGCCCAATAACGTTGTTAAGCAAGTTTTATTAATAGGCGCATTTTGCTTACTCAAATTATAATTACAGCTAATTAGCTGTTTCAATCATATTTATAGGTACATGATGGCTTTTGTAATAATCAAGATAAAATTATACATTATTATACATAAATAAAATACTTTCTTGTATTTAAAATTAAAATATGGCATTTTAAATCGTTAAATTAGTTACAGACGCGGTTTTAAAACTATTTTTTGAGGAAAAATCATTTTTCCGGTCAAAACTAAAGTCAAAAATTAAAATTATTTTGTTAAAACAGTTTCCAACTTCTTAAAAATGAGATCATTTGATTTTAAACTCACAGAACTTTGTCAAAGATTGATTATGCAATTATTTAAGGTTTTTTTTTTTCAAAAATACATTTTTTTTTTCTTTCTTGACCTTTTTTAAATTCGTTTGGTTTTTTTATTTATTTATTTTTTTTTGAATTTAAGCATTTAGAAATGTGCATAAATTTAAAAACTAACTACTATACTTTTCCAGCAGGACACGTTTTACATATATGGTTTCAAATTATTTATTGCTTCTTTGTTTATTTGAACTCACAGATTGTTATTTCTCTTTTCAAATAACAAAAACTTTCCCATACGAATTTTCAGCTGACACCAAGGCTGCAAATGCATTTCCTTTTCCCATTTGGCGAAACAATATTTGTCACATGCTAATGTGACACCCAAAAGTATGCAATACTTTTGCAAATTCTTCTCTTGTTGTGTGCTGCGAGGAGAAAGAAAAGGGGAATACGAAATTCAATGAAATAAATAACCTGTCCAAGTATTGGGTATGCTTTGTCTGTCTGTCCGACTGTCAGCCGGTCTGTCCGGCAGCAAATAGAAAATGTCAATAGAACAGGAAAACATGGAAATATTTGTTAAGCTCTACAGCTTTTCTGCAACAACAACAAAAACAAGTTAGAACGTTGCCATCGATTGCAAAGTGCCCACTTTGACATACTCTGTAGTTAGTCTATTTTCTGATATAGATAACGATTTTTTGTAAATATTTCTATTATCAAATTTATTAAATAGGCCATTAAGACAGATCTTAATTTATTGTCTGCCGGTAGTACAATATACTAGAGATGGGTTTGGTATAGAAATTTGTTTACAATCCGAAGTTTTGCGGACCCGAGAGACTTTTCGTGATCATGCCGCTGTTCGGGATAGCCAAGTATTTCGGGTCCAGGCGTCTTTTTAGAGTTTATCCTAATACCACCATATACCAAAGTATGTTTCGGGAACCAAAGCCCAACTTTACTATATCAGGTCTGTTCCGCATTCAAATTTCGAATCAATTCCGCAGAAATGCATTTAGCATACTTTTTAAAGCTTGATAGAATTATAAAACTCTTCAATTGTTGTACTTAAAATTTAAAAATGCAATACATATTTTAATGGTATTCATTAGGAAGTGGAATTCTTGTGTACCCAACCATATACGGAGCGCTCCGAAAACGGAGTGAAAAACGACTCCCATATAAACTCCTCAAAGGAACGTTTTCGGAGAGCTCTGATAATGGAGTGAAAAGGGTCTCCTACAGCAACTCCTCAAAGGAATTATTTTGGAGCGCGCCAAATTGTAGTGAAAAGGAAGTCCGAAAGAGCACCGTTTGGGAGTGTTTAGGGAGTTTGGAATCTTATGCCTTGACAAAGTAGGCTTTTTTACTGGATTGTTCTAAAATTCTTTGCGGCTTATCTAAGTGAGCATTCCGGGACGCCGAAGTAGCTCGTTTTCGGAATCTCCCGTAGGATTGCTGTTTTCATATATTTTTATCGTGCCTTTTTCTCCGTCGGATACTCTCCTTTTGGGCTCTTTTAGGAGCGTCCGTAGGAGTCCAAGGAAGTCCTAACGGTGCACCTTTGGGACTCCTTTGGTTAGCTGGGAAGATGTATGCCAAATTTTGTGTGCTTCTGTAATTCAAGAACACTTTATAAACCCAGTATACTCTTTTGTTCACATTTTTGGAAAAAGAGCATACAAAAAAAAAATATATAAAAGCAGATGCGTACCTAGACAAATTGTCAACAACAGCATAGAAATTCCATAATTTAATTGATTTTTTTAGCCTTGGCGCACACACACACACCCATACAGCATTTGCAGCCCCTGGGCTGTGTGTGTGTGTGTTTTGATACCGTTACTGTTACTGTGTGTGTTACTGTAGTTTCCGTTGTCGCCAAGTTTTGATGTTGTTGTCATTTCGATTTGATTATATTCAACCCGCCGGTTATTTGCATTTGACGTGATGCGCTTCGTTGCATTTTCGGAATGATTGTCGGAATCATCGCATTAATCACAAACAAAGGGCGCAACTGGCTCAAGGACAGGGCCATGTTGCTCATACGCTTCTGCTTATATTTTTGAGATTTTCTTATATTATTTTTGCGGTGTTTCTTCTGTTTTTTGTTTTGACACTTCCGAGCCGCTCTTCGGCCCATTTGCAATAAAATCAAATGATGCGGGCATCGTAAAGCTGCGCGTCGCGTTTTCTATCGTCGTAAAACGTATACGTTATGTACGAGTATTGTGGCTCGTACTTTTCAGCTCCTCGCTTAACAGCGGCGTGCAAATCCCTTTCACTAAACAAAAAATCCATGTTGCTCAGCTGTCAGAACATTGGCCCCAGCCCCAGCCAGGCGCGCTGTGTCTGTCCAACCGACGTTTGTGGCTTTTAAAGCGGCATAAATGATTTTAACGTGTCTCGCGCTCTTCTAAAAAAAAAAAATGGTTTTCCGTGCGCCATGTGCAAAACCGTGTGCAAAATAACATAAAATAAATATGGGGAGAGGGGCAGTAGAAAAAAGAACACAATAGAAATGAAAAGCCGATCAGAAATATTTATGGCCATTTGCTGTTGATATTTATTCAATGGCCCATTTTTTGGCGATAAGTCGCAAATAGTTTTTGGACATTTTTTGTTTCGTAAAAAAAAAAAATAAACAAAAAATACAGGCAAAGTTTGCAGAGCTCAGAAATGTCCGGAGACAGAAAGTTTATGGCTTGAAACTTAAAGTTAGCAAATATAACTGATTTCTTTTTTTCTGATATTTTTTTTGGTTTATCCTTGCTTTGCCCTTTTTTACCACCACAGAAACTGCAATTTGAGCTGTCAATTTTGGCCAATTTCACATTGTTTGCAAAATATGCTGACTATTATTTTACTCAACATGTGTGGCTGGCAGCGGGACTCACTGAAGGACTATTTATTACTGCTTTCCTATTTTGCACAAGGTCACGTGCTGGACATCGTCGCAGCAGTCGCCATTTTGTCTCCGGATGCAGCGCCATTTTGCAATGTGACGGCCATTAGCTTGCACAAATATTGTAATATAATTGTTGTGCTTTTTTTTTGTTCTTTCTTTTCCCTTACATTTAATATTAAATGCTTGTTGTTAAAGCATTATACATATTTTGTTGATTTACATACACAAAAAAGAATGCATGCAAATGCATTTTGTGGTTTTCATTTTTGGCCGCAAATTTATCGTTTTGCTTTTCACTTTTTCATGCACTTTTATTGCATCGATTAAGGTTAAACGGCTTGTTTCAAGGCTATTCAATGGTTTAACATAACACACAAATCTGCATATTTATAGTTATTTACATATAGTATATGCACATACATACATATACATATATAATATGCATGTAAATGCTGCGGTAAATCGTTTGGTATTTCTGATAAGAACTAATAATTTAACATGCAAAACAATGTGCAAACTATATCCATTGTGTATGAAAGAAAATTATTCTATGAATTGACTGAAAAAATGCATTTAGTTAATGCTTTCAAATTATTTGCAGCATTAATGCTTCATTTATTTAATGCCAAGCTATTTTTTTTTATGTGCAAATATTTGCCTATGCATCATAATGAATGTTTTAAAAGTTAAGCCTTTGTTTTAACTGAATTTAAAAACGTTAAGCAGCATCAAAAGCGTATAGCAAGGCTCAAAGCATTAAAAATATTATGAAATTACAATCATTGCTAACAATTATTAAACTACCAATAATAAAAAAGTGTGTATTAACTGCTTTTAAATTAAACAGAACTTGGTATTAAAACAAGTAAGAAAGTTGCAGTCCGATTCACCCGACTGCGATATACTCTTTTTTTCGCCTCTTTGCAGAGTCAGAAAAGGGCGTGGCAATCTTGACACTTTGTCTGCCTATGGTATATACCAACATGTATACCAAGTTAGGTTGCTCTAGCTTCAAAATTGTGGAAAAAACCTGCGTTCATACGGACAGACAGACGGACAGACGGACGGACAGACGGACATTTCACAGGCCCAATATACTCTTTTTAGTTTTTTTTCAAAAAAATTAAAAAAAGAGTATAAAAAGTGTGCATTAACCGCTTTTAAATTAAACAGAACTTGGTATTAAAAAAAGAAAACAATAAATTTAGAACAAACAATTTGGCTTAAACTTAGTAATATATAAATAATAAATGGTGTTAATATTGTCCAGCATAAATGTAAATAATAAATAAATCATAATATTCTATCGATTATCCTTAGTAATGCCATAAAATATGGTAATTATTTTTAACACACATTCATTGTTGAATTTAATTCGCACGTGTTTCATGATTTATTTTGCATAAACACACACAAACACACACACACACACAGTCACACATACACATAGCCACTTAACACGTCTAAGAGCAAAGTGCAAAAAAAAAAAGAAAATTGAATTGTTTAATGGCCATTTAAATATACATGCATATGTATATTTGGCTTTATAAAATAATGTGTTAGTCAAAAAGCAGGCAAGCATATGTTCACATTTGAAAAATTGCACAAATGTGCAAATAAAATTGAACACAAAAGTGTTTTTGTGCGTAATACATATAATTACAAAAATACAACAATAATATCGGTACATATAACAATAATATAAAAGGAAGCGAGCAAATGCCTGTTAATTATTTAAGGCAATGAATGAATGAATAAGTACCACCGTACTCCCCAAGCGATCTCCTGCAGCTTTGTCAGACTCACATTGTTCGCGTTCGCTGAACACATTTTCAATTAAACAGAAAAACACACAGCTTGGCAACCACTGCAATATACCCAAGGACACACACAAACACAAACACAATCATACACATATGCACAGCCTAGATTTGTTTAATTAAATTACACTCAGACAAAGCCTTCAATCATTCACAGTTTTCCAATCACTCATTGGCTCATTCACGCGCAACGCAAACAAATGTCAATACTTATGCAGCTGTGCACAACAGCAAGTGTAAGTGCGAGTGTATGTGTGTGTGTGTGTGTGTGTGCATGTGATTGTGTATGTGTGTTAGTCAGAACAGCATACATGGTACTATTTATTTAGTACTCACACTTAAAGTACTCAAATGCGTCTACGTCAAGCTATTTAGCTTTAGCTGCAACTGCAAATCGTGCGTTCAATTTGTGTGCATTATACCCTAACATAGGGTATACACTTATTTCTCTGAATTATGTAACATATCAGCGTGGCAACTGTGGACAACTTTTAATGTGCAGTTCAAATCAATCAATTTTATTTCAAAATAACTCATATTTGGTTCAAAGTACTTCTATATATTGAGAAAGTAGTACAGATATACTAAATATCTCACTTAGCTTGTCCAGTGCCTGCCAAACTGTTGTTTCTGCGTGCTGAGACGGTATTAATAGATTCTTTCATAACTTTGGTGTTTTCTATCCGGTCGTAATGAAATTTAAGCAGCCAAACAACATTGATAAAACATATATGTGTATCGAAAATCAAAGCTTTATCTTTAAAATTGTGGCTGTGGGAGTTTTTTTCGATTTCCGGTAGTGCGGGGGAGTGCATTCGCAATTTGAAATATACTTGATCTGCGTATGGTATACAGGAACCTGCATGCCAAGTTTGGTATCTCTAGCTCTTAAAGTCTCTGAGATCGACGCGTTCATACAGACAGACAGACAGACAGACAGACAGACAGACAGACAGACAGACAGACACACGGACATGGCTAGATTGATTCGGCTGTTGATGCTGATCTCGCACGCTTTTGCCTGTTCATTTTGTTCATTTTTCACAGAAATAGAGACTTATCAATTCGGTGCATGAAACGATGCAAGATTTGCTGCAAGTGATGTAAGCTTTGACGAATTTGTGTTCTATGCCGTATAAGAGCGTATATGATTAAAGTTTGTAAGAGTATTGTATATGCTGTATGACAAATTGAACAAAATATTCAGTGTTTGGAGTGTTGCTTTCAGCTATGTATTTGGCTTAAGTCATACAAAATTTGCCATGATTGAGTGTGCATTAAGTGTGCATTGAAACGTTAATTAATGTATGTATGTATATAGTATATAGGCGTAAAGCGTATAACGCTAAGCCAATGAAAATGCAAGTGAGTGAAAAGTGAAAGCAAAATGATAGCTCTATAATTTAATCACCATAAATTCTTAATCGTATCTCTCTACTTTGGTTTAACTCCATATCCGTTTACCTAATTAGCAGCTCTTGTGGATGCTGTGAATAATGTCAAGTTGTTAAAAAGTTCTTTGTTCTACTTTCGCTTTCATTTTTTTTTTTGTGTTGCAGTAATCAGTTTTTAGCACTATCCCATTTGCTCTATATATATGTATGTATATGTATATGTATATGTATATGTATATGTATATGTATATGTATATGTATATGTATATGTATATGTATATGTATATGTATATGTATATGTATATGTATATGTATATGTATATATATAATATGTACTTAGTGGTTCAATAAAACTTTCGCTTAAGTACAGCTCATCCTCAATGTGAAGCGTTAAACATATTTACACGCTCGCTAACTTGTCTGGCACTTTGGCTAAGTAAGTTCTCAAATTGACACATTTTTGTTGGGCTAGAACAAAAGAAAGTCATTAGAGATTGATGCACAAAAGGAATTTTCTGGCTACATGCTTTCCGCATTATTGAGAACTTACCCGTAAGCAGACGATGCAATTAACAACAACAACAACAACAACTACAACTACAACAATGAGAGAGATTTACAACAACAGCAAATTGCAGTTTTGATGCAGCTGCCAACAAAAGTGGATTTTATGCCAACGGGTTTAAGGCACATGCAAGTTGTATGCAAATTGCATGTTGAGTCCTGAAAAACGGACTCACAAAAAATAGGGATAGGGCCTGCTGACAAAATAAAAGAAAAAAAAAGATAAATTACTTTTAAAGTGCGCAGGCAGAGTTTTGCTTTGGGTCTAACTCTTCATTGGCCCGAAATGCAAATGGCCTGCTGAGCGTTTGCCTATTTTTGAAAGTCTGATGACTTTCTGATTTGCTTTCGAAACAAGTTTTTTGTTTGGTTCTGTTTTGGCTTTGGCAACTTTCGAGTATTTTGTATTTTTGCCTGCTGCCATTTTTAGGTTTTTAGGCGCTTTTTGTTGCCGGCTTGTTTATTATTTGTTAATTGAAATGTTACAAAAAGTTACGCATATGTACTGTAAGGTGGCAAGTGTGGGAGAGGTATTGCTGGGGCATGTAGTGCTGCAAGTAGCTTGATTGGGGTTGTTCTAGCTTTATTTGCCACTTCTTGGCCTAATGTCTAAATCATTACGAGCCATCAAAATTTGGCAGCCCCAACAAAAGAGCGAAAACAAACAGCAATAAACTAGGGTAAAATAACTTTTTTCTTTCTACAGCATATCAAAGTCTGAATGCCCTAAAGGTATTTTCCTTGAAATTTTGTAATCTATTAGGGTTACTTTGAACTAGCTAAAAATATTTGTAATGAGATATTATAAACTTCTTGGAACGTTTTAATTGCAAGTTCAAACTATGTTATGTAAAATATGACAACAAACAAAAAATTAAATTGATTTTTAAAATGTATTTTATAATAAACTTTCAAATAGTGAGTATATTAAGAGCTTAGTAACTAAAGTAGCGCAACTACTCAGATAAAGAATTTACTTCCGATTCAATTCCGTTAAAATATGTGGAACATACTTTTAGGCTAAGCGAAAAAATACATTTTAAGTACATCAAAAGCAGAGTTTTGTAATTCTAGCATGCTCTAAAAAGTATGCTATACATTTTTTTGTGAAAATGATTTGAAAGTGGTATTTGGAGCAGGGCTGTGTATAAAAAAGGCGACAATGGAATACTATTATTAGTCAGCATATAATATAAATAAAATTTGAGGAAATTTGTTTTATACTACCAAAAAATGTTGAATATGAAAACGTTCTCAGATAACTAATTCAAAACAGCTGAAATCGTATTTCATTGAAAATTTTAGTGAAATTCTTGTAAGAAATCAATTCTTATCAAATAGTAAATGCAATTCTGAAAATTGAATATTATAAATAAATAAGTAAGCCTAGAATAGAATGCTTATTCAAAAACATTTCCTGTGCTCTATATATACTTATATGCTGGTTATTTTGTTGTATATGGTTGGAAGTTGCCAAGCTGGTGACATAGTTGCAATACCCTTTGAAAGGATATGCAAGAATATGGAAAACAAACAGGCAGGCCAAGTTATTAGGCGAGCTCTGATTTAGTGCTGAGTCCAACATTTTGTTTAGGTGTGGCTTGTAGCACTCGTGTTGAAGTCAAAAAATAGCGCAAAGGGCAGCAAAAAAAGTCAAAGAATAAACTTGGTGCAGGTGCTGGGTTTTGTGTGTGTGTGTGTGTGTGTGTGAGTGTGTATATGCATGTGTATGTGCTGACCATGTACTGGCCTGGTGCTCAGTTGGGGCTGTGGGTTTTATGCTGTTTTGGTTTGTGTAACTATTTTCTATTCATTTATGCATTTTGGCAATAAAAATTTCATTTTTTGCTTAACTAAGTGAAACGAAAAGGTTAAAAGCAGCACCGCAACAGCGAACGGATATCATGAAAGAGCAGCAGCAGCAGCAGCAGCAGGAACCAGGACATCGTCTCTGGCACTGAAAAGGGACTTTTATCTTGGGCGCTGCTGTTTGGCCAAGCGTTCCATTGTATATCCCTCTGTCCGATTCACCGTACCGTCCCACTGTCTGTCTGTTTTGTCCGTTTGTCTCTTCCATTGCCTAGATAACATTTCCGTCTGCCTGTCGCTTTTTGTATAGTTGCTTGTTGTTGTTGTTGTTGTTATTCCTGTTCCTGTGCTTCTTGTTCTTGTTGTTGTTGTTGTTGTTGTTGTCTTTGTTGTTTGTTTGCAAACATTTTTTAAATTGTTTGCTGTAATTTGTTTCCGGCCAACGGCAAATGGCCGCTGCGCCATTTTGTGGACAAAGTCTGCACCTTTCCCGCCAACCCGAACTGCTTTGCTTGACCCTTCCTGACCGCACTATGTCGGCACAATATTTGCAGCTTTGTTCATTTTATTATTAAAAAATTATAATTTAAATGTTCGTCTGAGTTTTACACATGTTTCTCTGTTCTTTTTTTGTTTGTATTTTGTGTTTTTTAATTCTATATATATATTTTTTATATTTTTGATTGGCCCGGCACGTTTGTTTCCCAGCTGGCCTGGCAAACAGACAACAGCTGCGTCCATATCCTGATCCCAAATCCGACCCTATTCCAGTTTCCAGCTCCAACTCCAATTAGTTGTGTTATGCGTCTCTACATGTCCCTTTCACATTTATTAGTTTGACTTTTTGTCGAGGATTTATGGGTCGAAAAAAAACAACAACAACAACAACAACAACAACAACAACAACAACAACAACAACAACAACAACAACAACAACAACAAATCTATGCAAATACATATGTACATACATATTGCAGCTGTTGCTGGCATTTTGCACGAAATGTTTCATTCAAGTTGAAAAAATATTATTTTAAAAATTAAATTGTCGCCGAATGTTATTTATATTTTTATTTATTTTTTGTTTTTGTTTCGTTTTACAGCTGATTTTTGCTGCTCAATTATTAACATTTATTTTAAATTGCATAAATTAAATTTATTCGTGAATTACAAATAAATTTATATATTAAATGCATAATTGAGTGCAATTTTTGATAAATGCATTACGTCTAAAAGCTACTGAAACGTTAATTCGGATTCAATATTCGTTATTCGATTTGTATGTTGACAACATTTGATTACGTTCAGAAATAACTAAGTTTTATACTTAATCATAATTTGCTATATTGGCTGGTGTCGTAGAACTTACTATAAATAAATATCCCGACAATCATTAAAATTGCAAATGCAAATTGCATTGATATATGCTCCAAAAACATAAATTTCTTACATTTACAGTTTAAGAATCAAATGTTTTTGAGGTACACTATTGCCGTTACAATGTCTAGGCAAAATAGTTTGGAAATGTCTTGAAAAGTCTAACATTATTGCCGGCAAAATGGCTTAAAAATGGCTCAAGTGACTTTTCTGAAATGTTCATATTTTCAATTTTGATAAAGTTTTGCTAATTGAATGCAGTTTCATTTGATCAGATATTCACCAGTTAAACAATAAGAAATTTTGGAACTTTTAAAGAAATTGCAATTCCTTAAAATGTTGTCGAAAGGTGATTAGCAGGATTATATTTTCCTATTTTTTTGTATTAAGAAGTACAACATGAATATGGCTAATTGTTTTTACATTTAATTATAGAAATTTCAATAATCTAAATACTGACGTCATTTGCAGCTGAGTGTTTGACAAACTAAACGTTTGCCAAGCCGCAACAGCCACGTGCCACGTGCTTCATTGGAAACCTTCCAAAAGTCACGTAGCATTTCTGTCAGCTACAAATTAAAATCAAGTTAAACATTAAACATTTGTATTGCTGCAGCGCACATTGAGATTCAAAAATTGTTGGCATCAAAAACAAGCTAGCGCTGATTAGTTTAAAACATCAAATTTCATTTTCATATAGAAATTGCTTAACTTTCATGATATAAAATTGTATCCTCTGATCATGACTATGATATGCTCTATGTTTAAAGAATACTAAATACTTTCGTAATTAACAAAGAATTGAATATTTCTACTTACAATTATTTACATATTTTAATAATTCAGTCGCAATAATTTTTGAAATCGCTAAAAAAAGTAATCACAATAAACTTGTGTGATTTTAATGTTTGAGTTTTAATAATTAAGATCTTCTCTATATACTTAATTAAGTAGTTGGACATATTTAGTAATTGTAATTCTAACTTTTAATGCACAAAACTAGTTATTGACAAAGTTTTGAATTAACATAATAATGAAGCGTTAAGATATTAGATACAATTACTTAATTACTCAAGTAATTCTCAGTTAGAATTACGTAATTAATCAAGTAATTCTGAGTTAAATATACAAATTTCTTTGTAGGAAAGTGTAAACATAGTTGAATTAGAAACTAATTACAATTACTAAAGTAAATAATTGGTAATTTAATACTAATTATTCAAATACTTGTCTGTTTTACGCTTGATGGGACACATAATCATATATCATAACTTTTTAATTACTTGAATAATTCAAGCTTTTAGTGCACAAAAATAATAATTGAGAAAGATTTGAACTAACATAATAATAAAAACCTTAAGATACTAACAATTACTTGAGTAATTAAGTAATTCGGTCTGAGTTATATATACAATTAATCTATTCAGGCATAGTTACCTATGTGGATAACTGTAATCATAATTACTTAATTGAATAATTACTCAAATATTTGTGGGTATCAAATATAATAGGGCATACGATTGTGACGCAGTTTCAATTACGTAGTACTTGCAATCATCGTGTCAATTCTCAAGAATAAACGAGACGCTAAGCTCTATAGTCACGTAGCTGTCTGAGACAGTTGACAGTTTGTTTTGAAGCTTGAAATAGCTGAGACGGTGTCTTAAGTGCAATATAAATGAAAAATTATTAAAAAAAAGCAAAAGTTTTAGTTTGAAAACTAAAAGTAAAACTAAAATTAAAATAGATAATTAAATCAGGAGCTGCGTTAGCCATGGATTATTTATGCTTCAAGCTGCTAATCCTGAGCTGCATTTGCCTGCGTTGCTTTCAATTGCAGTTTGTGGCTTTGCCCAACAACTTGGACGATAATGAGCTGCTCGAGCAACTGGAAGATGACTTGGATTTGAGTCATGTTAATTGGAGGGCAATGATACCATTGTTGCTGCTGCGCCAGCAACTGCGTTTGTGTATTGCCGTCTATCGACAGGATGAAAATTTGGTGAAGGGCACGGCCTGTGAGAAGCTGCTGGGCAATGGACTAATGGCATACTGTGATATTGGTCATATTGAGGATCTGAGCATAACCATGCGAGCTGCATTTGGCGGCATGCTGTTCGATACGCTGCAGAAATGCCGTCCCGGCTTCGAAATATTTGGAGTGCGTTGCAGGCGACGTGCCTGAGAGAGGGGGAGGGAGAGAGAGATTGAGGCCAGGAACGGAGAGCTTAAGTGAATTGCTAATTCAGTTTTCTTAGTCGTTGTCGTCGGTGTCGTCGTCGTCGTCCTTATCGTCATCATCATCATGAACATCCCTAGTTGTCGCTGTCTCTGCTCGTGTCCCTTGTCATTTCAATGTGTCAATAAAAATGCGATGTGGGTGAAGGCCTGTCCTGGGCGCAGGCCCACTAGAGTCCTTGCTGAGAGGCATCATGACAAATGACGATTATAATTTGTAAAATTTGCACCCTGCTTGTTATCCCTTGCCAAAGGCGGGTAGGAATCAGCTACAGTCCCCCAGCTTTGGCCATGTTCGGCTGTGGCCTAGTTTTTGCTTTCAGATTCAGTTAGTTCATTGCAATTGTTGTTGCAATTAGCAGAGACAGCAACGATGCAGCAGCAGGAGCAGCAGCAGGGTGGGTTGGCAAAACATAAGCACTATGGCCAGCTGAAAAACTGATGGCTTGATTTTTCCATTAAACACTGCAAATGGAAAATTGCACAGAACAGCGCAGACAGCAGAAAGCAAAGGCATTTGTTATATTTGGTGCTGTTGTTGGTGTTGTTGCTGCTGTTGTTGCTGTTGGATGTTCTTGTTGGCAATTACCGGGCAATGGGCAAAGCATTTAGCTTGCAATGATGACCATCATGAGTTTTCATTTTCACTCTTATTTTCCCCCCATTGTTATTCTTGTTGTTGTTTTTTTTTTTTATTTTGTGCTTAATTTGTGTGCTGATGTGCTAAAACACCTCTGCATTAATCTCTATATAAATCAAAACATTTTTAGCATACTCTTTAGCTCAGCTACAAAATCTCTGTTTCGCTCCCAAAAGAATGCTCTACTTTGTACACAAGGAAATTGCTTAAAATGATTGAATGAGGGTGGAGGGTGCTTCTGTATTCGTTGTGTGTGTGTGTGTGTGTGTGTGTGACACTAACGTATAAATGTCGATAATCAACATCAATGAATAATTGTAGAAAATTGCTAAAAATTAGGCCATCGTTGTTAAGTATAAACTGCAATATATCAGCTTAAAAGCATATCTAGTAGGATTATCAAATTTCTTTCAATATCATTTTTATTAAACTCTGTAAACTCTGTAATCTCAAAAAGTAAATAATTTGATATCTTAAAAGTACTTTTTATGGTCAAATTGATTCGAAAAAGAAATGCGGAGCAGACCTGTAAACAAACAGTGCATATACTTTGGAATAATTTAAGTAAGATTTTGTTTGTTGGCGACCTTTCTAAGTTTTAAATAGAGTAGTTTGAACTGACCTCAAGCCAGCTAAACTCCTCTATTTATAATTTAAGTAAGTTGAAAAATGCACCCAAGATTATACAGCCATGCTCTGAAATCCACTTTCGAATCAGCTTCACAAAAGTATGTAAAGCATACTTTCAGGAGCGAATACAAATTAAATGTACGTTGAAAAAAGCTAAGCTCCTTAATTTTTATCCTACTCCAAATAGTATGCTTAGTAGTTTTTTGTAAAATTGTTTCAAAAGTGATGTTCGGAACATTCAAAATTATAAAACACTTGCAAAAATCGGAAAATTGTTAATGTTTTGCTAGCTGCTTGAACTCATTAAATGTTTACTTAGCTTAGTACTAGTTGTACCTAATTTTTAAAATTTTTTAAAAATTATATTTATTGTTTAAAATATATGTATATTGAATGGTGGTCATTGGCAACTGGACAATATAAATCATTGTTATGACGTTTTAAACGATTTTTTTGACTGGGAATCGAACCGGGGATTTTGTGTTTCAGGGCCGAATGTGTCCACACTAGGCTACAGCCGTCAACCCATACTTTTTATACTCTGTTTTCCAAAATGGAAAAAGGTAGTATATAGGGTTTGTGAAATGTTCGTCCGTCCGTCCGTCTGACCGTCTCTATGAACGCAGGTTTTTTCCACAGTTTTGAAGCTAGAGCAACCAAACTTGGTTTACATGTTAGTATATACCATAGGCAGAGAAAGTGTTAAGATCAGCCAGATCGGATCACTATAACATATAGCTGCCATAGGAACAATCGGTTGAAAATAAGTTTTTGTATGAACCACTTTTTTGTTTTTCAAGATAACTGAACCAAACTCACTTTACCTAAGTTTAAGGACAGTTTTTAAGTAGTCTTTACAAGAATGTAGTTTCTTAAACGTACAAAAAACAGAGTATATCGCATCCCGACTGAAACGTTATTACGTGTTTGGATGTGAAATTAGTTTTAAAGTATAGCAATTCAAGTTCATTTCAAATAATTGCAGCCAAAACCAGAAAGATTGCATTTTGATAAACATTCTAATCTAAACGTTGCTAAGCATTTTAGCCAGCGTAATTGTTTATTGATTATGCACGAAGACGAAACTCTGACTTTCAGCCCAATTTAATATGACTTAGACTATGGCGAATATATACTCTTATTTATATTGCAAGAATTGCTGTTTGCTAACTCCGAATACAAATTCGCGTCAAGTTGTAAGAGCCTCTAGAACGCTTGTTATGTACATAAATTAATGAATTGTTTAAAGTACTTGGAATATTTACGCTCAAAGCAAGTGAAAGATGTTTGACTGTGGATTGAGCGAAGGGCATGTCGGGGATGGTAGGGGAGTCTGGTATGAAACTGGGTTGAGCCTGAAGCCTTGTTGTATGCTGACCAATGAATATGCAAACGACTCGCGCTGTCGGACCGGTCTTGAAGTTCGTTAAAAGCGCGGCATAAGGTCAAAGGGCGCAGCCACGTCGGACAGTCATTAAGGCGCTGTTTGCGCATCTGCTGCTGCTGCTGCTGCTGCTGCTGTTGCTGCTGCTGCAGTAGAAATAGCAGTAACACCAACAATGGCAACAGCTTGCGCTGTTAGTCACTTATTCGTACTTACTTCTGATGCTACTGTTAATGTGCAGCCTCGCCTTCTTCTCCTGAAATATGCATAAACAAACCCAGGCTGAGCTACACTCGAACGAACTCTGAACGACCGTGCCTTCAACTCCTGATTTTCCAACATTTGACTTTAGCAACTGAACTGTCCGGGAGATTCGCAAATGGGTGCATCTTTGGCTGCAGTGTGCTCTCTCAGTTAAGTTTGGGTTCGGTTTGGCTTGCTTCGACTCTGACTGCTGGCAGTAATTAAATTTTGCGCAAAAATTCTTTGCATTTCCTTCTTTGATTTGCAATGCTTTTGCCCTTTGCTGCTCTGTGCAGTCTATGATTTGCATTAGGAAAAAGCGAGAAATCTATTAACTTGAACTCGGCACGGCGAATAATTTATGCAGCAATGCCTTCAATATATCTAGCTTTTCCAGGGCAGAGCTGCAAATTGATTTTAAAGTGACTTAAAACATAATTTTTTGTTCACTTTTGAATGTTTCGAGATTGGCTTATTATGCTCTGAAATATGCTTTCAAATACAAGTTCTTCAAAATAGAATTATTTGAAATGTGATTTGCCATAATATCTATTTTTGCATAATTGGTCTTGTTAAATATGTTAAAAAAACTCAATAATTAAATTTAGAAATTTGTAAATCAAGTTTTACAAAGCTGAAACAAAGATAGTTCGATATACTTAAAAATATATTTTGAACTTTTTGTATCAACATTTTAAAACAATATACCTTGATAGCACAGAACCGTTTCAAAACTTTCAAAAACCTAACATGCCATACAAAGTCTTTCCAATAAACTGGCTCTAATGAAAGTTTATTTTACAAAACAATTGAGTCAGCTCACAGTTATTTTTCAGCCCTGTCTTCAGGCTGGAAAAAGTGCTTTTAAGATATATGGGAACGCTTTGTACTCGGTGTCTTGTTAGTGCTTCAGAAATTGAGACAGCAATCGGGGACAGGCAAATTGATTGCATTATCGAAGAGAAAGACAAAGGCATGAAGAAAAGGTATGGTTGCAAGCGAGTTGGAGAGGGGGTGTGTGAAGGATTTGCCATATAAATTGAAGTATGGCAACAAACTTAAGTGCCATATGCGAGATGTGTGTGCTTCATGGCTCATTTATGACCCTTCACATTGGTCAGTTTTATGCATTTTGCCACAAAGAGCGAATGAAAGCGAAAAGAGGACATTGTCAGGCATTTTGCGATGTTGTTTACTTTGTGTATAAACGAGTGCCACTTACTTATTTTGTGCCACATAATGAGCACTTCTGATGGCCGCTTATAAATTATATAACCCACAAAAAGCGCACACACCCACACACGCTTAAATAACTCGACACACACCCACGCAATTTGATTTGTATGGCTTTTCAATTTGTGCTTTGCTGCTTTCTGTGCTTGTTATTTTGTGTGTTTTCCTTGTTGTTTTCCATTTTATTTCTTTTTTTTTTGTTCCCATCTAGTTTTGTTTTATTTTTTACTTTACTTTGCTTTCTGTTCTTTTTTTTTTTTTTTTTTTTGCTTTTTAGCTTGTGCTGCATTTGCCATTGTATAAATTTTTGGTATTTTCGCCAATTTCATTCCAAATTGAGCGCTGGCCACAGTCGTTTATTTTTTAATGCACCCCGACGAACAAAACCAACGATGCAATATGCCAGCCATAGTACAGAGTAGGGGAGTACGTTTTAGGGGAACGAAACTCAGAGCAGCAAGCCAGAGAGCTACATTTCTTTTTTTTTTCTTCTGCTTCTTTGCTTTGGGTTGCATTGCTTTCGACTTAGAATAGAATAGAGTATAATAATTTTCAGATTAACTTGATGGGAATAAAGTGGAAATAGAGTTGAAATTTTGAGTGATCAAAATGTTGTACTTATTACTTATATAACTAAACTCTAACTGATTGAATTGTATTCTGTTTGGTATTAGCTAACAATTATTTGTTATGTACTTAAAGTGCCCTCATAACTAAAAGTTAATGTTAGAAACATTTTCAAGAATATCTCTGAAAATTGTACTTTCTTTTTTTAACTTTTAATTGTAAATTCTTTACTCTTTAATTTTCTTAAGTTTAATTTTTATGCATTACGATTTTAAAATTTAAATAACTTTTGTTTACCCGCTGACTGCACTTAGTTGGCGTTCATTTATATAAGTAAACTATACAAAGTTTTAAATTTTTATAAAACTGCAATGAAATCCAATTTTAAATTAATATTTTTGATGTCTTGGATAATAATAAAGACAGAACTGCATAATTTTATACTTTTAGGAGGAGTAATCTTTAATAACGCATCGAATTGAGAAAAGAGCATAAATATGTCGCTGCGTTTTTACAATAAGCATTCCTATCTAGAATTTCTTTTCTTTCTATTATTTGCAGTGCATTTTGGACATTGTGCCAGCGCATAGCAAACACTCTCGGCACTCACAGGACATTCTGGCGAATGCAGCTGGCATTGGAGCTGAGTTGTGGGGTTTGGAGTGGGTGTGGGTTGGACGAGAAAGCCAAGTGCGCTCAAGATTTATGGCTCATGCCTGGGGGTTTTGTTTGGGGGGTCTGAGTGCAAGAGCAACAACAAGCAGCTTAGCCATCAAATACAATCAATTTGATTGCCTCTTATTATTATTTTTTTGTTATGCTTTTTTGTTGTTGTTGCTTTGTGGCTGTGTGGGTTTGAAAATGTAATGCGATTTTGATTTTTTATTAAACTGCTGTGCTACAATTAGGCAATTAGCTAATGTGTGCTGGGGGCGAAGTTAGCAAAGTATTCAGCAAGTATGCTTTAAGTTGAAGTCAAAGTTCAAAGAAGGCTGCCCCGCATAAATAAAGCATTCAATATCCGGCAACGGAAGTTTCAATAAGCCAAAGGATATGAGCACAAATGACTGTCCAAATAAAAAAGCCAGAGAAGAAAAACTTAGCAAGTTTTCTCGTCACTTTTTGTGTTGCCCGCTTTTGGGCGTGTCAGCGAACTATTCATGTGTATAGTGGTGGATGTGTATATATACATATATATGTGTGTGTGTGTGTGGCAAGTTTAAATTAGTTGCGCGTCGGCCATTTTGCATAAATCATTTCCTGTTTTGTGCCAAAGATAAAAGGGAGCAAAAGACAACGCCAAATGATGACGGCGACAATTTAAAAGCAAAAGGAAACCAACAACAAAAGGAGACAAAAAACAACAAAAAAAAAACACATCACGACGAAAGTCAAAGCAAGGGAATCAGTAACAATAACATAAAATTAGCATTTTTTATTACTTTTAGTTTTTGCGCTTTTTGTTTGCCTTTGCTTGCCCGACATTTGCATAAGTTGAAAAGCTACTAAGTAATATTGCGCATACGACGTGTATGCAAGACTCAAATTGTAATGGAACTTTGTACATGTATGTATGTATGTATGTATATGTATGTCTGTAGTTTTATATAAGAAATGAACTTATTTGTAATTGTATTTCCAATACATACACAACCATTCTTATCTTGGTTGTGGCTTTTACTTGTAGCACAAACATATCTATAACAAAATTCAAACTTATGTAGAGTTTGAAAGTACCTAATTGAAATAACATGCTAACAAGTCTAATTTATAAGCCAACGCATATTGTTACATACAATTTCAGCAGCCGATTAACATAAAAGCAATCTACTCCATCAATAATAAGTTGATATAATAAATACTTTTTGACCTAGTTCGATTAATTTTGCGAATAAACTTAAAGCGTTTGCAAAACCAGCAGACCTTATAATTTCAATAGTTAAAAGAAGTAAGCCACATAAATACTTTGAACAGTTTTTTATATATTTTCATAAAGCTGGATTTGTTCCGCCCCCACAAATAAGCAAGTTCTGTGTCTCCCACATCCCTTTAGCTAGAACCACCAAATTTTGCAGGTTGAATTCTGTTGCCCTATTAAATAGATTGGATAAAAATAGCTTTGCCACGCCCACCCCCGCCCTTTCAATTGAGCAAAGTTTGTTTCTCTCAAACCTGCAGAACTGGCCCAACAAAATTTAAATTGACGTCAAAAATGAAAATATTTGATTTCTGATTCCACAAAGAGGCGAAAAAAAGAGTATATTTTAGTCGGGTGCATACGACTGCAACATTCTTACTTGCTACAAGTAGCATCTATTATGAAAAACAATTGAGTGGACATTAAGTTCATATAAAGTACATGTGACAGACATGAACAGACAAAAGACTAAACTCAAAATCAAATTATGTATAAAGATATATTACTTACATATATTCCCTTGAAATATTTCGAACATTACTTATGAATAACATTTGTCGCTTTGAGCCTATATAAGTTATCAACATGCTGAAGGTTGCGGAACTTTAAAGAGTTTTTTGTTTTATTTTTTTATACTTACAGACATAAAACTCGTCAGCTACAAATTGAGTTTGGCAAATGCAGCGCATTTGTTTCGATTTTCCATTGATTGAGAGAATACAAAATTTGGCCGTTATCAATTCTGTTATGGTTGTTGCTTCTGTTGTATTGTAGTATGTGCTCGTATAAGAACTTATACGTTTATTGCAAAACAAAGGGCAAAGTCAAGAAAACTGGTCACATCTGCATATATTTCCATGGTTCCCCACACCCCCATTCAAGCAAGACATGAGCTGAAATAAATTTTATGTACATTTACTTACGTCTGCAAACAATGAGCATCCTTCTGACGTCCGTGACGTGACTTAGTCCAAACTGGTCAGTTGCCTCTGAGTCCTGATTGTAAGTCTGCCTTTGTCTGGCTCGCCAGTCACAACTCCTTCCCCCTGCCCCCTTCTAGCCAGCAGCTGCGTTGTTTGCTCAACGCCAAGTGCAACGTTTCAAGTTTCAATGCTTACGAGAAAGAGAGAGAGTTGCTAGCAGCAATATATGTATATATATATATATATATATATAGTTTTGGATTTCACTAAAAACACATAAGTACGAATATACTTACTTACACACAGAGCACAGATACCGGACTCTTGCATATTTATGTTACAGGCTGTACGAAAGTGAAACATGTCCTGTGGCCATTTTGGCTTAGAAATTTTAGATCTTTCTCTGTGTTGGCATTTACACATGTACATTTTCGTGTTTGTTGGCATTTCGCATTTGTACTTATAAAAATGAAGTGTTCCGCAAAACATTTTCCTTTCATGTTGTTTGGTATAAATATTTTTGGAACATTATTTCTATATTTATGTGTGTGTTGTTAGTTTAGTTTTGAATTGGTTTGTTTTTTTATTTTTTATTTTAAGCTATAAAGCCGATTTTAATTTGATTTTTTTGCAAAGTAAAAGTAACGTATTTATCTTAATCTAAATGATGACTGTTGGTGAGCTTTTAGTTGGAGAAAGATTAAAAAAAATGATTGGTCAGAGATACCTTTGTGGAAAATCTATTAAAATGTAGATTTATTCACTGCTTCAGTTCAAAATAAACTATGTCTGCTCAATTCTTAAACCAATTAAATCAATTAGAAGTCTGTCAAAGTATCAATTCAATAGAAAATAATATTGAAATGGAATTTAAGAACAATTGAAATGAACACATGCATGTTGCAATAGCGTCTGTGGTATAATATTGGTCTGCCCAGTTGCTTACTAAATACCTTCAAAGGAATGTGCTCCAAAATGGAATGCAATTTGTGGTTGCCACTGGCATGAGTTAAATGGCTGCCTGCAGCTGTGATCAGAGCATATATGTGTGTATGTGTGTATGTACTTTATGTGTGTGTGAATGCTATACGAGTATTCGCACTTTCGTATATTGGAAGCAGTCACACAAGCTGCCAACTACTTGTGACAGCTGCCTAATGAAGCCGCCAAGTGGCAGGACCAAGTGGCAAGCAGCGGCAGCATCAGCAGCATCAGCAGCACATTCAAACAGATGACAGACAATGTGAACGTGACCAGCGCGCTGGCAAACCAGTTGCAAGTTGAAGTGGCCAATTACGAGTAATATTTAATGAGGCAAAATGTTGCAGCGTGTTTATCGCACCTTTTGGCACTACATAAAAATTATGAACGTGCCGCATTAAAATTAAGTCATAATGCACTCGTGTCTGCCGTTTTAATGCGCTTGCCACATTGCCCATAAAAACTGTGGCAATACTACAATGTCCGAAATACATATATATGTACATACATATATATATGAAGGCCACCAAATGTTTGTTGTTGTCGCATTAAACTCGACTGTTAACCTGAAGCAAAACGGGCAGCGATTGTTGGGCTCATAAATATGAGGGGGGATGGCTCCAGCCGGCTGCTCGATCATTGAGCATTTGCCAACTGGGTCCATAAACTTGGCAACAAAATAAACAATTTGTGTGCAAATGTTTAATAAATTGCGTTAAGCTTGTAGCACAACGCGTCGTATGGTTAATTTTGCAACTTGCTTGGAAATTAACACGCATACGAGCGCACTTAATTTGTCACTAAATGGTTTTCGGGTGTAGCTAAAAGTGCCACTCTCGCTCGACTCATGTGGCATGCAACATGTTGAGCGCTTAAATTGAATATTACCAAAAACCAGAAGCGAGCACGCAAAACAAGACCTCTGCAAAACTCCAAAACAAGAGGGGTAAGTCTTATGTCAGCTACATTTCGTTACGTTCATACTTGGTTGCCATACTCAAAACACTGCCCCACCGACCCCGCAACTTCCCCACCTGCCCCCTTTGTAGTATGCTTCATTGCCTTTGTAACCGCAGCAGCGCGTGATGTGGGCGCATTGGGTGGCAAATGGGCGTAGGATGATAACGTGGCAACATCGAGGTCTGCGTGCGCTTTGCGTTTTCTGTTGGCGCATTTGTTGACGACGACGCATATGAAAATATACGCAAAATTTATTGCCGTGCTTAAGTAACGTGCGTATGAAATAATATACAGACATGCCATCCAACAACAGCAAAAGCAACAGCAACAACAATTACAAAGACAACAATAACAGCAACAAGAACAAGAACAACAACAACAACAACAACAAAGTTGCCGCTTGCGCTGCTGATTTTTAAAATGCTCTTTAAACATTGTGCTCAGAACTGATGGCAGCGATTTGTTTTCTGTTGACAATGTTTGGGTAAAGTACAAGTGTTAAGGGAGAGGGGGAGGGGAGGGGGGCGGTGGCATACGCTATAAGTAGGTACTGAAATTAAAGTCCTGAGGGTTTGAAGCAAAGTTTAATATATGTATTGTGAATTAACTGCTAGACATTGCATACAATTTACATACATATATCTGAGGCATACACAAGTCCCACAATATGTTTCAAATTCAAACTTAAAGAGTGCAATTTTTAATAAAATTGATTTGCATGCAATAAAAAAAGCCAAGTCTTATTAATATAGAGTAAATTGTGGCAATTCTTATTCATTCTTTATGAACTGTACATTAGATCTGCGCTTAGAATCCGCTCTTTGTTCAGTTTAGCACAGTTCAGATCAGTTCAGATCAGTTCAGATCAGTTCAGATCACTTCAGTTCAGTTCAGTTCAGTTCAGCACCGTTCACATCAGTTCAGCTCAGATCAGTTCAGATCAGTTCAGATCAGTTCAGATCAGTTCAGTTCAGATCAGTTCAGATCAGTTCAGCTTAGTTCAGTTCAGTTCAGTTCAGACCAGTTCAGATCAGTTCAGATCAGTTCACATCAGATCAGATCAGTTCAGATCAGTTCAGTTGAGTTCAGCTCAGTTCGGATCAGTTCAGCTCAGATCAGTTCAGATCAGTGTGCTATTCTATTCTTTTCTAGTCTAATAAATGTTTCAAAAATGTTGTTTAATATGTCTTTAAAGAGGCGTAAATAGCGCAAATTGTACCGCCATGTGTTTATGGTTAAAGAATAAACCAAGTATGAACAAAATTGTTCTTATCGCGTAAATCTGTGCGGTTTTATCATCAGGCATAAACGTATCGGCAAAATTCAAAATTGGATATCAAAGCGGCAAAAGTAAAATCAATGTGAAAGATAAAATAAATGACATTGTTTTTTTCATTGCTTTGTGATTTCAGTTTTACAATAACAAAGCACTAATTTTTAGCAACTCAACTAAACTGTCATTAAAATGGCGTTCCATGTGATATAATGTAATGTCAATTTAAGTTGAACTTTTGCTATTTAAATTTCTAGATGTCTGCAATGCACATCTGAAATTCTAGACTTCTGAACAGCAAGTATGATATATCAGTAAACATATTAATATGTTCTAAATTGGATTGAATAAAGTTGCTTATATGCGATATAAAGTATACGAATACTATTGACCAATGTCAACAATCGGCCAATGAATTTTAGAGATAGTAAACAGCATCAAAAGCCGAATCATGTCCGTCTGTCCGTCTGCTTATATACGAACTAGTCACTCAGTTTTAGAGCTATCTTGATGAAACTTGGCACAGATGCTTATTCTTTCTGCAAGCAGTACATATGTCAGAATCGGCCAGATCGGACCACTATATCTTATAGCTGCCATAGGAACGATCGGTTGAAAATAAGTTTTTTTATAAAAAACGTTTTTATTTTTCAAAATAACTCGACCAAATTTACTACATCTAAGTTAAAGAACTTTCTACATATGTTTACAAAATTTCATCAAAATCGGACGACTATATCTCATAGCTGTCTTAGGAACAATCTGTTGAAAATTAAGATTTCTTATGCAAAACTTTTCTGCAAGGGTATATATCTTCGGCACGCCGATGATAACATTTCTTTCTTGTTAATCATAAATTAAGAATTTATATTTAGAGTGTGCCTTAGTCAAGCAAGTAAGTTGACTATATGTATGTTTTTTATAGTATGTTTTTAGATCCAATCACAAGTATTGTACGCAAACTCAGAATACCTCATTTATCCTTATGACTGCATGTCAAGCTGTCTATCTGACCAACTGTCTTGCAACATAATTGTCTGCATTGCAACTAGTGCACGACATGCAACTTATACGGCCACAAATACCTACATACATATGTACCTACTTACATACATGTGTATGAATGTATCTGACATCTCTTTCTCAAACTGCCTTTCACTAAATTAGCACAGCCAACAACTTTGGAGCGAGAATTGCGAGCTTTCACACGCCGACAACTACAACTACCAATGACAACGGCAACGACAGCAACAGGAACATCAACATCAACATCAACAACAGCAATAGCAACAAGAACAGCAGCAACAACAACCATAATCACAAGAACAACTAATAATAATTGCAATTATGTATGTGGCTATTCTCCCCCCCCGCCAGCTTCACAGCTCTCGACATAATTCTGTTGCGTAATTACGTAAATTACCAAAGTGAAATTCAATATGTCTGTGAAAGCTAAATGGAAATGGTTGAGAATTGACTGGCAAACCATGCCCTTTCCCGCATCATTTCACAGTGGGTCAAAGGGCAACTCAAATGGCATTTTGTGTCTTAAGAAGTGTAAAGTAAAAATATTTGTAGTTGAAAGCAGAGCTACAAACAAAGTTATATCACATTTAAGAAAAAATTGTTTGTAAATCGAACACAAGTACTCGAAGATATTGAAAAAGTCAAAAGTAGTTAAACTAATTTTCAACAATTGAGCATACACTTCACGATAGATTAAAGAAAGTAACAATGGGTTAACTAAAGTAACACAAAATATGACCCTTATGAAACTGTAATATTTGATTAAAATATAGCTAGATCAGTCCACTGTTGCATAGCCTTCACATTTTCTCAACTCCCAACTGGGCGCAATGCATTATCTTTGGAGCCTTCTGCGCTGCTTGGCTGCTAATTGCCCATGTTTTACATGATTGAGCAACATTATGGGGCAAATACTACTACAACTCACCCTGTACACTCTCTCTCTCTCTCCCTGCTACTGCTTCAGCTTGATGATTCATTTTGCTGCGTGTCGTTGAACCGTCGATGTCTCGGCATGGACAGGACACTTTGCCTGTTTAGTTGATGAGTAGATTCCTTTGGATTTGGACTTCATTGTTGTGCCACCTTTTCTTGTTTATTTATTTAAATATAGCATTTTGTTTTGTTGTGACTAGTTCATATACTTTTTTATTATTTTATTGTGCACATTTCTTTGCAATTTGTTTTGATTTATGAGACGGTTGTTCTGTGTTTTTTTTTGCACGCTGTTCATTGTTGCTGCTGTTGCTGGCATACATATAAATTCAGCTAGAACTGGGCAGTGGCATAGTTTACTTATCGGCCTTATCACACTGACCATATTTTATTGCCATTTTGGTGTGCTTTGCCAGCTCAGCGTCTCTGCCAGGTTGCCATTTCTGCTTGGCAGGCAAATTGAAAAGGCCTAGAATATTTTTGCAATAGAAATTTAGGCCATGGCCTGAATTGACATAAAATTTAATTAACTCTCAACTTTTGCAATATATAAACATATATATATGTATATTTTTATATAGAAATATTTTTAACTTGAGTTATTGTTTTGTCTATTGATTGCTTGTGTCAGCAAAGTGTAATAATGAATATAAATTGTGCTCAGTTGTCTTAATAATAAATGCATTTTAAGTTTCATTCAAGCGAATAATAATAAATGTATTTATTTATTGGCTTTTATGTTCCAAATATGTGTTATAATTACTTATCTTCAGTGTATTTGTTATAAAGAGAAGTTGTCTCAATTACATTTTTCAAATATTTCAATGTTGTTGAGAAGGTTATCATGTGTCTACATCTAGTTTGAAATGGATCTTAAATTCAATTCAAGGCATGGCCTTAATTTCAAATTCAATATCGCTTTAAACATTTAAATTTTGTTAAATATGCCATTTAAAATAGTTGAAAACATGCTCCTATGAATTGTATTGGGTTCATTTAAATTGTTTCAAAAATACTTTTGCCAAATGCGCTTTTAATTATCTAACGTATATTATTTATTAAAAAATTAGGCGCCTGGACGGCTAATAAAAAGTAGAAAAATATGAATTTCACGGCAAATTAATATAAGCGTTATTGAAAATTTATTTCAGATTCGCCACATAAAATAAAAAGAAAATTGCGTAGCACTTTTCATATAATTTGCCAGTTTCAATATAATTTCACAGCACAATTTTCTGTGGCGTCTAAAACCAGAAATAACGACCTGCCTCTAAACATAATTAATGATGCATAAATTCTTGATTAGCTAATTAAAGTTTGGTCTTGCAATTATATGATACTAAGCAGATTACACAAAAATAAAATATAAAAATAACTGAAATTATACAAAAACGTGGCAAGTCAGAAGGCGGTTTTATCTATGTGTGTGTATTGATTTTTGTAATTAGATATGCTAGAGAAATTATAAAATATTAACAAAAATACGTGATGCTTGGCAACGGCAGCCAAAAAAATAAAAAAAACGTATAGAAAGGAAAGCACACATTTTGGCTGTTCGAATTTATAATTGTATTTTTTTTGTGTAGGTATATTTGAATACTTATTTTTATGCACGGGTTTTTCTCTCTCTCACGGATTATGGCATCTAAATCTAATACTTGTCTTTCGTTTTAATAAGCTTCGTTTTATTCTTTTATGCATAGACTAGATACGCAGCTGAAATCCCTTTTATGTTCTCAAGTTACCAACCTGTCGTAGAAGGATACTCGCCTCAAGCTTCACTGCGTCCTTCAGGCTTGTCAAGTGGCACAGAGGCAACGTTGCGTATACGAAAAGTTTAACACTTGCCACTAACTTGGCAAGTATCCTCAATGTATGGCAAACAGACACTTTGGGCTCAAAAGAATGAAAATGAAAATGAAGAAAAAAAAAAAAGAAGAAAAATAGAAATTGACCGTCATTTGTTTTCTTGACACTTTGAAGAGCGCCCAATGCCGGCTTATTTTTATTTTTATATTTCTAAAGACCCTCCAAAAACGGGTTAAGACACTGTGTATTGGACTGCCATGGATATACTCGGTACACTGGACTCGTCGTCAATGTCCCTGCACAACTTTGCATAATTTTGTTTGTTTCTGGCCATTGTTTGTTACTAAATAAGTCACAAGTTGATATTAATAACACCTCATTATCGCATCATTTTATTTTTCAGCACATTGTGAAATATGCTATGCTAACACTGACCATTTATCATAATCATCATATCAGAGAAGGGAAACCATCTAAACATCGACCTTCAAAATCTTCTTCAACTTGAGTTGGTTTTCTTTGAGCAAATTAGTGAACATTTTGGCATGCAATTGTTATTGATGAGCCTTTAAGCATTAAATGTCTTAAGTGTTTTATTTGCATTGCTATAAGTATTTAATTGAATGATTGCATTGTCATTCTATCAGTCAATTAAAACATTCCAACTTTAATTCGTTCAATTGCACATATTATTAGTATTGATATGCAACATTTTGTTGGATTGGGCAAATTTGTGGAGAACTTTTAATTATTTTTCAATTGCAACTATTTAGTTTAACATATACTTAATTAAAGCGCAACTTTTATAACATCAATCAATCATCACTGCTTGCATTCAAGTTTATATTTACAATTTCTTTATTTCGATTTGCAAAAAAGTTTGCATTTTTATAGGCATTTATTTTGATATTCCCTGAGCTGTAAGGTTCTCAAAGATTATGCTATGCTTTATGCCTTCAAATTTAAAAACCTTGACCATAACGAGAGGCAACGCTTGCTTCTGATTACCTCAGACATTCAAATTGCCCATTGACTCACAGAGTTCTGACAATCAAGCTGGATTTGTACAACAACAACAACAACAACAACAAAAAAACGAAAAAGCAAAAGAATAGAAATCGCACCCAATGGATTTAGATAGATAAGTGCGTGACTTTCAGCTCAGTGGTCAGCTAAAGGTAGGGTAAGGGTATATTATACACTGTCTGTGTCTTGACATTGGACAAATAGTCGTAAAACGGCAGGCAACATAATTTGCATTTGAAATTGTCTGTGCTGCTTGCTAATACAGTCAAAGTTCTCTATAAGCAAAGTCTAAGTAGATTTCAAAATAAATATGCGTGGATGTCATGAAAATCTCTAGTTGCTTTGCAAATCTCTCGAATATATCGTAGAATTTATTTTTCAAACTTTTTCTTTGACTATTTTTCGAAAGATTTTGTAAAGTGCAAAATAAATTAGTTTTACAAATAAATGCTGATAAGTCAGATAAAATTGTTTTGTTCTCATTGAAAAACTTGCTTTTATTCTTTACCACTTTAGGGGCTTAAGAATTTGAATTTGGTTGGAAGAGGTTTCCGTGATGTTAATATATAAACAATTTGCAAAGAGAAGAAAAGGGGTTTTCTTAAAAGTTATAATAGATGCAAAGACAAATTAAAAAAACCATCGATTGTTGGAAAAAAACTCAAAAACAACAACGAAAAATGTATAATTATGATTGAGCGGAAAAGCACTGATTAGTTTATTGGAGAGAAGTTTGACTGTACATCCAATTGGAAATAATTTAAATCAATCTGTCAGTCAGTCAATCTGTCAGTCAGTCAGTCAGTCAGGCAGGCAGGCAGTCAGTCAGTGAGTTAGTCAGTGAGGCAGTCAGTCAGTGAGTCAGTCGGTGAGTCAGTCAGTGAGGCAGTCAGTCAGTAAGCTAATCAGTTAGTCAAAGACTATCCAACATCTCGCTTGGGGGTTTGGCCAATACAATTTAATTAATTTAAGTAAAGCCAATGGCTGTGTTTATACAGCATATAAAATGCAAGCAGCTATGGAGCTACGTCTTATGAGTACCGAACCCTAAGAATCGTTTGGCATTAATGCTAAACCGAAAAGCAAGTTAGTAAGTAACAACAAATACGAGTAGGAATACGAATACGAATACGAATAGGGGTACGAGTAATACGTATACGCAATGCATTTTGTCTGTGGTCCGGCAATGTCAATAAAAGTTTTAGTTTTGCGTTTATTTGGCTTGCCTTTAGCTCAGAGCTCTGTGGGTATAAATGTAAATTAAGTTGTATGCGAAGCAGAGCTGAGCAGAGCTGAATTGAGCTGAGCAAGTTGCTTCAACTTGTTAAATGCATTCATTTGCATTTTGCTTGACTGCATTCAAATAAGTTTGATTGAATGTGGAAGAAACGATCGCATAAAAACTATTTACTAATATTGTATATAAACTATAGCAAATGGCAGTTTATTACAGCTGCAAATCTGATGAAAGTTTTGGTTTGAAAATTGTGGCTGGTTGATAAAGTAATAAAATAATGGTTTATGTGGTTCGCTTTTCCTGCGTTTGCAGCGTCCGTACAAAGGAAATTCAATAAATTTAAAGCGTAAATTCATATAGTGATCTGGCAACTCTATCGGTAGCAGAGTTGACACTGCAGATGCTACGCATTATTCAATTTATGCACTTAACGATAGAGTCAACACACAGCGACAACGTGGCCACAGTTACCGCAGCAGCAACAGCAGCAACAGCAGCAACTGTGCGTATACGCAATTTAATTTCGCAAAAACATCTCTCTCGCTCACTCTTGCACTCTATTTAGAGCTATATACTTCACTCGCTCGCACTTTGTGTGTGTGTTTTTTTCGATTTTTGTTGTTGTGTGTACTCTGTGTGTGAAAAATAAGCGGAAATGAGATTGCTGCGGCTTTAATTTCGTTTCAACAGTACGAACCATTAATGGAGATTTAATTTTGCGCTCTGCAATGACGCAGTACAGACATTTGGTTACTTTTCAATATATAATATATAACATATGCAGTAAACATAGCATATAAATATTAAGTCTGGGTCAGGCAGGCCTTTGTAGCTAGAAATGAAAGTCATTCAAAAATTTGTTTTATTTAAAGTATACTGCTACACGTTAAGCAAACGATTCCTCAATTTTTTTTCCACCAAAAATAAGTGTTTTTTAATATAATCGTAACTAATACGCGTTTGAAATCGTTGTAAAATTGGTTGAACCTGCAATGGCTGAAATAACCAATATCTTTGCCCGTCAAATCAATCCTGGCGTTATATTGAGCCAAAAGCTAAACGTCGATTTATTCAACTACCAGAAGTATTCGCTGGAGAAACTCGAGCTGGAAGCTGAGATACGTCGCATTCGCCAGCAACAGGATAGCATGGAGGATAATCTAGCTGAGGCACTGGCCGAAGATGAGTTTCAACGCTGTCTCAATGGTCTACCGCCATTGCCTAGTGAGGACGATATCCTAATGATATTCAAGCAGCATGTGGGTCCTTTTCTCGACAAACTAGCTGTTAATCATGACCGTAAAGTTCATCTGGAACTGGATATGGGCAAGTTAAAGTCAACCATTGATAAGGGCATTGTAGCAGCTAATACCGCAGCTGAAGCTACTAGCAGTACCACCTGAATTTCAACATGAAGCAAATTTTGCCAGTTCTTTGCCATGGCACGTTATCAGGCAAGCTCAAATTATTTTCTTAATCGCTCAAGCTATCATTCTTCAAATATTTGCAGATTTAAATTCAAACATCGAACTTTGGATTTCATTTGATTTTATTTTAGTTCCAAATAAACATATCCCAGTGTACACGAGTGCTGCCTTTGATATATGCGTCGCTACTCGTGTCAATAAAAATTAAAAAAAAAAAGTTATTCAAAACTCAAGTGTACATACAATTGTTTTATTTTTATAAACATTATGCAGCTCATTTTTTAAAATTGCCAATGGTTTGGTTAACAGCTTGAACCAATTTCTCACCCCGGAGCTAGTTTCATGCACCTGCATTTCATTAAATTTTCTTTACAGAAAACCATGTCAACCCGATTTCCATCCAGAATATTTCAATTGGTCAACTTGATTCCTCTTTAAACTTGATTCCTGATTAAAGCTTGGCACAGTTGCTTATTTTGGCTATAAGCGGTATATATGTCGAAACCTGCTGGTCGAAAATGTAGTTTTTCAAGATAGGATAGGATTCACGACCAAACTTAACATTTCTGAGTCGGTGCACAAAAAAATAAAAATAATGTTGTATGAGCATTTTCGATGTTTTCCATTCGATTGAAAAAGGAAAAAAATATATTTCAAAATGTTCGGGGTACCATATATTGCATGTTGAAATTCTTTTCTACTTTGATCAGATGGCTATAGCTATAGATATATGTTAAAGTAAGGTCCTAAAGCACAAAATAATAATACAAAATAAGCGACTATTTCAAAAAATGCACTTAGTTTTTGAAAATGGCTAATGAAGATTTACTTGTGAGTGTTCTCTATACTAAAATCTACCATCAAACCTACGGCAACAAACAAAATAAAATAGTTTTGTCGGTCTGTGCTGCTATCGGTCATCAAATTCAGGCGAATATATCTTATAGCTGTCATAGGAACAATCGGTCGAAAATTAAGTTTTCATTTGAACAACTTTTTTGCAAGATAACTTTTGTAGATAACCTTTCTTTCAAAGATTGTAGATATATTGTGAATAAATTAAGTTTTCTATGCAATTACGAATTTAGTTGCAAACTGAAGATTTGTAATGCTATGATTATTAAGTATGACAGCCATTACAGTTTTTCTTTTGACTTTTCACTCAATGGTGTCCTTTTTTTAGACTGTTGTCATTCATATGCAAATAACACTCATACCGTAAGAAAATTGCAATGAATTTAAATTACCTTAAATTGTGACCTCTCTGAAGAAAGAGATAGGAAGACAGAGAATGAGATAGAGAGAGAGAGAGAGAGAGAGAGAGAGAGAGAGAGAGAGGGAGAGAGAGAGATTCACCGGAAGACACTTACAACAGATCTGGGAGTGAAAAAAAGGCAGGCGCGTGTTCTAATTAATAAGGCCACGTTGACGGCATCATTGCTATTTGAGCCCTCAGTATTTTTTCTTTCGTTGCATGAATTTCCCAACGGCATTTGTCCAATGCAAAAATAACACACACACACACACACACACACACACACATACACACAATAATAAGAAAAGCAACAAACAGTTTGACTGGTAAAAAAAAAAAACCAAAAAACAATGATGAAATGAAACAAAAGAGAAATAAAGATATCTCATTATGGACAAAGCAGGCCAAACGACCAGTGCCGCACACACACACACATTCACACACACACACAAACACACACATACAGGAAATGAAATGAAAAAATTATGCGAAAAGAAGGCATAGACCATTCTTTAGACCCAACCGTAGTATGGGGTCTTGTCGTACTATATATGTATATATATTTATGAATTTGTTTACAACGAGCCACTGGACAACTGGGTTTATTTTGCTTTTTTTGATACCCTCTATACACGAAAAAGGTGCGAAGGGCTTTGACTATTTTCACTTTCGACAAGTTTTTGTAGAAGTTAGTTCAGCTCTAGGTTTCCCATTTTCAATTGTAATAAGATTTTGTTGTTTTGGTTGAAATGGGCTTGCCAATGATATAGCGTTCAATTTAATAGATCTTCTCCAATAATGAAAATTGGAGTCAAATATGGAAACCGGAATAGGTCCTTTTATGTAAGTCAATCGAATACCGATAGTATTGCACTTTTCGGTTATCTCCATTGATTTTTTTTGGCATTTTTGAGTTTTCAATGTCTCAATAAACGATATGTGTCAGTTAAGCTCATAAATAACAAAATTTCGTTTTTTCAATGTACTTTTAGGAACCAAAACGCTGTGTCAGATCAGAGTTGTGTTCCCCTTAAAGAATTTACTACTACTTTTTTCAATGCTAGTAAATACAAGTAAAAACGTTGCACCCAACTGCGATATACTCTGTTAAATTTTTGTAAAAACTACTTATATACTTATAAACTGTCCTTAAACTTAGGTAATGTTAGTTTGGTTGAGTTATTTAAAAAAAAAAACAAAAAAAATTTTTCATACAAAAACATATTTTTCAACCGATTGTTCCTAGGGTAGCTATAAGATAAAGTCATCCAATTTTGATGATATTTTGTCAGCATGCATAAACTGTTTTTAAGCTTAGGTTAAGTGAGTTTGGCTGCGTTATCTTGAAATAAAAAAAATAAAAAACTATTTCATACAAAAACTTATTTTTAAGCCGATCGTTCCTATGGCAGCTATATGTTACAGTGGTCTGATCTGGCCAATCTTAACACTTAGTCTGCCTATGGTATATACCAACATGTATACCAAGTTTGGTTGCTCTAGCTTTAAAATTGTGGAAAAACCTGTGTTTATAGACATTTCACAAACCCAATATACTCTTTTTTCCCATTTTGGAAAACAGAGTATAAAAATCAGTTTATATGAAATCAAATTCAATTTTCAACACAGAGGCCAGTTTGAAACATGATTGCGTTGTCTTTTCCAATCTTTTCTAGCAACAAAATTGAAATTATGAATATGACAAAATTTTTCGAAAATAAAAGATAATTGAGTGGAGCCATTTACGTTTGATTTTGGTTTCATATTCATTCATCTGTCTGTAAATTTGTAAATATAGTCAATATTACACTGGGCAAAGGGTAACTACTAGTCACGTACTGGCCACTTCAATATTTTAGTCTGTTTAGTATCGTTCTGTGTTGTGTTGGAAAACATGCGTGCCAAAAATAATCAGAATATAATAAGCAGCTCTTGAAGAGGCGCAAACAAATGAGCCATACAATGATTTTTCTTAGGACTCACTGTGCTGCACAATATATAAGTATATATATATACTTGAATTTATATAAAAGTATATTCAGGTTTTGGTTCTTTTTGGTTTTTTTTTGTTGTTTTTTTGTTCGTTTTGTTCGTTTGTTTGCCTGCTGTGAAAATTAAGCAATTTTCCAACATCTGATGAAAGTGAGCCTCCACATTTTATGTAGTTGTCGTAGTTCACAAACATTTTTTGTAGCTTCATCGGCTTTGCACACTTTTAGGTTATCATCGCCATGGCACAAAGCCGGATTACAAAAAGGATTTGTGGCTCTTTACAAGGCATTACAACTTGTATTCCTTTATTTCATTATATTTATTTTTTTTACTAGTCCAAAGCAACAGTCGCCGCGGGGCACGGGTCCTTGAATCCTTGTGGTGGGTGGTGGGTGATGGGTGGTGGCAGGCCAGGCTGCCTATCGTCATGCAAATCGCTTGGCAATTTGGCTGAGTAACTCGACCATCAAAAGATGGTCAGCCAGAGATTAGGTCACCCCATTGTTGACCCGCGCCCTACTGCTTTAATTTGGCATTGTTCGCCAAATATTTGCACTGCAGTCGACTTGTTTTTAATAAGTTAGTTGCTGCCGCTTAAAACTTACGGTTAGTTCAGTTTCAGTGTGTGTGCTTGCATAATTAAAAATGTACACACGTGCCTCTTGACTTTCTACCTCCTCTCAACTCTCAACTCAAAACTCCTACCTCTCACATCTAAGCCCATTATGGTGTACTACGTGGCGTATGAATATGCGTAGCTTTTATAATGTGCTCTACCCGTTAATTATTTGTACTGGCTCGCGAATGTTAAGGACCCAGTAAACTGTACATCATTATTATGAGCCACTGGGAAATATTGCTTAAATAAGACTACAATGCGCTCTATTTACTCACGAAGCACAATAAAGCCCTTACCTTGGCTGAGTGAAAAACTGGCTATAATTGTATAAAATGATTAAAGTCTTATGCAATTTGCAATTTGATTTATTTCCTTAGATGTCTAAACTTTTATTAATATTTCAATATGCAATCGTAAACGCTAGATGCCCAAGCCTAAACCAAAATGATGTATATTGCCGTTTTTAGTAATAATAAATATTTTCACAACAGTTTTTGTTAGAATTTTACAACTCAATTGGTCATCGCTTTCATGAAATATTTAACTAAAACCACCAACATTTGTACAGCTAAGTATACGTATGCATTTAAACTACTTAAATCCACTTTGCCGCTTTACCTGCATATTTCAATGGTATGCAAATTCAATTTAAAGCGCATTACAATCAATAAACAGAGTAATTTGAATTCAAATGGCAAACACACACGCGCACACACACACACACACACACATGTTACATGTGGCAAGCTGCCATTTTGCCACAAATACTCATGTAAAATTTTGAAAATTGGCAAAATTGTTATTAAAAAAGAAAAGAAGACAAAATTCACAAACACAAATTGTATATTTGCATGTTCATGTATGTTCAAAATATACATCTAAACTATTTCTTTGACAAATATGCTGACCATGTACAAATTTTACACACGCATAGATATGTATATACATCAAATTATATATCATATACCGTGTCATGACCCTTATCAATGTGATTGACAATCTCAAAGTTCGCAAAAAAAAAAAACAAAACCGAGTTGAGCATGCAATTTGATATTTTTGCATTGCTCACAAAATGATTTTTATTAAAATGGTTCGCTTCATTCTGATATTTAGTATTTCGATATTTATACCCAGTATCCAATATAACACAGGCCGACAAAATTATGTTTTTTGTTTGGTGCACGAGGTTTGCTGGTAGATTTTGCTAGAGTTCGATTTCGCACAAGTTAAACTTCATTTACCATTTTCAAAAACTAAGTGCAGTTTTTGAAATAATTGAGGTTATTGTTTTTTTTTTTTTGTGGTTTAGGAATGTATTTTTACACGATATTGCATCCGCGTGCATCCGGACATGGCTAGTTCGTCTCGGCTGTTGATGCTGATCAAGAATATATATAGCTAATACAGTCGGAAATGCTTGATTCAGCCTGTTACATACATTTGCTGTACTTTATAAGTCCCTTTTTCCCATTTTTAATGGGAACAGGGAGCAAAATATTATGCGTAAGCTATAAGATATATCCAAAAACTTTCTGGGTATCATATTAAGGATGTTAAGTTTCTTATTTATGAAATTCTTGATTTATGTGATTGTGTGACTTCAACTGAAGATATATATATAAACATAAGTCTATATCCAATAAACAAAAAAAAAAACCCGATTATTTCAAAAACTGCAAGTAGTTTTTAAAAACGGTGTGGATATTCCGTCTACCAAAATCCACAATCTAACCTCGAACACCAAAAACACTGTCGGCCTGTGTAATTAATGATACTTGACATGCTTGTATGTATAATCCAGATAAGAAAAGCTTTCGATCTTATACCGTTTTCTGAATTAACACCAAAAGACGAATCGAGCTAGCCTTCAATTGTCTGCCTGCATGATTTCTGAAGCTACATATATCAAACTAGGTATAATTATATTGGATATGCTTTTTCAAACTCTTGAAAACTAATTAATATGAATTACAATACAAATTTCAAGACTCGTCCATGTATCATATTACCCATCTAACTTGAAAATTTGTAACAAATCAAATTCTAAACACAGCTGATTATGTTTAGTTATGAAAAAAGGTTGAAGGAAACCAAAGCGCTTTAAGGCTACTTCAAATCTATATACAGGATATCTTCCAATTGAGCACAGCAATATCTGAATATATATAGATATATTTTTGATGCGCTTATTGCTACATCGTTTTTCTGTGTAATTGAAGACCCGGCCACCGAAAATGAAAATCAATTGCAACTGTTGTCATTGACGTGATCCTAGCTGGTTAGTTGTGTAGAAAATGTGTTGATTTAATGGATTTGGTTTTTTTTTTTTGTTTTTTTAAGTTTTTTTTTTTAAATCAATTATAAAGGATTACCAATTGGTGGCTTGTGCTATTAATTGCTTCCACAAGCGTTGTGGTCTCTGCACAAACAATGCTATTAATTAATTTTAATTTTTGACTAGACAATTGAAAGAACGTTGTTATTTTTTCAGGTGCTGCTCCCCTTTTTAATTTGCTGCTGTCACGTTGCGGTTAAGTGCGAAAATTTGATTAACACTATTTAATGTTAATTAAAATATTTGTTTGAAATTCCATTTTGATTGAATTTGTGTGGTGAATTAATGATTTTTTTTTTCAATGAGACTTAAAGTGCATGCTTTTTTTTTATTAAAAAAAGCATGTTTTTATACTTTGTTTTCCAAAATGGAAAAAAAAGTATATTGGGCTTGTGAAATGTTTGTCCGTCCGTCCGTCCGTCCGTCCGTCCGTCCGTCCGTCCGTCCGTTTGTCCGTCTGTGTGAACGCAGGTTTTTCCACAACCAAACTTGGTATACATGTTGGTATACACTATAGGCAGACAAAGTGTTAAGATCGGCCAGATCATATCACTATAACATATACCTGCCATAGGAATGATCGGTTGAAAAATAAGTTTTTGTATGAAAACTTTTTTGTTTTTTTCTTAAGATAAATCAGCCAAACTTACTTTACCTAAGTTAAAGGACAGTTTATAAGTATACAAGTAGTCTTTACAAAAATGTAATTTATTAATAGTACAGAAAACAGAGTATATCGCAGTCGGATATCCCGGTTGCAACGTTCTTACTTGTTTATGATAGTTTTTTCCATGGCGCTTGCAATTAGAGAGTCCATACTGCCTAAAAAAACACAAAGAGCCGATTATATCGATAGAACCAACGATTGTATTTCAGTTGGAATATATACTTCAATCAATAGTAGGTATGTTTTTTTTCGAGCATATTTTTGGTTTCATGCATATGGCATATGGCATATGGCATACGCTATATGTCCACAGAAAGAGATGAAAATAGAAGACCGATAGAGACAGAGTTTCAGGCAATGCCTTTGACAGCTGTCAAGTAATCCACTAACTCAAAATATGATAATTTCATTGCGAGTGACAAGTAGAATAAGACCTTGAAATCTGCCTGTGTGTTCCAAAAACTCGTATATTCCATAATTCATGGGTGTGGGCGCACAGTGTTTTGAGGGAGGGGTTAGAGCACTTACCGCGTTCGCTGATTGCGCGTGACAAATTCGACAGCAGTTTTGCAATTTTCTTCTTTTTTTTTTTGTATGTTCACAAACTGCCCAAGTTCAAGCTCTAAAGTGCATTGCCTGAAATGGTGGAGCTTAGGTGCATCAATTTAATGCCGGACCGCGGGCAACCAACATCCAACATGAGCATAGTAAACTCAATTAGTGTTTGCACAAGCTTTTAGCCAAACTAAGTTATTGTTGTCGTTCGCTTTAAACCATATGTTTTGCAACCCTTCGCAATGGGCATTAGAACTTTGTCACGAGTGTTGTAACGCATTGAAGAACCTAGGAACTTTTATGAAAACTGATAGTGTACATATGCATGCTACAAATATGTCTATCCAAATATTCAAATTCAAAACTAATAATTCTATGACACAAATACATAAATAGCTTATGTAAGGCAAACAAATTCTGTATTGTATTTTGATTTCTGCTATAAAAACCAACAGAAAAGCTTATTTTTGGATGAAATGCAACAAATTTATTTTCACTGCATTTACTTTTAAATATGATATTTTAAAGATTTTCATTGAGATTAAAATTGTAAGTATATTATTATAAAAAAAAACCTTGTTTATGAGGGTATTTCATTTTTGGATTGAACGAAATTCAATTTTTTGGTTGTTTTTGTTGCTGCTGTTGTTGTGGTTGGCTTAGCATTAAAATCAGCATAGTTGCAAAGTTCAAACGGATTTGAATTTCTGTACACATTATGCAAAATGAGCGAATGCTCTTAAATATAAATTAATAACGCGTATCAAAATGTTGTCAGTTTTTGGCGTCATCTCATTACATTTGCCATGCAAATCAAAACCCAAAATTATGGTCAATTCGTTGGGGTAGTTGAAATATGCGTTTGCGAAATATGTGAGACCGCAAATAGCAGAAATCAATTAGTGTATTAGCTATGTGTATGCGTATGCGTATGCGTATGTGTGTGTGTGTGTGTGTATGTATATTAATGCATGTTTATGTGCGTAGTAAACCGATATCGGGTGTGCTAATTAAACTGTCAACATTAAGCAAAATGTTTCAGGGATTGTGGTTTTTTTTATTTGCAATTGATTGTTACAAGAATAAATACCGATATAAAAGAAAGTTTTGAATTGTGTACAGTAAAAGTATATTAAATAATAAAATAACTATCAAATTACTCTGTAACTGTTTCAACAACTGTTTTCTTTTTTAAATTTCTACTTAAATATGCTAAATTTGGTTATTCGCTCTTAAAAGGTTTAACTATTTAATATATAGGCTTATACATATCAAAATTAACTTCACATAAATAAGTAAAACATATTAACTAAAAATTATATGAACACTCAACCAAAGTATTGTATCCTGCTCTGAAAAGTATGCTACACTTTTTTCTGTGGCACTGTTTCGAAAGTGGAATTTGGAACAGACCTAGTAATGCTTAAGCCCATAAACTGACTGTCAATCTTTTATAATAATATCATATTCTTAGGGCTATGCAGAATGCGTGTGGCAAAGTACTTTATGAACGCGCAATATGTTTGCATTCAATTAGTATTTTAATAATTTACAAACAAACAAACAAACTTTCAACTAAGTTTGAAGTCGGCTTTGTGTTTTGTACACATGCTGCATCATGCAACAGCACAACAGCTTAAAACATACATATTAAAATTGAACGTTCTTTTACATGGAGTATTACACGAAAGTTGGCTGTTTTACAAACTGTTAATCAATATGTAAAGTTGTTTCTTTGAGGTGGATTGCCTTCCGTTGGTAGCCGGAACTCGGATCTCGGATCTCGGAACTCATGCTCGTGCATGAAATACAGAAACGCGCCTTAAAGTATGCCAGGCATTTTAATTAAAACCAGTTTTTCCGCCCACACGCTCTCCCAAACCAAACCCAACAAAAAAAAAGGAAAGAAAAGGCGTTACACCCAAGCGCTTTAACTCAACTTAATGGCAAATGCTGTCGTGCTCGATTACCCAGCCTCAGTCCTCCTTTCGGTACCCCTTCCTCATCTGATGCAGCACTTGAAAAACTTTTGCGCTTGTCATGTGCAACCTGTCCAACTATGGCAGAGTCCTTCGGCTGCTGCTCCTTCGTCGTCCTACAGCCTAAAGGCTACAAATCCAACACAATGCACATGTTGCTGGAGCCGCTACTCCCCTTTCCTGCTCCATCGCTGCCCTCGCCCTTTTGCTGCCCTACTCTGCAATGGCAACGAGTGCGAGCGGAAATGAAAAATCAAATAGAACAACTCATAATGGCAGAGTAGAAGAAAAAGAAACGTACGGAATGGAGTGAAACGTTACGGAATGGAACAGAACTATGGCAATTTTCTTGAACAAAATATTTCATTTTTTTTTTTGCTTTTGCTTTTTTGATTGTTTTTTGTTGCTGTTGCTGTTGCTGTTGCTATTGTTGTTAGGACGTCCACTTGTGTATGTGGCAAGTATTCGAATTGTCTGTTGTGTGGCACTCAATTACACTTTCGTTGTCACTAAAAAATCTTGAGCGAGTTGCCCAGTTGTAAGGCAGAGGCCAAGCACAAGCTTTGCATATGTTACAGAGTGTGTGTGTGCGTGAGTGTGTTTGTGTGTGTGGGAGTATGCACTATGGTAAAAGTAAATCTCTTTTGTGGCATAAATTAGTAGCCTAAAAGTAAACAGATGTTATGAAAATTAGCTTGTTTTTGAACGATTGATGGCGTCCAACAAATTCGACAATCTGCTTCAAATGTAATTTTGAAAATGGGTATTTGACATAAATAATAATAGGGCAATTGTTGAAACCTCGGAGCTTCTTCAGAATTCAGAATGAATATTCGCTCTGAAAAGCTTTGGGTTTAAGACAGTGCAATGTGAATGACATACCAAAGAAAATAAAAAATTTGAAAATCATTCATTCAAAATCATTAACATATACAGCTCTGTTCTGTATCACACTTGTATGATAACTTTTGCGTATAATTGATTCGAAAATGAAATTCCAAATCGATGCAGAATGAATCAAATTTGAAAAATGTATTTAAGATACAAATTTAACTATTTTGAGTAATGATCAAAGTAAATGCCACAAATTTCTAAGCTTTTGCCCACAGTAGAGTGTATGTTCATTGTATGTGTCGCACTGACACTTGACGTAGATAACTTTAGAGAGCGAGTGCTAAGGATGTCTTAGGTGCACAAACTCCACATAAATATACATGCATGCATATGTACATATATAGCATACATGTGTATGCTGAAGAGCGGCAAGAGCCCGACTTCCAATAAAGATTACCAACGATTGTTAAACACAAATTGCGCTTGATGATGAGTTATGCGCCAGGACATGCTCCTTGATATACACATATACATATGCATACACACATACATTTGTGTGCTTATATATTTTTTCTTTTTACCTCTGCCTGTGCCTCTGCTGCTGCTACTTCTACTGCTACTGCTCCACTTGGCAGTTACGAGTGCTGCAAATCAGCTTTGCAGCTTGACATCTTCTGAAGCCATAAGGTATGCTTCAATATTTGTCATTTGAATGTTTGCTATGTGTGCAGGCGTGTATGTGAGTGTGTGTGTGTGTGTGTGTGTGTTTGTATCAAAAGCTGTAACATTTAGCAAACTTTCTGACAAAGTTGTGAAATGAATTTTGAGTGGAGCGGCATTATCAGTAAATGAAATTTAAAACGATTTCCCAAACAGCTGGATGGTGAGAGTTTTCTTTTCTTTTGTTTTCTTTTATATTGCCTTATCTTTAATGCCCAAATTCAATGCATTGAACAACACAAAGTGACTAAATATGAGTATTCATGCTTATAGGGGCAGTAAATTGAATATGCAGTTTGTTTGTTTGCTGTGGCTGTTCTTGTTGTTGTTGTGTTCGCTTTTCTCAGCCAGGTTGTATTTATCACAAATCTGAAATTTCCATTTTCACAATTGAGTGATTCCTACAAGCTTATTTGCCCATTAGACCTGACTGCATGCAAATTTTCTTTCACAACACTGTCTGTTCTTTTTCTCGTTTTCTTTCTGTCTCTGTTTCTATGTTCATTTGCCAGTTGCTGTGTCAACTTGGCTGCGCTCAATTTCGCCACAATAATAGCATACAAAACAACAACAACAACACCAACAACAACAACAAAAATGAAGAAGAAAAGAAACCAAACAGAAGTTGATTTTCCTTTTGTTTTTGGTATTTTACTAACTGACTAGTCCATGGGCAAATAGATTTTTGTTGAGCATATTTGCATTTGGCTTGAGGAAATGAAACTGTGCAGCATTGTAAAATCTAATGAATGATTGCTACACAAAACAGTGGCAACCACAAAGCAAATAATAAACACAAAATATTGTCATATGCATATAACAGTTTAAGCTGCTGTATAACAATTTATATTACAGTTGAAAAGTGTTTTGAATTTTTTGAATGTCAACCAATTCGATTTATTTGCTTGACAGCTATAGTATGATATACTCGGCCGATTTTGATCAAACTTGGTTAACATATGAGAAACATTAAAATATTAAGTGATGATAAGTTTAGTTGATCCATCTAAATAAATACAAAAGTTGTTCATAGAACAACTCATATTTTCAGATTTCAATAGATTATTCCTATGGCATCTATACGATTTTGTCATAATTTTTTATAAAATTTGATGACAATGACAAAATCATACTAAAACTTATAATAGAACTAGACCCAAATTATGCGCTTAATCTTTGAGTTATTTTAATTTTGGCCACAAAAACTGGTCAAATTCCCTGTAGTGCACTGTAAGAGTATACTAGTTTTGGTAAAAATTGTGTTTTGAATACTTCTACAGCAAACAGCACTATTTATATGATGCTGCATGTTTTTTCAGTTTGATATTATAGTAATTTGAATATTTTGTTGTAGCCAGTTTTCCCTTTGTGGGCTTTGAAATTAAAATGTTTAATACTTCAGCAGAAAACATGTCCTGTTGTATTTGAGTGTGTGTGTAGTTTTTGCAACTACTGCCTCCCGGGAGGCATCGTTCATGTCCATTACATTAATTAAATTATCTTCACGTTTCTGCCCATATGGCTTGTGAATCGTAAAAACCAATACGTTTAATGCATTTGCCACAAACTCCACAAACATACACATACACTTACACTCGAAAGAGAGCAGCCGAGTGAGCGAGAGAGAGAAGAAAAATGCGTATAAAATTTCAACAGCAAAATCACGTACTTAAAAGCAATAAGCATTTTTATACAGCCACGCGCAGCGGCCTGTTGACAAAAGTTACCCAAAAAATATCACAAAAAAAGCATTGCCACACACAAACACAAACACACACATACACACATTTCTATTAAAACGCAAATTTCAACAGATTAACACACAGCCAGATAGAGATGGAGATAGAGAGCATACGACACAAAAAGAAAGAGATGACAACAGCGCGTGTCATTTGCCGTGTAACAATTTTCAAACTTTTATCGAGATGTGAGAGTCATAGCACAAAAACAAAAAAAAAAAACTTTCTTTAGCTTGAAGCTTTAAGAACAAGTTAAACTTTTTATGACTTTCATAGATGAGAATTTCATTCAAGTACTTAGCTTTTTGAATATGAACATAAAATATATTAGAGTTGTGCATTATAGCTCAATTGCAGGAAAAGTCGATTGACAAATTCAGTTTTTATACAAAAAAAAAAAACGTTTTCATTAAGCCGAATATAGATTTCATTCCTTTTTTTTTTGATTCATTGCTTAATTAAAGATAAATAAAAAAATCATTTTCAGTTTGTTTCACCTTTTTTTTAAATTTTGAGGCTCAGAACCCAAAAACAAACAAATAGCCGGTCTCAAACAAACAAAATTAACAAACGAGCTACTTGAACAATATTTAAGGACATACAGCGGCGGTCAAAATATTAGTAGCACTACTATATACAATGTTGTTCATTCGATCAATGTCGTGAATGTCGTTCAAAAGACTTTGCTCTGAATAAAGCGCTACAACTCTGATATATGTATGTATGTCCGAATTTTCATCAAAGTGTGTCAGCAGTCGAAAAAGCAAGTCCAGTTTTAAAATTATATTGACGTCTAATGAAATTCCCGGTTAGGGACACAGCAACAGCTGCTGCTAATTAACCTGCACAGTTAGTCTCGGCCCGTCGGCTTTTCTATTCTTCTTCTTTTTTTTTTTTTGTGGGGCATTAGTTAAAAAGTCATCAAAATTCACTGATTGAAAAATGTTGCGTGGCGCCTCTGCCACTGCTTGTTTTGTAATAGATTGGTAGGGGGATGGCGCAGGCAGGCTGTCAGCGCTGGACGCATAAAAACTCAATGTTCATTGCATATTTATAGCTGGGCGCCGCATAGGTTTTGAGGCCCTTTTAAATATTTAAATGCCTTGCGAAAACAAAAGCACATAACACGAGGCAAGAAAATGTTGCAAGACGCAGATGCCATAAATAAACAGCAGCCGCCAGTGGCGATTCCTTTTGGGAATCGCTTGTAAAGTGGAAACTGTTAACTGTAAACTGTGGCTGGGCTTAAATCTTGCGTGCAATGAATGGATGGATGTGTATGCATAAATACAAAAGCCGCTTAATGTTCTAAGCTTCTGAGATCCGTTTTCGGTTTTTTCCGAAGCTGATTCGACGAATAGCCTTGAAAAATCGAAATCGATGCGAAATACAGATATAGTTATATCTTTTAATATTTTTAATATATTATATATAATATTTTAAATGTTTTCAAGTTTTCTTTTATGAAACTAAAAAAGGAGCTGAGGTTTTCTTGTTAATCGAGCTTGTTCCGTACACCACATTGGAAATATTTGCACAGAAAAAAATGTAGCATAGTTTTAAGCGCAGAGTAGAATACAAACCCTTCGTTTGTTGAAATTGCATTCCTTTTATTCGACGAACCTAAAAGTATGCTTTACATATTTTTACGCAATAGATTCGTAAGTGAAATTCAGAACAGGTCGGAATATTCAGCATTCCAAACAGCTAATATTTCTGAATTCACATCTTTTGATTGAAATCGGAATTGGGAAAATGCCGGATTAACAACTTTATGAAATTTGAAGATAGACAACTTTAGTAGTTGAAAGAACGATGAAAATTGTTTGATTTTTCTTACAAAACTGTGCAATGCTTCGAAAGCCAACAATTTTCGGGTGACAACACTTTCAATTCACATTCAATTTTCATGTGAAACATGTGGCTGTGTACTTTAAACTTACAGTATAATATTTGACATGAAGACCTTTTCATGCATAAGAAGTAGTATGTTACAAAGTGTGTGTAAAGTGAGCTCTTGTAGCACTTTTATTTAACTAGGCTAAGCGGCTTTGGCCATGGACAAACTTTGGCATACCAAAATTCGCCTGACTTTTTGGCCAAGAAACTCATTGTTGCTTTTGTCACGCATACAGTAAGTAGTGCATCTGTGTGTGTGTGTGTGTGTGTGTGTGTTTGCGTGTGTGTGCTTATATGATTATATTCCAGAAACGCATGAAATACTAAGCACTGGGTTTTAAATATTCCTATTAAAAGTCTCAAGCTGCACAAACGCAAGTTATGCAATTTGTCTTGACTATGTAAGTTTTATGTGTCAGTCGACCAGTTTGTGTTGCTATAAGTCTTAAAAGTAGTGCTTGCAGTATAACAGTTTGTATTACACTTTGTATAACATTTTGAAAGCAAAAGCTTATCCAAACAGTGTAGTTGACAGCTCTTGCCACAGAACTGCCAACACCCAAATGTGTAAATTCTTAATATCGTGTGCCACAACAATCAAAACAGACCAAAAAAGACTAGGCATATTATAATATATCATATATTATTATATTATTATTATATATTATATGCATTCTATATTATGTATGAAATACAAAAGGTTAAAAGGAAACCCAACAAGGCGATTGGCGCAAATCTTTTGACTGTTTTTTTTTTTTTTTTATACACTTGCTGAGGATATTCTCATTTGTACACAAAATATGTAACGCAATGAAAAAAGTATATGCACCATCATAAAATATTTATATCTTTAAATAGATACTATGTAGAAAAAATCAGTTGAGAACTGAATTTGTAAAATGCATGTCAAGCTTGATAATTTGACGTTTGCATTTGATATTCAACTATTTGACAAGATTTTTGTTGAGATCAGCACAAAGGGCAAATAATTGAATTTGAGCATCAAAAGAGTATCCAATTTGCGGCACAACACGAATTGTTTTTTATTTTTTTGTGTAATTTATTTGACAGTTTGACAATTTAAAAGCGAGCAAAAAATGCGAACGAAATAAACGCGTGTGAAAATGAAAACGGCCATGGGGCAAACAAAAGAACGTAGCACGGTGATGACGGCAACAGTCGCATTTGTACACACACATCCATAGTACATAGTACAGCATACAATATACAGCATATAGCATATAGCATGCCCTGTGGCAACTCGGACCTGCCGCAAGGCGCTAATGTTGAATTAAACGAACGCTGACAGCCGCATAAACAAAAGGCGGCTGCTGAATGAGGAGCGCGCGCCGGGGCGCTTACTAAGGTCGACAGGACGAGGCAGGGAAACAAGCGCTGGATTTATGTATGCCACATATGAGTGTGTGCATGTGTGTGTGTAAGTTGAATGTATTAGAGTTGGATCAAAATCTACTAGTTCAAAAGGAGTTCGATCAAAACTGTAAATCAGGCCTGTTCTGAATTCAATACGTTTTTCAGCAGTAAAATCGAATGAATTCCAAAAGATTTACGAATTACTGTTCTGATTTCCGCTCGGAATGATTTCATTTTCTCATTTTTAATTCTCATCTAGTATTATATTTAGTATTATTATTTATAAATGTAATTTGACTTCAATCATATTAATGAAATTACATAAATCATTTCTAAATATGATGATAAATATAAGAAAATTCAGCTTAACAATTGGTTGATTGAATTTCCGATGTAATCTGGCAACTACTTTTCATTCTGCTCACTAATAAAAGCAAAACATTCAAAAACATGAAATTTGTACTTTTTGGGGAACTCGATCTGAATGAATTGAATCAATTCTGGTTTCTCGGAATTCAGAACATGCCCTTATATCTGTTAGCTGAACGAAAGAACGAGGAATAAAATTGAACTGACTGAATAAACAACAAACACTGAACAACATCTAATTCGCTAAATTTCATCTAAATTTGAATACTCTACTCGTTCATTTGGTTCGTTTGAATACTCTGCTCGCTCGTTTGAATACTCTGTTCTGTTCTGTTTAGTTAAGCGTGATGGGAAGAACATTTTTCCGTAAACATTTTTGTCAAAATGTTCTCTATAAAATTTGCTTTCTAACATGAAAAAAAAACGTTATTGATTGCCTACTTATCATGGCAATGAACGAATAAAGCCAAAGTATATGTGACTAAATAAATAAAGAGTATATTTATAGCAGATTAGCTAATTCACTAATAATTTAATGACTTAACCTAATTGTTCAGTAGAACTATATTGTACAACTCTAATGTAACATAACATACTATATATAGTACATATTTCTGTGCATATTTATGATAAATTGCCGCTGTAGGAAAACGTGTCGCTGACATTTTTGGCGTCTACAAAAACAAATTCAAAGCGAAAGAAAAAATCGTGATAACCAAAAATGAAAAAAATATATATATATATATCTAAAGTCTGTATACATATATACGAAAATCTACACACAGAAGTCAAAGTCAGCGTGAAATGCTTATATGACATTTTAATAACCCAGCAAACTGGCATTATTATTGAATGGTGAATGGGCGAAAATGACTTTGTAATACGATTTTCGCATGCATTTTAAATAAATAAAAATACAAAAAAAATGAACTTCTAAAGAAAATGCTATGGCTGAAAAGCCATTTAATGTCAAGCCGCAAAAGTAAGCTGGCATTTGAGTTTATTGGAAAATGCAAAAAAAAACCGAAAAAACGAAAAATAAAAATAAAATCAAATAAAATAATATGTATTTGAGCTATAAACACGAGAATAGCACAGACTTTCAGCTAAGCTTTATTGTCTCTGCCATTTGCACGCGCTCTCTCAAAAATCTCTGGTTGCGTTCAACCTGTTAGCTGGGCCCGAAGTGTTGTCTACTTTTGGGGGCCCAAGTGCCGCAATGAGTGGCGCAAAGTGACGACTTCTGGGTGTACGTGAATGTGCTTGTATATGTGTATGTATTATATGTATGTGTGTGTGTGTGTGTGTGTGTGTGTGTGTGTGTGTGTGTGTGGTGCAAATGTAGCCGTAAAAGCGCTTTTACGTAATGCGGTGCTGTCGCTGATGCGGCTCCCAAATGAATTTCATTTCATTTCGTACGTGTGTTTTAGCCTTGAAGTTGAATTTAAATGCTCAAGTCACAACTTGTTAAAGTTAAAGCCACTTGCAACCGCACACAAAGTCGCATGGATTAGACAACAACGCAAGCCATTAAGTTCCTTATACCGAAATCGCTCATTTTTCGACAAAACAGACAACTCTTATATATAGGGACCCAAAATGACAGTAATTCATTTCAATTTCATTTGCAAAAACAAGGCACCGTAGTTATTATAATTGAAAAAGAAAAAAATTATTAAATAAATGTTATTTGTTGCTTTTCAATTTTTACAAAATTTCAATTTACAAAATTAAATGTAAATATCTTTTGAACCAAGTGGTCTGTTACAAAAATTTGAACACATTCTTGATCTTTGATTCAATACCTTTCATATGATTCATCACATGTTCTTCTTCAAGGAATAGTATAAAAAATAAAGTGGGATCCTTAACATTATCGATATGATAGCAATTGAAAAGTAACTGATTTTTTTTAATAAAAATTGAATATAAAAGTTTTCTCTGTTTCCAGGATATCCCATACAAAAACCGTATTTCTAAAATTTTCCCATATCTCTAGGTATTATTTTCAGGTTTGATTTTTTTAAACTCATATATCTTGTTTGCGAGCCCTGCCAAAAACACTACTTGGGAAATTCGGTCGAAATGTTTCAGGTACACTTATGTTTTACTTTTTACCTAATATTACAAAATACACAACAAATATTTTATTTTTATTTTCATTATTTTTATACAATTTTAATGACAATTTATCGCAACTTTGCAAAAATATGAGCATGAAAGTTAATAATCGAAAAAGTTACTCAAAAGGTTATTCAAGTCGTTTATAAGTTAACAACATAAAGAAATATATAACACATTTTATGATATAATTAGTATGAGACTTTTTAAAACAAATTTAGAAATTTAAAGATTAGAATGGCGTATATACTAGTTCATATAACACTTTTCAAATTAGTTGCTTTGACAGTTTGCTTTTGATTCGTTCAACTTACAATAAATACTTACATTTTTATAATGGCTTTTTCAGAAATCAATTTAGATAATTTTTAAAGTAAACTTATTTTAAAAAAATGTCAACTGAAAAAATGTTGGGAACACGAATTGAGACTCACAGTTTGGCAAACTTAATGTTTGACAAAGTTTTGTCAGATCTCAATTTCTACTCTTGTGGTTTTTGTTTTCAAAGGCTCTGCCAAATTAATTATACACACACTCGAACTTTACGACTATTTGATTACACTCAGTTGCAGCAGTCAGCAGCCAGGTAAATAGATTTAAATGCTCTTCCGGGAAACTTGCTTAAAGAGCCGCAGTTCAGTGGTGATGTTAGTTTTCTTTTTGTAATGTGGGTTGGGGCTGGGGTTGGGGCTTAACACATACACATACATCTATAGTAGATGTGGTTGCTGCATTGTCTTGCACTTTTGCACATTTGCTATGAGTATTTATTTTGCTTTACTTATGCAAATGCAAAATGTTGCTGTGGAGTGTGCACTAACAATTAAACACACACGCGTGCATTTGTTGCACCATTTTAATTAAACACATTTACATATACATAAATACATGCATACGTACATATATATTTATGTTACGTGTGCGCAATGTTGTTCTTACTCATACGCCATACGTGGCACGCCCCCAATTCGACCCTGTAATCCGCCTCTCTACTGTTTACCAGCTGCCGACTGAGATTTGCATTTGCATATTTCTTGTTAAGCAAACGGTTTGTCATGCTGTTTTATTTATTTATTTTCCTTTATTTTTTGGTGTTTTTTTGTCTTTTTTTGTTTTTTTGTTACTTTTCCCCCGCTTACGATTTTTTAATACAACTTGCTAAAATTGCGTTCTGGTTAGAAATTTTGTTGTTTTCTTATTGCTGCCGTTGTTGTTGCGGTGGCCTGCATTTTAATACATTCTTTTAGTTTTTGGTTGCTTGCCTGTTTTCATTTAGAAAATTACATGGCTGCACTTTTATGACAAGTTTCCATTTTCTTCTGTTTTGCGCAAAAGGGCGCTGTTCTTCTTGAGCTTTTTGTGGCAGATATGCAAGGGCCAGTTCCAGTCCCTTAATACATAAAAAAAATTTATATTTTAGGGCAGCTAAGTTGGAAATTCTTTTAATAATATTGTACAAATTGCCAATGATACGAGCTGAAAATGGGACATAAGATCAAGATTAATCTAAAATAGCACAGTAGCAAGCAGCAACTAAATGACTTTAAAACAAACTATACAGGTAGCTTGTGAGTCAAGAAATGTGTTTTTAAAAACTACAAATATTATTCTAGACTTTTAAAAGTTTTAAATTGAAACTAATATAACAAATAAAACATGTAAGAATTCTCTAGTCGAGTGTGCCCGACTACGAGACTCCATGTTCCCAACTATCATTTCAAGCAGTTCAGCGACAACACAAGCAAGCAGCGCACTTAACTTGTCCAGTGCCTGTCAAACTATTCTTTCTGCCTGCTGAGACGGGGGTAATAGATTAACCATAGCTTTGATGCTGTTTATCTGATCGTGATGAAATGTAAGCAACCGATCAACATTGAATAAACATATATGTGTGCCAAAAATCAAAGCTTTAGCTTTAAAATGGTGGCTGTGGGAGTTTTTTTTTCGATTTGCGTGGGTGCAGGAGGGGGTGCATCCGAAATTTGAAATAAACTTGATCTGCGTATGGAACCTGCATGCCAAGTTTGATGTCTCTAGCTCTTATAGTCTCCGAGATCTGTGTGTTCATACGGACGGACGGACAGACAGACATATAGACGGACATGGCGAATTCGTCTCGGCTGTTGATGCTGATCAAGAGTATATATAGTTTATGTAGTCGGAAATGTCTCCTTCTGCCTGTTACATACATTTGCAGTACTTTATAACTCCCTTTTTCCCACTTTTAATGGGAACAGGGAGTAAAAAGACATTTTTCATGCAAATCAAAAACATTTTCTTTGTAGCTTTTGAGCTTTTGACTAAAAAAACATTTCGCAATCGATTTAGTTTTGGCAAATTTATAATAGTTGACAATTTGGTAACAGCAGTCTAAAACATTTAAATAGTTTTACATTTTTCTTAAATACTTTTCTTTTAAATACACAAAGAACTTAAAAAACTGCATTGCAAGCTTGAAATGAGATTAAATGAATGCATAATACAATTCATGTAACTTAAAGCTGAAAGCTCAGCTAATTTCCAGAACTACAGCCCATTTGCTGTTGCATTGTTTTTGATTTTTGTTTTATTTTTTGGTTTTTTTTTTTGTTGGTTGCTTATTTGTTTATCACGCTGTCAATTGCTTTTACGCTTGGTCAATAAATCGCTGCCGATTTTTAATTAAGGCAACGCATTGCAGACAAGCTTACAGGCCACGTCAGATGGATAAACAAAAGCGGTGACACAGCGAGGCACTCGGAACTCGCAACTCGCAACTGGAATCTGGGATCTGGGCACCAGGTAAGGACGAGTACGAGTACGAGTATATCCTTGCGAGGCACTCGCAACAACGCGCTTATGCAAATGGGTTTTAAGTCAAGAGCGAAGGTCAGTGGATGCTATGTTGTCGTCCTTTTTGCGCTGTGGTTGTTAAATGCATGCCCAATGCCTCCGCATGTGCCCAAAACTCATTAACGGCCGTGTTGCCTTTTAACTCGCCCACTTGGCTGCCTGACTCGTGCCTCATGTTGTTGCATTTAACATGCCACAGCCCAGCCTGCCTGCCTGACTGCCTGACTGCTTGACTGCCTTACAGCCTGCCTGCTGTTCCTTCCTCCTACATTTCCTTTTAAGCCCAAGAACAACTTCAGTTCAGGAGCATAAGTTGGAGGAGCAGTGTGTAAGGTAAATCCGCTTAAGCGTCGAGTGCTACAGCTCGAGACTTTTCAATAATTGACGCAAAAGGAAAGCGAAACAAAACGAAATGACGAAACTGGCGACGAATCAAAGGCTGTTTGAGTGCCTGCCCATCATGAAACAGGTGCTGTGCAAAAAAAAAAAAAAAAAAACAGGCGAATAGATTGAGATAGACACATACATAGTATATAGTACAATCAAGTAAGTGTGCTTTAGCAGAGAGTGTTCTCGACTAGGAGCTACTCTCTTACATAATGAAAGCGAAGCTTATTATTAATATGTTGAAATCCGTTGCTATCAAATGTTCTTATGGACGGCAGAGCTCTGAAAGAAATCGAAAATTAACTAAAAATAAGCTGTTTGAGCATCTCAATCTCTTAGGACAGACTCAGAGATTGAAGTGCTTAAACAGCTGGACAACTTCAGTTCGACACTTTCAATTACTGCACAGAGTATTGAAGCCATTCAAAGTATTTGTATAGTTACTTTGCAACCGTTGCAATAAAAATGTATGTAAATCTTTGCAAAAAAAGTCAGACGCTTAATACAAAAAAAGGAAAGAAAGAAAAGGCAAATGGGCGATTTGGATAGCAATGCTTAATGACTTTTATGTCTTAATCCGACAAACAGTTGCGATTAGGTATCAATTGAAGAACATGTTCAAGTTGTTTTTCAAGCTTCCAAGCTATTTCCAAGCGCTGATAGACAATTTACCGCCACCAAGACACGCAAGCAGAAAGAAACCAGCTACTTTATCGAGCAAAGCACTAATCAATTGAATACTAATTGTTAGATTATTCCAGCCGAAAATAAAGAACCAGGTATTCTTGCAGATGGCATGCCACAGCAGACCCCATATCGTCAGGCAGGATACGAATTTGCAGTAAAATCCGGACAACATAAATATAAAGCAAATGAAGCATATCCAAACGTTGATTATCTAATGTTGAAAATTGCATAAAAAATAAAACAAGTTTTTTAATTTATTGCATGAGTTGAAATACCTGCTGTTCTTCGAAATACCACAACAGATAGATGCTGCTGAGGCAAATGCGAGCCTGCAGCTGCAACCGTTGCACGTTGAACTGTTGCTTGTTGTTGTGCCACCCATCCATCTGACGCTGACTGCGACGAAATGCCAACAGCAAAAGCAGACAGCCCACATCAACTAAATGATTCAACAGCAATTCATAATCCCATATACTTAAGAATACATGCTGTAGTGTCCGTTGCAAGAGCAACAAGCAGACGCCACATCCTTCGTTCGAGCCACTTGCAATTAGTACAGTGCCTGCCACAATTATACCCACATCGAATAGCATATAGAGGCTGCCAATTATTTCCAAGCTATTTCTGAATGTGAACATAAGTGCGACGTTCCTTCCCAACTGCAGCATTGATTGTAATCCATTCTCCAGATAGCTGAACAGTATAAGTGCTGCCATCAATTGAGGTATCCACAGTTTAAATCTTGTTTTAACCATATTTCCCAGCAGTCGCCCCAATCAGACACAATTTTTTAAACATGTGTTCACCTTAAACAAGGCATGCTATTTGTTCAATCAGATCAAGAAGTTAGCAAGTTGAAAGAGCGCTTAAAATACAAATAAAAAGGAAATGGTATCTTGGCAGTTCCGAAAACTTCTTAAGGAACAGATTGTTCCTTGGCAGTTTGAAGATATAGTCGTCCGATTTTTATGAAATTTGGTCAGCATGTATGAAATATGCTTAATCTTAGATTTATTGAATTTGGTCGAGCTATTTTGATAAGTTTTTCATACAAAAACTTATTTTTCATCCGATCGATCCTATGGGAGCTAAATGTTAAAGCAGTCCAATCTGGCCGATTCAAAAACAGGAACTACCTGCAAAAAGAAGAAGCATCTGTGCCAAGTTTCATGAAGATAGCTTTAGAACAAAGTCCTGAAAAACGCATATAAACAGACAGACAGACGGACAGACAGACGGACGGACAAGACTCGGCTGTGCATGCTGATCACGAATACACTTCTTCAATGCGTTTCATGACAAAATTAAAATACCCTCTGCAAGTCTATAAAAATGCAAAAAATACAGAATACAATTTTACGCATGGATATGAAAGATATTGATTGAAAGTAACTGTGTGATTTAAAGTACATAATTAAGATACTAATATGGTATATATGGTATATACATACATATGTATGGATTGAGGCAGCTAAGTCAACATAATGTAATATTTAAATATCTTTGTACTTATTATCCCACATTGTTTGCATTGAAAACGATTATAATGGCACAACTTTCTAATAACAATTACTTTTGTATATATATATATATATGTACATATTTGCTAATTGTCACGGCCAACAATCAATATATACATATATATTATTCATCAGTAAACATTATGTTCGAATTCCTTTTCATTTCATAACAGATGTGCAACGATTTGGTTTTTATCATACAACAAAGGCTATGCACTATTTGGTATATATTCTATGCTTTATTCATAAAGTATATTTAGTAGGAAATAATAGTACAAAATGTTAACACTTTTGTGTGCATTATAGGCATGTGTTCTTAGCATATAATTCGAATTATTATCTCAAGCTGGTACGAGCTGGTTTGCGTGTCTGACTCTGTGTCTGAGTACCCGATTCATTTTGACGTGATGTTGATTGTTCTTGCTGCTCCTCCATTTGCTCTACAGTGCCATCAAAAATCTCCGATGTAGTCAACTTGAACATCCTTTGATAGTTCTTTTGTTCGTGCATGCTCTTAATATACTTGGCAAATATGTTTGTCACATCAATCACGCGAAACTTGTCTCCCCTATTGAGCACACTCTGGGGCATGGGCAGTGTATTTGTGCAAACAACGAGCTCATAGTGCGACTCCATAATTTTGTCCACCGCCTGATTGGAGAAAACGCCGTGCGTGATGCAGGCATAAATCTTGGAGGCACCCGCTGCGTGTAGACGGTCAGCGGCGTGGCACAAAGTTTCACTGGTATCGGTCATATCATCGACGACAATAACCAGTTTGTTGCGGACATCACCTACCAGAATCATGTTGGCCACCTCGTTGACCTTGTGTCGCTGCTTGTGCAACATGGCCATTTGGAGTCCCAGCTGGCTGCTAATCGAGGTGGCTGTTCGTACAGCACCATTATCTGGCGCAACAATAACTGCATCACGCCAGTTGGGCAGATGCCGTTGTATCCATGGCACCATTGCAACCTGTGAGTTCAAATTGTCGCAGGGTATATCAAAGAAGCCCTGCAGCTGTGCGGCATGTAAATTCATTGTGATGACATGATGGACACCAGCCGAGGTCAGCATGCTGGCCACCAGTTTGGCCGTTATGGGCTGCAGCCATGACTTCATCTTATCCTGCCGTCCATATGGAAAGAATGGTAGCACAGCAATAATGCGATGTGCGGCTGCATACCGACATGTCTGCACCATGATCATTAGCTCCATGAGCATATCGTTAACCGGATGACAGTTGGTCTGCACAATGTAAACATCAGCACCGCGCACTGATTCACGCAGCTCGAATTGTGTCTCACCATTGGCATACTTGCCACGCAGCACATTTATCAATCCAATGCCCAGACGCTCGGCAACCAAGGCGGCAAAGAGTGGATGCGAGGAGCCGCATAGCACAACCGGACGATACATTTGGTTGCAGTCGTCGCACACATTGATCGGGTGTTAGCCCCTACTCAGATACCTTTTCTAAACATGCACACAAACTGGAATTTTGAGCGACCCTTTTTTAAGTGTCTCGTGTTTCCAAGTGTCAGCGCTGCGAGAACACAAAACTCAACTCAACTCAACTCAGTTTAACTCCGCCTGCTTAACACACAGGTGAGAAATTTCAATACTATTTGAGATCTCGTTCCAATTTTAATTAGTTAATGTGTTGCTGCCACGGGCACTTGGAACAATTAGCTATAATTAGCTGACTTCCTTGATGGCCGACTCGTCGACTCTTTTGTCGTAGCAGTTAATATAACTAATACGCACCGTGGGCCAGCAAATGCTGCCAGCTATTATTATGATTATTTGATGGCATTTTGATTGCCGTTGGGGCAGTGATTTGAGCTGAGCAGCCAAAGATGTGGGAGAGTGGGGCTAAAATTGCTGCTTGTTTGCTTGCTTTTGAAATTCGAAAGGAAACTTGAAATGGTATCACACAATATTAATTCGATGGTCCATAGTACACACTTGCAAAACTATCGATAGTTGAAAAGGAATTAAATATTTAATTTTGAAATTTGAATATTATGTTACAATACGGTTGAAAATATGTATTTTTCATTTGAAATCTGTTCTTATTAAAATCAGATATTATTTAAGAATTTATAAAGTGCTTAAATTCGTTTTGATGGACACCTCCCGCATTGAGTCAAGAGTTAAGTTCAGCAAACGACGTTATATCCATTTTAATGCCAATGACTGTCAAAAAGTCTGAAACATTTTGTAATTTATCTGCTTACACAGCAAAAATTAATGCCACAAGTGGTACATAGCGAGCAGGGTAAGATGAATAGAGCCCAAACTTGATGGAGTTTACTTGACATTAACTTTTTTTTTTTCTTTTTTTGTGCACCCAGCTGTCGTCATTTGAGCTACCTGGTTTTTGTGGCCTTTTGTTTAACGAGCAAAGTTGTGAACCGAAAAATTAACAACAACAAAAAAGAAAAGAAAGAAATAACTTGAATTAAAGTCTATACACGGGTATTAACAAAGCCAAAGTCTAAACACACTGCCCAACATGCTGTGCAATGAGATGGAAAGGAAGCTGTAGCCTGTATGGCATACTTATATATAGCCTGTATTGAAAACAGTTCTCGATTATGAGTCAATGCCGAACAATAACAAGAGAAATCAAGAACCAAATAACAATCGTACCTTATGCAAACAAGGCAAATAGCACAAAGGACAGGAACAAACAACATTGGGCTTAGCCTGGCCCTGGCCCTGCTGTTATTCGTGGCCTTTTGCAATAAGTTAAGAAAGAGAGAGGAAAACAACAACAACAGCATAAAAAAAAAAAACAAAAACAAATGCTCGAAAAGGACCTAATTATGTTGCTGAGCCTGATGACAATAACATTGGCCAAGTCACAGAACCAAAGGTTTTCTATTTATTTTAGCCAAAAGCATTTGAACTGGCCTTCAGAATAAATGAGCTACAAGAAATAGTTGCCAGCACAAAAGTTTATTAATTGCACAAATTATTTGCACACAGTTGTTGTTATTGTATTGTTTCTAACAAATATTAAAGACGTGCTCAACAACTCAATTGGCAATTTAATACAAAACTCTTTCTTCCCATCCCTTCTACCTATTCAAACTAATCAAATCAGCGTCATGACGCTCTTTTGAAGGCGGGACTTGTGTGTCTTTGGACGGGGCGGCGGTTTGAAAAGCAACCCGCTACAGTTCGTTGATTTTGTTACAAATAATTTGAATCTATGTCAACATTTTGGAAACTCAGCGTAGTAATAATTCATTTTTGTTTTTTCGCCACAATTCGTGACAGCTAATCACCAGAGGCAGACAGCAAATTGCCTGCGGGCAGATACAAAAAAAAAAAAAACAAAAAAAATCCAAACCAAAACAAGCGGCCATTTTGAAAGATGGCGTCATGGACGCCTGATTTCCGGCTGTGCTTCAAACTGTAACTGGCAAATGAATATTGTGTGTTTGATTCGGGTCGCATTTCATTTTGTTTGCCAAATTAAAAACAACAATAAGAGTGAAAATAATATAGTGTAGCATGTCGAACATGCCATGCCCTAACAAGTATAATTTTCAACATTCTGCTTTTTTATAAGCGATTGTCACTATACCCTTGCAGAATGTATTATAATTTTGTCACGAAATGTGTAACGCATTGAAGGAGACTTGTCAGAAAAAAATAAATGGTATACTCGTGGTCAGCATCAACAGCCGAGTCATGTCCGTCTGTCTCTCTGTCTGGTTATATGCGTTTTTCAAGACTTTGTTCTAGAGCTATCTTAATGAAACTTGGCACAGATGCTTCTTCGTATTGCAGGTAGTACCTATAGTTGACTTGGCCAGATCGGACCACTATAACAAATAGCTGCCATAGGAACGATCGGTTGAAAGATTAATTTTTGTATGAAAAACTTTTTTGTTTTTAAGATAACTCAACCAAACTCACTAAACCTAAGTTTTAAGATAGTTTATACATGATGACAAAATTTCATTAAAATCGGACCACTCTAACTTATAGCTGCCATGGGAATGATCGGTTGAAAATAAGTTTCTGTATGAAAAACTTTTGTGTTTTTCAAAATAGCTCGACCAAACTCACTTTGTCTAAGTTTAAACACTATTCACATATGCACTATAAATTATGGTTGCCATAGGAACGATCGGTTAAAGAAGAAGTTTTTGTATAAAAAACTTTTTTGTTTTTCAAAATAACTCAACCAAACTCACTCTGTCTAAGTTTTCGCACTTTTCACATATGCTGACAAAATTTCATCGAAATCGGAGCAGTATATCTTATAGCTGCCATAGGAACGAACGGTTGAACAATACGTTTTCTTATGCAAATCTTTTCTGCAAGGGTATACATCTTCGGCAGGCCGAAGATAACATTTCTTTCTGGTTCTTAGCTGCTTTGGCTAATTAGGTATTTCTGTGTCTTTTGCAATCCCAATGAATTTAAACACCGCTTGCTTAAAATCCTAAGCAAATGGATTATAAATTGAAAACAAAATTAACAGAACAGCAGTATTCGATATTTTTTTCCAATTTAGCCAGCTTTATGTCAATCAATGCATTCTGTTTTCAATTCAACTAACGATATTCTGTGAAAACTGTATTCGATTTGCAAATGTACCAAGTTTAATCAATGTTGTTTCAAAATATCTGCTTTACACATTTTACACTTCTTCAACAAATTTAAATACCGTCTGTTTGTGTGCAAAGTAATATCATTGGGTTTTATATCGCATTTGATATAAATTGCTTAAATTTGTTTTACGCTTAATTTTGTGTGTTTGTGTGACATGGCGGTCATTTTTGTGCATTTATAAAGCGATATAATCGCATTAATTTTATTAGTTTTTTATTATTATTATTATTTTTTACATTTCCGTTTCGTTTCGTTTCGTTTCGCTTTGCGTTTGTTTATTGAAATTATTCACACGCATTTGCATATTTTTCTGCTCGTGTTAAACGCTATCCAATGTCGGCCATTTGACATTATCAGCATTGTTATTGTTATTATTATGAATTGAAATTAATGTAGACATTTATGCGATTGTCCGAAATTGATTTTATGTATTGCTAGATAATTTTTCGAAATTGTTCTTTTTTCAAATCAACTTCGCCGACAAATGGAATTTTTTGATTAAACTTGATGTTTAAGTTAGCCAGAGAGCATGATTTCAAGTTATGCCAGTGAAAGATATTTGTAGACCGCACCTTCCTAAAAGAAAAGCTCTGCACAAAAGATTTTTATTTATAGAAACAAGTGAAATTGCGTGCTTGACTTGAAAGCATCCTGTACTCTATTCTAAATTGTTATTCAACTCTCTAATAATAATACCCGTTAAAGTCTAAGACTACAGTATATGTAAATACTTTATGCTACTCAGCGGGAGCTAGGAATTCATTTTGGACTCAAAGTTTCTTGGTGAAATATTCTTAGAATTCATCGTGGTTTCCGATTCTGGTGGCCGCTTTCCACAGTTTTTCTCACCCGAACAATTTGATGCGCCCTAATATACCTACCATACTGCTATTATTTCGATTTTTGTATATTTTCGAGAGCGCTGCGTCAAGAGATGGTACTCGATATTAACTTGGCTTAAGATGCTAATACTTCTGCCATAATTCATTTTTATGGTTGCAGGGTATATAAAGAATACCTAAGTTTATTGACTACAACAACAAACTACTCGTAAATGTGCCGGCTTTGCTTTTGCTGGCCAGCATTTTCTCACATGTCAGCCAGGCTGGATGGCTGGATGGCTTCCTGTTATGTTGCTGCTTTTGTTATTGCAGCCAAAGACATTTTTGTTATCTTAAAGTCCTCCAGGGCAGTCCAAGCCAAACAATGCAAGTGAAGACAAAAAAAAAACGGCTAAAAAGCGGCACAAGACAAGAGATTTGTCATACTTAGGCAAAGTATTCATACTCGTTTATATATTTAAGAGGCCGGGCAGAGTAACGGACAATGAACAGTCATTTGCTTAGTTGCTGGGCGTTGAATATATATATATATTTTTGACAGCATGTTTACTTATTGTGCACGCTGTAATCCAGTGGAATCTGTGAATGCATTTGCAGAAGTTGCGCCTGTCAGAATGTCTGTTTGACTGTTTGACTATCTGGGCTGTGTGTCATCTGCCAATGCATATTGCATTGTGTGTTTGCATGTTGGCTGTGAATAGCTGTGGTTTATTGTCAAGCTGTTCCAGTTCCCGGTTCCGGGAAGACCTCAATGTGTCTGTATTCTGATTTTGTTGCTGTCAACAGCTATGTAATCAGTCACAGCAGTGTCAGCAACGAGCTACATATTCAGGCAAAACAAATCAATTAGCCTGGCTAAATGGCTTATCGAGGCATTAAGCTTAAGCTAAGCACAACATTGCGCATACGCCAAGTGAGCCGTGGCAAAGCAGCTTTCAAATGTAACTGAGACCACCTTGCGGTGGTATTTAAAATTAAGCACATTATCATATTACGCATTGACAAATGATCAACGTATATACTGCATATGCTGCTAGGCAGCGTTATAAAAATCATTATCCCCTTTAATTGTAATATATAAAAATGTCGTTTGCAGCATAAGTGTGCGCCTCGATAAAAGGCATATGCAAAATGATTTATTAATAATGTTGCGTATACGTAACATCGAAATACAAAAAGCGTTTCGCACAAACCATTAAAGGCGACTTTTGCAGACTTTCGCTTCACAATATCTAGTTTCTATCAAAATGTTCGCTGTTCGTTTTATAGCTTCCAACTTCCAACTCCAGGCTTTGACTGTCAGTCATTAGTACATTTAATAGAGCTGACATGCTGGAGCCATGGAAACAACGTGTGTCTATCCGAATGGCGCCTTTTATGTCCCTAGACACATACACACACATACACCCATACACACACACAAACACTCACAACTCAACTGGGGCGCATGAAGCGCGCAAGTGCATTTTGTTGTACAAAAGCTGAATTAATTGTTTGCAAATGATTTTGCAACCAAGGAAAAGGCAATGGCAGTGGCAGAGGCAGAGCCTGTGACAGAGGCAGTGGCAGTGGCTGCGGGAGTAGCAGGGACAGAGGCAGTAGGAAGCTGTATCTAAACTAGACCCGGCTAAGCCTTGCCCATTTAATGGGATGCCACAAATTAAATTTCATGCCTGACACACCTGTGCGCATTTTGTCAAAGTGAAATTCCAGTACAATTTTGTCAATTTGACTATGCGAAATCTGCGCAGATGTCAAAAAGGATAATGAGCTTCAAGCTGGGCATGCTGCCAGACGCTGAGAAGCCGTTGGAAAAGCCTCCGGTTAGGCATTTCGCAGCGTACGAAAATCAGCTTAGGGCGTGCATGCCATTTGAATATACTTACTTATGTATGTGTATGTATATATACTTACACACACACATATATATATATATACATATAATTGAAGAAGAACTTGAAGGCAAAGTAGAATGAAATTGACAATTGGTTGACTTAAATAAAATGTTGGCAGAGCTTTTGGATTGAAATTTTTTCTTATATTATTTAAAGCGTTAAGAAGTTGAAGTATAATGAACATAATTATACAGCTAATGGAACTTAAGACAGCTTAATTTTGAAATTTAATAAGTAATATATTTGTATTTTTGTATATACTTTTTCAGAGGGTATTATAATTTTGTCACGAAATGTGTAACGCATTGAAGGAGAGGTCTCAGAAAAGAGAGCTATCTTAATGAAACTTGGCATAGATGCTTCTTCTTATTGCAGGTTGTACTTATAGTTGAATTGGCCAGATCGGACACCTATAACATATAGCTGCCATAGGAACGAACGGTTGAAAAATTAGTTGTTGTATGAACAACTTTTTTTAAATTTGTATTATTTTATTTATTTTATTTTAAAGATAAGAGTATAGTTACTACATAATGTTGACAATAATTTTATTATAATTTTAATTGTATTTAAGAATTAAATTCCAAAAAGAAAATAATTATGATTGCCATGAAATCAAATGTGTATTGGCAAAACATTTTGTTGCATGACCTGTTGACCGTTAGTTGCAGGCGGGAAAACAAAACAATTAAATGGCAAATTTTCGAATGTCGTAAACGCCATGAATATTCATGAAGTGCTGCGCGACGAATTTAATAATTAAATAGCTTGAATATAAATGCGACCACAAATGGCCAACAGTTCACAAGGCAGGCAGCCAGTCAGCCAGCCAGCAAGCTGGAGGTTGTATTTTAGCCAGTCTAGTGGCGCCACTAAGCCAAAAAGTACACAACATTCAGGAGCAGAGTCGTCTCTTTGGCTGCTCCCCAGCCCCTGCTCACAGCACCCCCTTTCCAGGCCATGCTCTAGCCACTGCTCCTTTGGGATGGGCATGTCTAAATTAACAAATGAATTATTTAGTGCGAACACTTTCGTGGGCAATGTTTGGATTTACAACAATGCGAATTAGGTGCGAATGACCAGGCGGGGATTACCCTAAATGCGTAACTGTGTAATTTGGTTAAAAGCGTTCCACGAGTGCCACACGGAAATGTTATGCTTCTGGCTTTAATGCAAGCCACCATCTTTAAAGTCTACCACATTTGATTAGGTTCCAAATTTGATTTCAATCCAACAAGCTTATTTCAATACAGGCTCTACACCTGTGCAAAGATGTCAGATATATGTATGTCTGTCTGTCTGTCTGTCCATCGGCTCAGCATTGTTCGGTTTTTATGACTGCGCCATATAAGAATTTATTCAAACGAGATGACTCAACTGACAGTGTATCATGTAGATTGATGTCAGCAGCCGGCTGTTGCCAGTTTGTGGCATATGTACAATTTTGTATATGAAAGTTGTTTGAAGCGGTCGCAATGCAGTTCGTAGCTTACTTCTATTCATAATCAAACAATATTTTGGAAAAGACTGGCACAATGCCGTCCAATAACACTACCGAAACCACCTTGAAATCAATTGGTAAAACAACAAATATATTTTATCAATTTCTTCTGAAATTTTAATAAGGCAGATGACTTAATAGACAGGTACAAAGCACACTCTAATCTTTCTCAAAATAACTGCAGAATTGCATTTCTAAAAATATAATTAGCCAAAGCAGCTAAGAATACGAAAGATATGTTATCTTTAACCGATCGTTCCTATGGCAGCTATATGTTATAGTGGTGAAATCTAGCCGATTCAGACATATGCACTGATTGCAGAAAGAATAAGGAACTGTGACAAGTTTCATCGCGATGGCTCTAAAACTGAGGGACTAGTTCGCATAAAAACAGACGGACAGACAGACAGACATGACGAACATGACTCGGCTGTTGATGCTGACCACGAATATACAATTTTTTTTCTGAGACGTCTCTTTCAATGCGTTACACATTTCGTGACAAAATTATAATACCCACTGCAAGGGTATTAAAAGTGCAGATGTGTTTTAAGCACTGTTCATCACTTGGTTTTCAATTTTTAAGTTGGTCTGCGTTAAATAATAACACATATTATACTAACATACTCTAAGGAATTGGCAAACAAGTATAAGAAAAATGATTTGGGTAAGAAAATATTTACTCTTCTGCCAAAGTAACAGATTTGTAAATAGACATCATCAATGTTAAATGGGTATTTTGGGCTAAGGTATGGCATGAGTATAAATATTTATAAATAAATTTTTGCACGGTAATTACTTTTATTTAAGGCATGTAAAGTTAAGCTCTATTTACTTTGGTACTTTGGGAATATATGCGATTGAGAAGTTGAGAAAGAACAGTGAAAATACAATTTAAATTTTATTTGTTTGTATCTTTTTAGTTGATGTCAACATATAGCACATGGGACATTACGATGATAGGCCCCGCATTGGAAAAGCTGCCTTGCCCAATAAATCGACAAAGAGTATTAGAAATATAAACATAAAGATGGCAGGCACAATACCACCAAGTAACTGTGGATTGAAGAAATCATAAGAAATACTATAGTGGATAATTAAAATAGTAATGGTTGGGTGACTCACAAACTGAAACGGCCTGACATTGCCCCATCCGGCAACAATAGTATTAGCTGGAGTACTCACGGGCAACAAGAATTGATTGTGGAGAGAACTGGCATACTTAAGAGAATAGCTATGAAGTGCCTATAAAAGGATAACAAATTATAGAAATGTCAAAATGAGAAGTTTCACGACAATTTTAGAATTATTATTTCTACATCGATCATCGATCCTATAGAAACTAATGCACCGTAGTTTAGTATGATGATAGTCATTTCAACAAGTACCTAAATGGAATATAAGTTAACTTACGTCCGATACAAAAGTGTCCAAGGTTCGTCTACCCACAGCTGAAGCTGGGGCTAGGGTAGTATAAAAGGTGCCCAGCAGGGTGGCTGTCAAAGAATCGGGCAACTTCAATTTACTCAAGTAGTATAATAACGCCACGTCCAACTGGGAGTCAACAAGTCCGCTGGTGAAACCGTAGCCGGCGGCTAACATAAATATATGGGCCCAAGGAGTATTAAGATTGACGTACTTCCAACCGACCAGAGAGGGTGCACTTCCAGGCTTTTCTGGCTCACGGCAGACATAATAGCGACAGAATATATAGTTTGCTGGCACAGCAAAGACGATGATCACAATTAGTATGACGGCCACGGAGGCACCACAAAGTGACGGACCATCTTTACTACCACTGATTTGATTATCCCAGCCTTGGAAAAAGAGTGGTCGTCGTGTGAATAGAAGGAGCAGCGTGAATATGATCATCACAATGGCGAGCTTAGAGTGTATAGTCCATGGTCCCATGCCAGCGCTCTTGTCAGTCATGGCCTGCTTGATGGCATCTTTGCCCTCGGAAGCAGCACGCACTTCCTCCTTTACACTGCCACCAACCAATCCAAGAAATATGATGTTTATCCAAACTGCAACTACGATAAGACCCAAAATGAATGGACAAATATAGAGTATGACAAAACTACATCCGGTGGCATTTGTGAAACTAAATAAAAGCTCTGATTCAATGCATTGACAAAACAGAGTTTCAATTATCTTTCTTACGAAACAAAGTGAGCATAAATCAATCCATTGGGATCCTGAAACGGCGACACCATGCCACCAAGCGTGGCTGCAAAGCCTACAGTCAGAAAAATGCCCACGACAGGACGTGAGGGATATGGTTTGCTGAGGTAAAACATTTATAAATTGCTTAACTGAATCGAATGAATGCTGAATTGATCAAATGACTTACGACTCTCGCTCGTATGGCTCCTCCTCACTATTGGCTACCAATACGCCAGCCTAGGAATGTAATGTGGGTTAGTTGCAAGAAGTTGTACAAGAAATTATACTAACGGCAGCGTATTCGACGATGACAGCCTGTGTGACCTTCATCCAAAAGGCAGACATAAAGGTGCCGTTGAATATAATTGAAGTGAATGCAGTGAAAAGCATTGTAACCACTTGCAAACTGCGTTGAACTGACTTTAATACAAATTGAACTCAATTTAGTTAAAACACAGCAAACTTACACTCTTAGATTTGTGCCACAGATTTTGATCATGACCATAGCAAGGCGTTCGCTAAGCTTTGAGTTATCCATCATAGATCCCATAAAAATGGCACCATATGTTGTAAATATTAGATCCGAATAATGGGCCATGCATATAACTTTTGAGGCCTGACAATCAAGTTAGCAAATATGCATGATAAATGGAGATTTCTATATCATAATCACTTACCGTTATTCCACAGATGGGTAAGAAAACAATAAATAGAAATGCAGTTGCGCCTTGCGCCATAACGTTGATTACATAATACAAATATATGCATATTGTTAGGAATAACATGCGACTTTGCTATTTTAGAAATATATATATACTCATGTCTTTGATCTTCTTGTTTTGAATGTTACCAATTGCACTTACCAATACTGTGAAAGTTTCTCCAACGAGTAACAGAATCGGTGAAAATATTAACGGTATTAAAATGATACACACACCTTTGTAGTGAAATTTGCAAAATTTACTTCGTTCATCTTGTTCCGGATAAGGCAATTGACCAGGTTTGTATTCTTCACTGTGTTTATTTATGTTATGTTAATTTTTGCATTTCTGCTTAATATTTTCAACTTACGCCATTTTCTAACTTTAACAGATAATTTTTCTGTTTATTTGAAACTGTGCACTCCTGAACAAAAAATTTTCGAATGATTGTGATATTTCACTATTATTACTATACTAACTACTCTGACAGTTTTCTGCATCATGACTAGATTTTAGCGGTATATATCATTAAGTTTTGAAGAAATACCACATATCCGATCCGATTTATATAACATATATGTGTACCAAAAATCAAATATATGTATTCGAAATTGTGGCTGTGGGAGTTTGTTTTCGATTTGCGGGGGTGTTGGGGGGTGCATCCGACTTTTGAAATAAACTTGAATTGCGTATGGTGCACAAGAACCTGCATGGCACGTTTGGTGTCTCTAGCTCAAATAGTCTCTGAGATCGACGTGTTCATACGGACAGACAGACGGACAGACAGACGGACAGACGGATAGACGGACATGGCTATATCGACTCGGCTGTTGATGCTGTTCAAGAATATATGCCTTTTACATAGATTTGCAGTACTTTATAGCTCCCTTTTTCCAATTTTTAATGGGAACAGGGAGTAATTAGTTGCATCTAATCACTAAACGAGTCTTGAGACTTCTAACAAGACAACAAATTTCAAATAAACTCACAAATTCCGAAGTTTTCCACACATTGTTGAAATTTAATCAAAATCCAAACTGATAATATTATCTTTAAGCACATACTTTTGAAAATTAAGTTTGTATATGGACACGTTTTCTGCATTAGCTTATTAATTATAATATAATTATATGATTCCAATGATTTTGTATTGCATGGATAAGCCACAAAGATTACGTTTATTATGCACATTGTGCTTTACGACTTCCTCAATTTCATAAACACAATTAGAGATATTTTATGATTTCTTTCCAACTAAGTACATAAATATCAAATGGCGGCATTATCGATCGTTTTACAGCTTTTATTAGGTATATATTCTGGTGAATAATCATTTGAACATAGCACAAAAAAGAAAATGTTATCTGATGATTAAATTTATTTTGTGATTAGCAAGAACAATAGAACTTTGTACATGGTTTGTCATAGGTCTTGCAATCAAACTGTTTGTTTTTTTTGTTCATAGTTTTGGAATTTGGCCATTTAATTGTTTGTTGGTGGTCACAGCTAGTGATTCAATTTGGTAGCACATAAATAGATGGTTAAACGCTTATGATGTTGATACTAGCCAAGCACTTTGGAAAGTGTTATCTAAAGAGCTATATAGCTATAGCATTGCCGATTCCCGTTGAATCTTAAGCTGTATCTTACGCATGCTTATTGGCAAAGTTTTTCTAATAGCTGTTAACTTTTGTGGGTCAAGTTTTTGAGCAGCGCAGTTAGCTACTGCACTTTGGCCAATAAAACTTTCGTCAACAGTGCAGCATCTATCTATAAAAGGCAGGCAGGGTGAGAGTTGCACGGAAATTCTAACAGAGGGTGTATGAGTAGAGTAGTGAATGGGAGATAGGGGATAGGGGGTTGGCAAGTCAACTTTGTAGAGCCACGTGGCGCGTAACAATGCGCAGTCGTTGGCAATTTTGCGTAACTGTTCGCCGTTCTGCTTCGTTAGGGTCGCCAGATGTGAAGCTGCAATTGTAGACCAGTTGCTGGGAGTTGGGGGGTTGGAGCTGTAGCTGGAGCTGGAGCTGGGTAGCTGCATAAACTTTGCCTGCCAGCGAAAAACGGATGTCACTGCAGATAATGTTGCATCAAATGTTTTCGGGCCGCACGTGTGTCTGTCGTCTGTCAGCGCACCTGTCTCTCTGTCTTTGTCTCTGTCTCTGCACCTTTGCTTCTTGCTACTTTGTTTGGGCAATCGGCAGTGAAATGCGCGCCCCAATTTCACTTGCCCACTTTTGCCCCACTGTGCGCCCCTTTTGAAAGTTTTGCTGGCTCAACTAAACCCCCAAAAACCAGTTAGTTACCCCGCATTTGTTGGCCTTGTTTCATTTGTAGTTTGAACTGCGTTTGGTTTTTGGTTTGATTTGGATTCTGGTTTTAGTTTTAGTTCTAGTTTTAGTGTAATAACATTTTTCATTATCTACCGTTTGCAACTATTTGAAATGCGGCTGAATTAAATTTCATTTCCAAATACTTCAATTACTTCTATTTGAGTGCACGCCAAATTCATTCAATTAATTTTGTCAAAAAAATAGTTAAGAGATATTTGCAGTTATCTTTGTTAAAGAAAACACACGAAGTAAGTATTTCGGTTGCATTTATCAATGTGAATTTAATGTTGCTTTGAGCATTTGTTAAAACAATGTTTAGATAAGAAAAGGACACGCTTTCAATTTATTTTTGTACTTGTTAAGCTGTTTTCAATGTGTTTCAGCTGTTTTTGATTCTTGTTTTTCGATTATTCTCACATCGTTATACCAATGTTTTTTTCAAATCAATTATCAATTCAAGTATTAAGTTCAATTTTTTACCATATCGATGTAATTTGTATGCATGTATTTCAAGTATATTGCATGTTTTAGCTAGTTTTAGGTATTGTAGTCAACTTAAACACGTGTCAAATCATCAATACCAGGTAAACTGCTATGAATTTTTGTGGATATTGTTGTTGTTTGTAATAGACGAGAATGTCGTTGATGGTGTTGGGCCTGGGTGATTGACAGCAATGTCAACCAATGAAGCAGGGCGAATAACGTGAAAGGAAACAATGATGGAAGAACTACCACAATGCCAACACTAACAAACAGCAGCACACCCGGCATGACAAGAGTAATAACAACAGCAACAATACCAAAAAAACAACAACAACAAGAACAACCAACACGACAAACAGAGCGCCCACAAACACAAAAGTACACACGAAATGGCTGCGGATGTTGATTGACTTTTGTTCAACAATTTTTCGCATACGGAAGTTTGATAAACACAAAATGGCGATATTTTGCTTTTGCTTTTATGCTCTGCTTTGTCCTGCCATTTTTGTTGCTGTTGCTGTTGCTGTTGCTTATGCCCCTTTTGAAGCACACACACAATTTGCATGGACGTGTGTGGCGTACGTTGCGTATACGCAATGTCAGACTTCAACGACTTTGGCAAAGACATCAAGCAAAGCTAAGAGTGAAAAGTGGCATCGTTTGTCGTTGCCACGTTTACCAGGGTCTGATTAGGGTTAACTACAAACTCCCCGAACCCCCTACCTTCACAACATACACAAACATACAACAACAACAAAAACACATGTCGAATAATTATATATTATAAGCTGTAGACTGATGGTTGGCGCATGTTGCCAGTTGAGTTTTATGGCAGCCACTGAGAAAGTTTGTCTGTCTGTCACTCAGTTAGCTGGGTAGACAGACAACTGTTCAGCTTAGACAACACACATGTCAAGTGTGTACCAGATATAAGCGGCTCTTTTGCCATTTTTTTTCTCAGATTTGTGTATATTTCACTTTCTTACTTAATCTAATGTGTACAATAGTTAAAGAGTAGATCTCATGATATATGTATTTTCGAAACAGAGCTGGAGAAACAATCGATGTTCCATTTACTTTTCAATTTACACTCAAATGAGAACACGCCTGATCAACACATATTGTAAATACCCTTTAATAGCAATAGCTTAAATGATCACAATTGAAACTTTTGATCAATGATTTCCCAGCTCTATATTCTCTCTTTTCGCTCTAAGCACGTTTACGGCAACGTCTACCAAACAGCTCCCAGCCCCACCAGCATCGCTGCTGTGTATCCATCAGCAGCTCCCCAGTCATCGTCAGCTCATCCTGCAATATCTGGACGCAGGTCGTCTGCTCGTATTGCTGCTGTAATCGCTGCAGTGCTCGGCAATAGGCCAACTTATCCGGATGCGACTGCAGCTCCAACTCAATCTCTGCCGTCCAGTTGTTGCTGGCTACAACCAAATCAACAATTATCAATAATATACACAACTGCCAGAGCAGCAAACAAGTTGTTTTTGTGCTCTGCATATCGCGACTTTAAGGCGACAACTGAATTTGATAGTGACTGATCGCTGTTTAGAGTGCTATAGCTGAAACTGAAGCAGCGCAGCTGTTTACACAAATATTTATTTATTGTTATTTAGTTACATTTAATTGGAAATGCGCTTTTCGCGGTGACAGCTATTAGTTCCAAGTGGCTCAGCAAATATGCTGTCAATACGTATATTAATTTATTGTATGAACAAATTCTTTTGTTTTTGATGAAAAAAAAGAAAATTTCGTTTTTTCAATGTACACTTAGGATCTAATCTCCCATATAGGCTTGCTAAATGCCACATAAGTAAAAAAAAAACAGCTGATGAAATTTGGTCATTCACAGTGAATTTTGACAGTTTTAAATTGCTGCTCTTAATAAAAATACAAATATGGTCTTAAATTTAAACCGTGCAATTTATTTTCATTCTCTGGAAGATTCGGATGAAGATATGACTTTGGGTTACAGTACCCGAGTGTATCATTCCAGGAAAAACTTTTTTGAGGATACGGTTAGTTGAAACTATTTGGGAACTATGCCATATTTTCATTGGGTTTTTATGCCTATGATACTTTGGGATAGAGAAAGAGGTTTCTAATGCCATTACTTCGTTGTCCAAGAGCTACATTATGTTTGGAGAGTCCAGAGTTATTAAATTGCCAGATTCCCTAAGATAATGGGGGCCAAAATCACCAGGCGGTGGCAATGCTGATATATATACCGGAACAGATAGGGATATTTTTCGATCAATGTGCAGGCAGTATGCTATGCAAATTTAGTTTCACAATATGTTTTTCGCATGACAGTAACATCTTTAATAACAGCCGTTTAAAGTATCGCTTTGAAAGTGACGAGTTAAAAAATTGTGCTGCCACCTGTCACGAAAAAGCATTTGATTTTGACAGTTTTAAATTTAAAAGTCGATTGAAAAATTGAAATTGCTTATGTGCCAGTTAGTCTTACACATAATCTAATGTGAACCATAGCTATTTAGGACTTTATTTGGGCATTGCAAAATCGGCCTTAAGCTTATTAATTTCATTACCAGCTATATTTTTAAATGAGCTCGAAAACTGGAGATAACAAATTTTTAAAATTACTGCTCGCCAATAATCTTCGTCACAGATGTGATCATCAACTTTTTTGTACCTACTTGTTTTGCTGTTGCTATTATTTGCAGTTCAGATGACCTACACAATTATAATCTTCTATATTAAATATAAGTATAGTGAAATTTTTGCTAGTACAAGTAGAAGTATACCGAGATTTTTATGGCTTAATTCGTGGAAAATTGACTAAATTTGTTATTTTTGTTATCAAATAAGTTTAGTCGTAGAACATTGTCGTTTGATAAGTTGGGGACTTACAAATATGACAGCACGCGATAAGTACAAGATAACTTTAATTAAAATTGCTTAACTAGCACCAACATGATGTTCGAACATTATTGAATGAAATGAGATTATAAATTGTTTGAGTGTTTTTTTTTTTTGCTTTTCTTGCGAATCGCATATTTATGCCTACGTAATGACGCCATAAACCAAACCAAATCGAAGCAAACCAAAACCACTCACCGTATCTCAAACACTGAGTGTTATTCTGAAGTATAAAAGCCAATGCTGGAGAACAAATACATCAGATCGATATTTAGCCGCTAATAAGTCACATTTGTTCAATCAACATGTCTGGTGAGTTAGAAAATAAATAATTTTAAATGACGACGATCAACATAGTTCATCTACTTCAGGAATGTACCTATTGGCGACCATCCTGTGTCTGGCTCTGGGCAGTACCCTAGGCGCCGATGTGATGGAGGGAAGTTACAATGTGACGGCCATGTGTACCACGGTAAAACCTGGAACTCAACTTGGTAGCATCGTATCCTGCCAAAATTATTATGTTTGTGCTACACAAGGACCAATAATGTCATCATGCCAGACCGGTTACTCCTACAATTTTAAAACACAAGCCTGTGCTCCTTCATCCCAAGTTAATTGTTACTACGGTGTAGCGAATCCCTGTACCGGCAAAGTTACCGATGGTTGGGTACCAGTCGCTGGTACCTGTAATCAATGGACATATTGCAAAAACGAGAAGGCTGGCGGCAGCGGCATTTGTGGCAGCGATATGTATTTCGATGCTAACCTTCAGCAGTGCAAATATGGTTCATGTCAAAATACCATCGTCGCAGATGGTCCCAACCTTGTGAGTCAATGCCAAGTGGTGCCACCCAATATGTACTTCGGAGCAGTAGACAACTGTAAGACATGGAACTACTGCAACTCAGATGGTTCTTTGAGTACAGACACATGTGCATCGAGTGTAAGCTAATGCTACAAATAGTTGTAAAATATATACTTATTAACAACTTTTCATTTTTAGGCGTTCCTTGTTTCATCGGGCAAATGCGGCTACAATTCTAATGGTGCATGTGATAGAGTTACTCAAGAAGCACTTCCTACTACTTGCACTGAAAGTGGTACGACGACTGCTGATCCAAGAACGTGTGGCAACTTTCTGCTATGCAACGGACAGATTTATGTATCGAAACAATGTCCAGTTGGATACTTCTACGATACAGTTAGCAATAAATGTGCCCTACGCCAAAGTGCAACTCCAGCTCCTACTTGCAATCGTTGTCAGTACGCGGCAACCGACTTTGTGAATGCTGTTGATAGCAAGTACTGCAACACGTACTATCATTGCAACAATGGTAGCAATGGCCCTGTTTCGGATTGCCCCCCAAAATTCTACTTCAACGAAAATAGTCAAGCTTGTGCTGCGGATATGGGACTACAAAAATATATCTTAGATAACGGAGCCTGTCGTGGTGCAGCTGCATTTGTAGAACCTCCAAAGCCGTAATAATTGAATGCTTTTTAGAACTCAAGAATATATGTGTTATTCTAGAAAAATTATATCCAATAACTGACATTAACGTCAAATCTAATTAATAAAGCTAGCAAATCAACTTATCAACGATTATTATTATATTCATAAGACGTTACACATATTATACAAGCAGAAATATTTGCATTATTTCAAGGATATTTGAGAAATACTCGTTGTATCAAATGCTGTTTTAAGTACACCACCCGCTATGAACCGAGTACATTTTCTTCAGCGATTTGTTAAGTAAATCATGGCTGGTAATGTTGATATTGTGTATTTTAAAATGATGCACACACAAAGCTCTTGTTGAACATGCATATTAAAGAAATCATGCACCTCAGAGCCCTTTAAAGCTGAATATACAAAAAAAAGCAAGTAAGAATACTCTAGTCGAGTGTGCCCGACTACGAGACTCCCTGCTCCCAACTTGCATTTCAAGCAGTTCAGCGGCAACACAAGCAAGCAGTGCACTTAACTCGTAAACTGCTTGTCAAACTGTTGTTGCTGCCAGCTGATACGGGCGTAACACAAGCAAGCATAATAGATTCTTCTATAACTTTGGTGCTATTTATCCGATCGTGTTGAAATTTACACATCCGAAAGACATTGATTAAACATACATGTGTACCAAAAATTAAAGCTTTATCTTTAAAATTGTGGCTGTGGGAGTCTCTTGCGATATGTGGGGGTGCGGGGGGGTACATCCAAAATTTGAAATAAACTTGATCTGCGTATGGTATACAGGAACCTGCAAGCCAAGTTTGGTGTCTCTAGCTCTTATAGTCTCTGAGATCGACGCGTTCATACAGACGGACAGACGGACAGACAGACAGACGGACAGACGGACAGACAGACGGACATGGCTAGTTCGTCTCGGCTGATGATCCTGATCAAGAATATATATAGTTTATATAGTCGGAAATGCCTCCTTCTGTCTGTTACACACATTTGCAGTACTTTATAACTCCCTTTTTCCCATTTTTAATGGGAACAGGGAGTAAAAACAAGTAAGAATGCTCTAGTCGAGTGTGCCCGACTACGAGACTCCCTGCTCCCAACTTGCACTTCAAGCAGTTCAGCGCCAACATAAGCAAGCACACTTAACTTGTTCAGTGCCTGTCAAACTGTTGTTGATGCCTGCTGAGACGGGGAAAATAGATTCTTCAATAAATTTGCTGTTTATTATTCGATTGTGATGAAAATTACACAGCCGATCAATATCGGTACAACATATATAAAAAATCAAAGCTTTATATTTAAAATTGCGGCTCTGGGAGTTTTTTTCGATCTGCGGTGGTACGGGGGGTTGCATCAGAAATTTGAAATAAAGTTCATCTGCGTAAAGCCAACAGCTGCATTACCAACAACCAAACTGCTTTGCTTAAAGTGCACAGCTTGAAGCGTCTTCGCAAGTAGAGTTGTACATGATAGTTCAATTGTAGAAACATTTCAGTTGTACAATTTTTGTAAATGATCTAATTGGTAAAACTAATCGTTCATTCGTTTAATTCGTTAGATCCCATTGCGCCTCTGCGCCTTATTTCATTATAAAATGAGAAGAAATTAAAAAGATGAAACTTGGCACAGATGCTTATTTTTTCTGCAAGCAGTACATTTGTCAGTATCGCCCAGATCGGTCCACAATAACATATAGTTGCCATAGGAACAATCGTTTGAAAAATAAGTTTTTGTATGAAAAAGTTTTTTGTTTTTCACGATAGCTTAGCAGGAAAAACTTTTTTGTTTTTCAAAATATCTAGACCAAACTTACTATATCTAAATTTAAGCACGTTTTTCACATGTTGACCAAATTTGATCAAAATTGGATCACTATATCTTACAGCTGCCATGGGATCGATCGGTTGAAAAATAAATTTTCTTCTGCAAGGGTATATATCTTCGGCGTGCCGAATTCTTTCTTGTTATACTCTTTTGGTATATTGTATATTGGGTTTGTGAAATGTTGCTGTCCGTCCGACAAGGGGTCCACTCTTAGTTCCTTATTTCATATTTGAAATTAGGGTATTATGTCACTATGAAGTAACACCCCAAATTTGGGAACTTATTTAATTTTCTCTACTGGGGCCTTATTTCATTGGGGCCTTACTTCCTGCAGACACCCATTGCGAGCTCAGTTGTTAAGATCGTTTGCTTCTTTTGCTTGTATGATTAATCGTTCGATTAATCCTTCAGTTTGTTTAACTGGTTGTGGGCACTCCTGTATAACTTTTGACAGTTAACAGATGTAGCTAATATGATAATGGTTGTTTTTACGCTACTTCAGCACACCGTCGATAAGACTTTTTCATGCGTAAAAATAAAGTGCGCTTTAATTGTTTGTTGTGTTCAAAGTGCGATAAATTAATGCAAAGGGTTGTTATGATATATGTATATATCTGAGGGATATTCATAAATATTTTGTGACTTTATATCGATTTGGTTTTGACCAGCTGATGGCTTACAAACTATCAAATAAAGCTGTTTGAAATGTGAAAATGAAAAAGATGTTAACTCACGGAATTAACTTATTTTCACGTCCTTTTCATATTTTTTTTAAAGCTTTTCTTATTATATTGCATTGATGATTATTATGATGATATTTATATTTAATGGAGATTCAGCTTATATTTTCCCATTTTCAAGTTATTTTGCAGAGGTACCCACAATAGGTTAGATAGTTTTTCGAGCCGATCCGTCTTGATAAAAAGGCACTGATGAAAGATAATGGCCCCAAGTTCAATTCGTAGATCCTCGTATACCATACAATTATAAGCTGGCTGAATCACTTAGGTTGCGTTCAATCCAGCTGGCGAGGTCGACCACTATCTCATTCTGCGTTGCCTGCTTTAGCTCTATCAATGTCAAAGCGATCTAACTTGTCGATAATGCTCTAACTATTAGATCGGTAATTGGTGTGTGCTGTCAAAAAAAAAATCTTGTTAAATAACTGGTTGCAAGTTATGAAACTCATTTTTTTTGTTAACTTAATGTTATATTAACCTTTGAATTTTACCCTTTTTGCATTTATTTCAGTCAGGGCTTAACCAAAATATAATGATCCGAGAAGACACGGTTTTTTTTTGCCTTAACATTTAGAGTAAAGATGCGGTGCGATATAGACCAAGGAATATGCTTTACAAAAATAAGCAATCCCGTGTAGTAACCATTGAAACTATTACAGATTCTGAGAAAGAACTCGTTCCACTTATTTTGTATGAATTCTTTTCGCGATTTGAGTTCAATATTTGAATGAATAAAAAATTTAATATAATTTTTTGTATATATTAAATTAGTTAAAATAAGAAATATAAATAAGATAAAATGAGAAATAAGAAATACGATGTGGCCCAAAAAAGGGCTCAATCAGGCAAGACCCCAAGTTTTGGCCTAAACTGTTTGAGAATTATAAGCGACAAATTATAAATAACTTACAATGTTTTGTTGCTGATTAAGAAAAACTGGCTTGCTTTAAATCATACAATTTTATTGTGAATTTTATTAAGCCGTGTCCAGCTGATGTGTCCCGTAAAGCAATATTTTCTTTTGAAGCTTGACTGTGGTCCGAGAATCTTATATTGTATAAACAGGCCTCAACTAAAATGAAATGTCTTGGGTTAGGTATTACTACCGGAAATTTATCTGCTACGGTTTTATCAGCTTTATATAAAACTTGGGCCATGGCAGGTTAATTAACAATTAGCTAACAAGCAGCAACACAATGTCATTGAAATAAATATGATTAAAAGTTGTTTCTATACCTTATATTATTGTGTTTCGTGTCTTATTTTTAGAAACAGCACTATAATTATCTGATTTTGGTAAGAAACTTTTGACTATAAAAGACAATGATGGGATACCAAGTCATTCAGTGTTTACTAAACCTTTTAACCAGTACCAATTGGCTTAATATAAATGTCGGGTAAGTGAGAAAAGAAAAGATATCCAAATATGAGAATCAGCTCAGTTCATCAACTCCAGGAATGTACCTATTGGCGAGTATCCTGTGTCTGGCTCTGGGCAGTGCCCTAGGCGCCGATGTGATGGAGGGAAATTACAATGTGACGGCCATGTGTACCACGGTAAAACCTGGAACTCAACTTGGTAGCATCGTATCCTGCCAAAATTATTATGTTTGTGCTACACAAGGACCAATAATGTCATCATGCCAGACCGGTTACTCCTACAATTTTAAAACACAAGCCTGTGCTCCTTCATCCCAAGTTAATTGTTACTACGGTGTAGCGAATCCCTGTACCGGCAAAGTTACCGATAGTTGGGTACCAGTCGCTGGTACCTGCAATCAATGGACATATTGCAAAAACGAGAAGGCTGGCGGCAGCGGCATGTGTGGCAGCAAGGAATATTTCGACCCTCCATCTCAGCGGTGCCTATATGGTCCATGTGAAAACAGCGTACTTTCAGATGGTCCCAACCTTTCAAGTCCTTGCCAAGTGGTGCCACCCAATATCTACTTCGGGTCAGTAGATAACTGTAAGGCATGGAACTACTGCAACACTGATGGTTCTCTGAGCACAGATCAATGTGCAACAAGTGTAAGCTAATGTTACGAAAAGGTGTTAAAAGTATAAACCTAATATGCTTTCATTTTTAGGCGTTCCTTGTTTCAGCTGGCAAATGCGGATACAACTCTAATGGTGAATGTGATAGAATTGTTCAAGATGCCGCTCCCACTACTTGCACTGTTAGTGGTTCTATGGTTGGCGATCCCAAAATATGTGGCAGCTATCTGCTGTGCAACGGACAGACTTATACACAGAAAAATTGTCCAAATGGATACTACTTCGATACGGTTAGCAATGGTTGTGCCCTACGCCAAAGTGCAACTCCAGTTTCTACCTGCAATCGCTGTCAGTATGCATCATACGCCTTTGTGAATGCTGTTGATACCAAAACCTGCAGTGACTACTATTATTGCAACAATGGTAGCAATGGCGCTGTTTCTGTCTGCCCCCCAAAATTCTTTTTCGACGAATCAAAACAAGGGTGTGCTCCTGATTCAGATCTAAAGTCTTATACTTTAGCTAATGGAGCATGTCGCGGTGCAACTGCAGCTGGATCATCTTCAACAACGACAGCAGAACCAACAACAGCAGGTTCTACAACAGAAGCTGCTACAACAACAAATGAACCAACAACTGTAACAACCGAAAATGATGAAGGCACTGGATAATATCAGCTATTTATTGATTTAACGCTACAAATGAAGCATACATAACATACATGTATCAAAACTGTATCTATTTACTGACATAATGTGTCAAATATAATTAATTGAGCAAGCAATTTAACTAATCTGTGTATTTCATTATGATTCGGAATAGGTATTGCAGGTATAGAGCTTCACAATCTTAAAAAAAACAAGTAAGAACGTTGCAGTCGGGCTCACCCGACTGCGATATACTCTGTTTTCTGTATGTAAAAATTTTTTTCTCCAATCTATCGAAGAGTTCAAATGGAGTCATACTGCAAAATTTGGGGTTTCTAGCTATAAGGGTGTAGGAGATACAGGCTTAGCTCATTTGCGGGGGTGGTAGTGGGCGTGGCATATTTTTTTTTGGCAGGTCGGTCAAGGGTGTGGTCACTAGTCTTTATGTAAAATTTGGTTACTCTAGCTGTAAAACTGTGGAAGATATAGGTTTTTGCGGTTTGTGGGGGAAGGGGTGGGGGTGGGGGGGAGATCTTGACACTTTGTCTGCCTATGGTATATACCAACATGTATACCAAGTTTGGTTGCTCTAGCTTCAAAATTGTGGAAAAAACCTGCGTTCATACAGACAGACGGACAGACAGACGGACAGACAGACGGACAGACGGACAGACGGACATTTCACAAACCCAATATACTCTTTTTTTCCATTTTGGAAAACAGAGTATAAAAACAACAAGAAAATAGTTTCCTTCCTTGTTATATTTTACTACAGCTAAAATTGCTGGTTTAAAATAATGTTTTATGGATTGTGGTCTTTTTGATGACCATTATCAATTGCACATAATGTAATGAAAATTTCAGTATATACTTTTGAACACAGCGCAAAAATATAAATTTTTCCCATGCGATAATTAAAGTAAGTGTTGCCTACTCTTAGGGATACTTTTTTACCTTTTATTAATCGGCGCGGAAGCAGTTCGTCAATCCACCTGGTTTCAAGTTCTTATTTCAACACTTTGTTTTACACAATGTTATTTATATACTTATGTAGCATTGGTTCTGATTAGATATACCATATACCAGATTTATAACAAATTTTACCAATATGCATACATTTTACGGGGGTATTACGGAAATCTCTAGGAATTTTCGGTTGATTTGCATTTGAATTCGCTTATAGAGAAAGCTGAAGCGAAAATGCTTTAAGATATTTAGGTTTTTTACTCTTTTTTAAAATCTTTTTGAGAAGAAAAGAAAAAAAAATATATTGGGTTTGTGAAATGTCCGTCTGTCCGTCCGTGCTCCTGTCCGCTCGTCTATCCGTCTGTAGGAACGCAGTTTTTTTCAGTGTTTTGAAGTTAGAGCAACCAAACTTGGTAAACATGTTGATACATATATACCATAGGCAGACAAAGTGTCACAAAGTTTTTCACAATGTTATTTATATACTTAAGTAGCATTGGTTCTTATGATTTGAGCCATAGTTGATAGATTTTTAACAAATTTGGTCAACATGTATTAATCATAATAAAACTCAGATCGTTATATTGGCAGGTAATCGATCTGTTCGATGTTGACATATGTACATATATACTGTCCGTAGCACAAAATAATTATTTTTATATTTCATCAAGATAACTTTAAAATTAAGAAACTGGTTTGCATAGTCAAAAATATATATACTTTTGGTGTCGGAGTCGCCTTTTTCTATGGGTTACATATAATTATATATATATATATATATATATATATATATATATATATATATATATATATATATATATTGTTATAAAAGCCTCTACAAGGGTACACATTTATACATATACATATTATATATAAACACATATATGTATTTCTGCTTTATATCTGCACTGATAGTCACGAGCTTATAATCGCGTAAACTAGTAGTTATCGCGTATACCTTCTTGCTCAACTTCTTGGAAGTGTCCAACTTTGATTAATTGGATGTTATTGAATTAAATTAGATTTGCTTCTATATCTTATTTTATTATATTTGGTTTCATATTTTTGGCATTACCACAAAAGTGATAACACTTTGTTATGAAGCTTTGGACTATAAAAGATAGCGCTGGGCTACCGATCTATTTAGTATTTGTTCAACCAACATGTCGGGTAGGTAAGACAATATATGATTTATGTGACGATCATCAACTCAGCTTATTGCAGGATTCTACCTGTTGGCGACCATCCTGTGCCTGGCTCTAGGCAGTGCCTTAGGCTCCGTTGTATTGGAGGGAAATTACAATGTGACAGCCATGTGTACCACGGTACCAGTTGGAACTCAGCTTGGTAGCACGCTGTCCTGCCAAAACTACTATTACTGTTCTACACAAGGACCAATAATGTCATCATGCCAGCCCGGTTACTCTTACAACTATAAAACGCAATCCTGTGCTCCTTCAGGCCAAGTTAATTGTTACTACGGTGTAGCAAATCCCTGCACCGGTAGGACTGGCAACAGTTGGGTACCAGTTGCTGGTTCCTGCAATCAATGGACATACTGCAACAACGATAAGGCTGGCGGCAGCGGCATCTGTGGCAACAATGAGTATTTCGACCTTACTTCTCAAACGTGCAAGTATGGCTCCTGCGTTTCTACAGGACCTTACACTGATGGTAGTAGCAATTTCAACCCATGCCAAGTGGTGCCACCCAATATGTACTTCGGGTCAGTAGATAATTGTCAGACGTGGAACTACTGCAACACTGATGGTTCTCTGATTACAGAACCATGCACAACGAGTGTAAGACATAATGCTAAGAAGAACAATATTTGAATGCATATTTAACAATTGTTCGTTTTTAGGCATTCATTGTATCATCAGGCAAATGCGGCTACAGCTCTAATGGCGCATGTGATAGAGTTACTCAAGATGCCACTCCCACTACTTGCACTGTTAGTGGTTCAGTGGTTGGCGATCCCAAAATATGTGGCAACTATCTGCTATGCAACGGACAGACTTATGTATCGAAACAATGTCCAGTTGGATACTTCTACGATACAGTTAGCAAGAATTGTGCCCTACGTCAAAGTGCAGCTCCAACTCCTGGCTGCAATCGTTGTCAGTACGCGACAACACCGTTTGTGAATGCTGTTGATGACACAAACTGTGGCAACTACTACTATTGCAACGGTGGTAGCAACGGTCCTATTTCAACATGCCCGCCCCAATTCTATTTTAATGAAGTTGATCAAGCATGTGCTCCAATTAGTGGACTACAAAGATATTCTTTGAATAACGGAGCTTGTCATGGTGCATCAGCACCTTCAAATCCCCCAACCGGTGGAGACACTCCCTCAACCGGTGGAGACACTCCAGCAACCGGTGGAGACACTCCAGCAACCGGTGGAGACACTCCCGCAACTGGCGGAAATAACGGAACCGACAACACTGGAGGAAATCAGCCCCCAGGTCCCACCAAGTAAAAGTAGACTTGCATCCGCTGTAATTCCACCCCTCCGGTAGAGAGCAGTCCTTCTTCAGAAGAGAACATCTTTTAAAACCTTTTATAAAACTAACTTTCTTTTTTTTTTTGAAGTACCTATATATTTTTTGAAAATAAATCAATTAACTTTATAATTAAAAAACATTTGTTTTAAAAATGGGCCAAGAAAGGGCTGAAAACGTGGATGCAATGAATTTCTGGGGGCATTTTTAAGGGAAAATAGTACAATTATAGTTCTTTAGTATTTTGTAGAAGGCAACCTTTGGAGAATTTTTCTTAAATAGGGAAAATATTTTGTATACTCTTTTTTTAATTTTTTTGAAAAAAAAAAGAGAAAAGAGTATATTGGGTTTGTGAAATGTCCGTCCGTCCGTCCATCTGTCTGTCTGTATGAACGCAGTTTTTCCACAGTTTTGGAGCTAGAGCAACCAAACTTGGTATACATGTTTATACATACCATAGGCAGACAAAGTATTAGAATCGGCCAGATCGGACCACTATAACATATATCTGCCATAGGAAAGATCGGTTGAAAAATAAGTTTTTGTATGAAAAAGTTTTTTGTGTTTCACGATAGCTTAGCAAATTCACTTTACTTTAAGGACTTTAAGGACAGTTAATAAGTAATTAAGCAGTCTTTACAAAATTTGAATTTATTAAACGTACAGAAAACCGAGTATATCGCAGTTGGGAGAGCACGGCTGCAACGTTCTTACTTGTTTTAAACATAGATAGAATTTCGAATTTTAAACTCAAGCCTTTGGTACAAACCGTAAACCGACTAACTACCAGCATTTTGTTGTTTGTTTTTTCAGCCAAATGATTTGTACAGTATAAATTTTTGCCTGCTATTATTTATGGATATTACTTAAAACACATATTTCATAATTATTAAATAAATTTGTTGAACATTTTTTTAATGCCTATAAAATGTATATATATTCTTGCTGCCAAGAACAGCGAATAGTCCACTTACAAGCTTATACCTAAATGTTAATATATGTGCAAGGATATGAATACTCGTACATCACATAAAAACGATAAAGTTTTTATTATTTTGTATTAAAAAAGACTTATATTTCAAACAAAATTGATTTTGCGTTTTTCACATTTGCACACCACACACACAATCAGATTGCTTGTTAGTTATTTTTTCTTTCGTTGTTCGACATTTTCATTATCCCAGCATTTTTTGCCTTTTCTTTTTCTGTTTAAATTGCATTCGTGGAGAGCACAAAAAAAAAACAAAAAAAACAAAAAAGACAAAATGGCTTCAACAGCAGCCTTAAACTGAAACTGGAATCGCTTCTGATGCATCCAATCGAGCGTAAATTGCACCATTATAGTATTATTTAATAACGTGCCGAACGTAACATTTTGACCTTTCCTATGTAGTTGTTGTATGTTGTATGAATTGTTGGCCATTTGCGCGTTTTTGTGTGCCGCTCGAAATGTGACAGGCAATATAAATAAATTGCAGGGAAATTGCATGAAATGCAGCTGAAAATTGTCTAGATAAGCCATAAGAGTGCTTTATGCAATTGTCACCAAATATGCAAAGCAAACAAATTCTTTGAAACGTTTGGTCACAAAAAAATATATATTTTATGATTGTCGCTGAGTTACACGCTTAAAATTAGCATTTGCTTGAAATTATTGTTGGCAAATAGTATCATATAATAAATACGACTTAAACGCCAATAAAACGTATCTAAGCTCCGACAATCCTTACATCATTTGGCATTCAGGTAAGAATTTATAAGGACACTTTTGTGTACAGAAAAATATCAAGTCTTTATATGTTTTTACATTTGCAGTACTTTATAACTACCTTTTTCCCATTTTTAACGGGCACAGGGAGTAAAAATATTACAATAGCAATATGGAAGATTAAAGAACAATATTAATTTTTGTCAGTGTAATTGCGTCTAATAGTTAAATCTTGCTGTTTATCTCCATAGTACTGCAGAAAGTGTATTGCGTATACAATAAGCTGACATAGCTTATAAAATAATATAAAAATAAGTTTTTTGCACTTATAAGATGGCACAAAAGACAACTCAAAGGACTCAATGCACATATTTTTCTTCTACTGAGTTTTATGTTATAGTTTAATTAGAAATGACTTAAAATAAGTTATAATGTAAGGGAAAATTGCAGGTAAACAAGCTTTGAATCTATTTAATGATATCTGATCTTTAATACTCTCTATCCAGCTATTCAGAGCACTGCCATGACCATTTACAGCACAATTCCATTATGTGCTTTTTGTCCAACGCATAAATACAAAATCCCCCAATGTTAATTTACTTAAAAATTGCCATCGTTGGCCATCAGGCAGGCTAACTGGCTAGCTGGATGAGAGTGTTAGCTGTACTCAGTCAAATCTCAGCATGAAATTCATTTTGGATTAAATTAAGGATTAAGGTAACTTTTCAAAGACAGCGTTGCGCTGAACCATTTTCATTCCAGGCAACGTTTCGAAATGTTATAACATTTTTTTTATTCCATTCCATTTCAGTTGCTTTAGCTGTTGTTGTTGTTGTTGCTGTTGTTGCTGTTGTTGCTGTTGTTGCTGTTGTTGCTGTTGTTGCTGTTGCTGTTGCTGTGGGTGGTTATAGCCTTGAAAGCTCTGTCCAACAAGCATGGAGCAGCAGCCATAGCAGAGCTACTCTTAAGTATTTAAGCAAATTTAAAAACTTGTTAAGCTCTATAATGAAGCAATTTTCAGCATTGTTCGGCATCGCAGAAGTTCGCTGCTCAGAAAGCCCACTTTTTATTGGCTTTCTCTCGACAGCTAATAATGCCGTGTGCACTCCACTCATTTGATTTTCGGCATTAGCTTAGCGCTATTTTTTTTTTTTTATTTTTTTTTATTAATTATACTATGTTGAGCATATAGATGAGCCATTAAATGTGGGGCCTCAATGAGTTCAGCGGGGTTTTGGCCTTGGCAAAGATGTGTCCTAATGATGCTACAACAATGGGGACTGACTGAATGATAATGAGCCCGGGCATGTGTAGCTACAGCTTTAGCTCGTTATGGCTGCTAAACGCTGCTCATTTTATTTCAACAACTCCATTAAAGCAACGACAAAGGAATACAAAGCACAACCCACCTGGACCTGGCTGGACCTACCCTTTGTCACTGGGCAGCAGCTGTTGTTGCGGTTTATGGGGGGGGGGGGGGGGGGGGGGGGCATTGAAATTAAAAAGCCTCAACAGAAGAATTCAATTACATAACTTTGACCTTTTTTTATATATATATATATATATATTTGGTTCTTGCTGTTGTACGAGTTGATGACCTTTTGTGTGTTTGATTTGAATGATTTCATTTGTCTATGCGAAATAGTAAAGTAGACAAAAATGCTTGCTCTTTAAAACGCTGGTGAATAAAAGTGCGCCATACGCAGAAATTCATAGAATTAAAACAATGAGAAAACAGCACAAAAGGTAAAATTGCAAAATATATATATACATACTATATTTTTTGTTGATTTTCTTTCGCTTGCTTTCAGTTTGCTGGCAAAGTTTTTAGCGCAACGTTGCATATGAGTAATGCCATTTAAAAGTTGAAACTGAAGAGTTGCATTCAACTAACTATTGCAATTACGCTGGCAACTCATGGAGCCGGTTGCTGTTGGCTAAATGAAGTGACTTCTAATGAGTTGTAAACTATCTAAAGGCATGCATAGATATACATATATGTACATACATGCATATATATGTACTTACTTTATATAGAGCTATATATAGATGTACATATGTCGAATGCCTTTTTGCTGCTCATAAATCATCATTCGCGACAATATGCGTCATCATCATCATCATCATCATCATCATCATCTGTGTTCTTGGTTTCAACTCATCTTTAGCTTGCCGTACATTTGTTTCTTCTGGTCGCCTTTGTTGCCAGCTTTGTGTCGGTTTATGCGTCATTTATCATGCGAATCTCTTTACTTGTCATATCTTCCTCTTGCTATGGGAACTGGTGCTGCACCGATGATTTTTCACTTTTCAATGCGAACGACCAGAGTGACAAACTGACTGACAGCGAATGCATCAATGCCTGATGAGCTGACGCCGCGATACCAGCAACCGCATCAGTCACATTAAAGTCTGATTTCTGTTAAACTCGCTCTATTTTTTCAATATCTTTATGTATCTATATATATCTACATATAGTGTACAAGAGTTTGTCCTCACTGGCGATTGGCGATTGGTGATTGGCAATCAACGCATTGCCCTAACCATAAGAGCTAGAATGCTGAAATTGACGATTTTTTTTATTAAATTGACCATGTGCTTTTCGAAAATGTAAACTTTGAATCAAAGAATACTCACAGTGAAATTCTATAGATTTAGCTATGCTCGAAATAAGAAAAACAAAATAAGATGTCCCTAAAAAGCTTCAGTCGGCTACTACACCACGTCTGCACTAAAACTGGTTGAGAATTATACGTAACGAACAGAAAAAAACTGGGTGGTAAACATAGCGAAGTTGAGCTACAATGCAATTTGCTTCAAATTCATTTTCAAAGATCTGTATGAAAATTCAACAATGACTGCATACCAATTTTTCCGGAAAATTCAGACTTCTGGCTTGAAAATGGGTGGTCAAGGTTGTATGGGCCAAAGTTTGGATTTTGTGTGATTTGTTTCAAGCTTACTTTAAAAGCCAAGCGTACAAAAAATATTATTTTCAAATTTTGGAAAATCTGCCCGGAAATTTTGTTCTTGCCCCCCTCTGCACTGAAAATGAGAAGAAAACGGTTGCTAAAAACTAGCTGACGTTCGGGACGGGAAAGGACCTTGAAAAGAGTAGGTGGACGGGATTCTTGCATGTTCTCAAAATAGGCACCCGCGACGAGCAGGATGGGATTGAATTGTCTTCCCGTTTCCATATCTACTTCAAACTCAGATTTGAAGGTCTGTCTAAAAAATCGTTCAGCGTGTGGGTCAGAGTGAGGAAAATGTACGGACACGGGCGGGAAATTGTGATAAAGTTTACAGATTTGGAATGGCGGGCGAAGCCGCGGTTATATGCTAGTAAATACATATACATAGTAAATACATATATATATATATGTATATAGTAAATACATATATATATATGTATATACTATAAATAGGCGTTTTATAAATTGGACATCTTCGCAATCGTTGCTGGTTTGAGGGTCAGCGGCAATCAATAACTGACAAGTGTAAAAGGTTTTAATTTCCGGCGGAAATGATGGCATTTCAAAATTCAATTCATCGTTGCTTTAAAATTGCTTCAATCATAAAAATCAGCCAAATTCGCGTTAAACGAACAATAAATAAATGGAATTGTTGTCAATGCAGTGAGACAAACAACACATAAAACATATAATCGGTGACTTAAGACAAAAAATCAGCTTAAATAATTAATTCAATTTTCATTGATTTCATAATGAGACTCAACTGCATGCATATTTATGGGCATAATTGCCTTAGACTTCGTCAATGACACGGAAGTTGTATGTGAAATTGTGCTCATTGTATTATTTCAGCAGCAGCAGCAGCATCATTTTGAATGCGAGTTAGGAAGAGAGTGTTCCCAGCAGCTATGTGATTGAAAATAATTACGCGTAAAACTTCCACAATGCAAATTTAATGACTTTTGTAATGATGGCAGTGCAGACGTTGCAGCTGTCGCGCCCCCTGCCGACCGATATGCGCATAATGCAAAACTTTGACTTCTTCAATCCTCAGTGTAATTAGCAGCGTTCGTATTAGCTAACCAAAGTCATCACAAAAAAAAAAAACAAGTAAGAACGCTGCAGTGGGGTTCTCCCAACTGCGATATACTCTGTTTTCTGTACATTTAATAAATTTAATTTTTGTAAAGACTAATTATATACTTAGAAACTGTTCTTAAACTTAGGTAAAGTGAATTTGGTTGAGTTATCTTGGAAAACAAAAAAGTTTTTCGTACAAAAACTTATTTTTCAACCGATTCTTCTAATGGCAGCTATAAGATTTAGTAGTCCAATTTTGATGAAATTACATCAGCATGCCTAAGCTATTCTTAAGCTAAGGTAAAGTAAGTTTTGTTGAGTTATCTTGAAAAACAAAAAAGTTTTTCGTACAAAAGCTGATTTTCAACCGATTATTCCTATTTGAAAAAAGCTTCATCAGCATGCATAAACTGTTCTTTAGCTTAGGTAAAGTGAGTTTGGCTGAGTTATCTTGAAAAACAAAAAAGTTTTTTATACAAAAACTTATTTTTCACCCGATCGTTCCTATGGCAGCTATATGTTATTGTGGTCCGATCTGGTTGATTTTAACACATTGTCTGCCTAAGGTATATACCAACATGTTTATCAAGTTTGGTTGCTTTATCTTCAAGACGGACGGACGGACAAACATTTCACAAACCCAATATAATCCCTTTTTCCATTTTGGAAAACAGAGTATAAAAACAAAAACGGAAAAAAATTAAGGCCGACTGCAAAATTAAATTTACTGTTAATGCCAAACTCTTAAATTTAAAAGCTATCGAAATAGTATAGGATCTGTGTATACAAACTACTATGCATAAAAGTTAAAATCATAACAAAAAAAAAAAAAAAATGATGTTTACCATAAATATGTTTAAAAATGAATTTAACACGCATATTTCTGAATTTAATAAAACAAAAAGCTTGTTATTCTATCTTAGCTGAGGTATTATCACATATACCTCATTAACTGGTAATCTTATCTGAAAAATGCTGTCTGATAATACGCATGAAATGATTCACATGTATATTGAATTTTACGTTTAATCATCATGTATCCCATGTAACTCAAGTGCTTTTAAACGCACATTAACTACAAAGTTCACTTATGTTATTAGTATATTAATCATTATATCATAAATGATTTGAGAACTAATTTAATATTATAAAATATTTATACATTACTGTGTAAACTTAACAAGGCAACAAACTTAAAAAATAAAAACAATCAGGCCTGTTCTGTATTCCACATTCGAAAGAATTCCATTAAAATTTGTGAAGCATACTTTTAGGTCTAGCCAAAATATAAATTTAACAACAACAAAACAAGTAAGAATGCTTCAGTCGGGTTCTCCCGAATGCGATATACTCTGTTTGCTGTACGTTTAATAAATTAAATCGTTGTAAGGACTAATTTTATACTCAAAACTGTTTTTAAGCTTAGGTAAAGTGAGTTTGAGCTATCTTGAAAAAAAAGTGAGTTTGACTGAGTTATCTTGAGTTTTTCACACAAAAACTTATTTTCCAACCGATCGTTCCTATGGCAGCTATATGCTATAGTGGTCCGATCCGGCTGATCTTAACACTTTGTCTGCCTATGGTATATACCAACATGTTTACCAAGTTTGGTTGCTGTAGCTTCAAAACTGTGGAAAAAAAACCTGCTTTCATAGGGACGGACAAACGGACAGACGGACGAACATTTCACAAACCCAATATACTCTTTTTTTCCATTTTGGTAAACAAAGTATAAAAAGGTCTTGTAATTCTAGTATGCTGTAAACAGTATGCTATACAGTTTTCTGAGAAAGTGCTTCAAAATTGGAATTCGAAACAGGTCTGAAGAAACAAATTATCTGGCTTTTGTCTATTTTCAACAGCATTGTGATTTCTGAACCTTTTAAAACTTTTCCAACATGTTGTTTAATTTAAATTGAAACAACAAAATAAAATTGCAATTTGAATTTCAAATCAAAAGCTTAAAGTAGCCAAATGCTGCGAAACCACTAACATGCATAATTATATATAAATATTTTATGGAATGTCGCTCATTTTTGGAATAACATTCATATATTTTGAATAATATTTTAATAGATTGTATAAAATTGGTGGCACTGGCCAATGTTTTTATTGATGGTCATCATTTGATTAAAGCAAATGCATAAATCAAGCATTGCACACATTTTGCAATTGCCTGTTTAAGTTTCAATTTAAATGTCAATAATTTTAATGAGCTGCACCAGCAGTTTTCTAAATGTGTTAACCTTCTACCCCACCAGTCAGCAGCTGCTCTCCTGCTTGCAAAACATACCAATGAATTGTTGCTGACCAGGGCGCAAAACTTATTTATAGTAAATGATTATAGTGCACACACATGTCAAATGTTTTATTTAAGTGAATATTAAATGCCTACAAATTGCCCCGCCTCGTTGTTATGCGGCTTTCGGCTTTTTGTGTTTTGTGTTTTGTATTTTGCATAAACATATTTCATTTTGAGGGCTTTAACAAATTTATTTGCCGACGTGCCTAAAACGGGCTGCCGTCCGGCCAGCCACGCCCACCCAAAGTGCAAATAGACCCATAGCTTTATTTATGCATGCCAGCCAAGCTGGCAAACAAACAACACACATCAAACGTGCCCGGGTCCTGTAACGGTAACGGTAAAGGCAAAGGCAATGGCAATGGCAACGGCATCCATAATGCTAACAGCACCTCAAACGATCTGGCTACGGATACTGCAAAAGTGGGCACTGAATAGTACAAAAAAAAAAAAAAAAAAAGTAGAAAACAACAAATTTAAAGCTATTTTTAGGTGTATAAAGCACGACCAGGAAGTACCCTCTACATATATTAGAGCTGCAAAAATATACGAATATCGATACTGTCAATACATATTTAATATAGTTTTTTTGAGCCAACGACATTTTTAAGTTAACCAAAGCATTTAGTAATCATTTATATAAACTTAATTTTTCATGTACCTGTGTTTGACTTTATCAAAATGCACCTAGATTTCAAAACTAGGTGGATTTAGTGAATTTCGTTTTCCCATTTTAAAAAAAAAAGTATTCATTATCTGAAATGTATTAATATAATCCATTTAAAATGAATAGCCTGATTCCATCAAAGTAGCATTTTTTATTTTTACTCGCTGTTACCATTAAAAATGGGGAAAAGCGAGTTATAAAGCAGACAGACAGAAGGAGGCATTTCTGACTATATAAACTATATATATTCTTGATCAGCATCAACAGCCGAGACGAACTAACCATGTCCGTCTGTCTGTCCGTCTGTCCGTCTGTCTGTCTGTATGAACGCACAGATCTCGGAGACTTTAAGAGCTAGAGACACCAAACTTGGCATGCAGGTTCCTGTATACCATACGCAGATCAAGTTTATTGCTAAATTTCGGATTCACCCCCCCGCACCCCCGCAAATCGCAAAAGACTCCCACAGCCACAATTTTGATTTTTAGTACACATGTATGTTGTATCAATGTTGATCCGATGTGAAAATTTCATCACGATCGGATAAACAGCACCAAAGCTATGGTTAATCTATTACCCCCGCCTCAGCAGGCAGAAACAACAGTTTGACAAGAACTGGCAAAGTTAAGTGCGCTACCCGCTTGTGTTGCCGCTGAACTGCTTGAAATGCAACTTGTGGGCAGAGAGTAGAGTATTCTTACTTGGTTATTTTTCTATTTGCATTTGTTTTTTTCGGGCGGTTCCACCAAAAAATGTGCTTTTATTAGAGTTACGTGAACATGTGAATGGCAAGTTGGCAATTTGACGGCGGATTTTCTTTATTTTGATTTGTATAATCTGTAAAGGAGTTATTAGCCGGCGACATACAGGCTGTCGTATTGAAGCTCAGTAACGTCGCAGCGATACCAACATGACGGTCGCAGGTGCAAAACTTTTACAGCTATCAGCCCCAAATACAAATATAAGCTATGCATCAGCCGTGGCTGCGGCGGCGGCAACAACAGCTCTGCAGGCGGCGGCGGCAATAACAATAATAGCGGCGCTGGCAGCAGCAGCAACAACAGCAACCACAGCAGCAGCAGCAACAACAGCAACCACAGCAGCTGCCTTGCAATATTCAACACAATTTCTGCATGCGCTTATACTCTGAGTGTGCTTATATTCTAATTACCTTATAATTATGTTATGTCTAAAAGAAAATGTGACGCGGCCTCTTTGAAGCCGACGTTACAAAGCTTCAAATAAATTAAAATGAAAACAAATCCATGAACTTGGCTTCTTGGTAATCCTTGTACTTCAGGGACTTGCGTTTTGTGTCGCACAAATACAAATGTATTCATTTCAAATAAAAAACTATAAAAGTTGCACGCACCTTTTGCTTGAAATCAACTGTTAGATATCATTATCGTAGTTAGTTGTCATTATCGTATCGAAATATCGGCAAAAAAAAAAAACAGTATTTTGTTTTTAATACTGGCAGTTTTAAAAGCGCTTTCTTTTTTGTACTGAAAAAAAAGTTGCTTTGTTTTTTAAAAGCGTTTTTAAATGCGCATTTTAGCTCAGTGAATTCAGGCTATAAGTTTCAGTTTTTAAAAGCATGTCGACATTATTTATTTATTTAAAATTTAATTTCACCAATTTGAGATGCGTCGGAAACAGAAATGATGAAAAAACTGCAGCAATAATATTGTTAGTAAAAAAAATTTTAAACATTCGATACTTATATCTAACCTGACATTTAAGTAGTTTCTATGTTTAAGATACCTATGTATATTGGATTTTTATTGATGTTACAAAATGACACAACAAGACATATTTCACATTGGAAAGCTTTTAGATAATATTAAAAGAACAGAACTATGTTTTCTATAATTAGTTAGGCTCGTAGCATAATAATCCTATGTATTGTATATATTTTTGTAAAGCTCTATTATGATTGAAACTACATCTTTATTGTTCTTTTTATCGATTTGACTGCAAATATAAATCTAAAATAGAATTAATTTTGTAAGCTGGTTTTGAGTTCAAATTATTAGCTTACGTTTTCAAAAGTTTTTAGGCTTGCATACCCTTCCAACTGTTTGTTAATGGATGTAAAAGTTTAAGCACATATGTGTGCTAGTGTACATCTGGCATCTCTCTTTGTGTGTATATGTGTGTGTACATGTGTGGGCTGAAGTGTGTGCTGCTGACGTGTCCATCCTTTTTAGCAAACTTGCTCTTTTCTGGTCAAACGTGTAAATTTATAATTAAACGTCGACACTTTTTTCAATGCTACGGCAGGACACACACACACAGCTTGCTAGCTTTCTCTTTCCCTTTTTACTGTCCATATTGCTGTCTTCCATACTCTCTCTTACTGTCTCTCGAATTTAATTCTGGTTGTTGTTGTGGTTGTTGTTGTTGTTGTTGTTGCGTTGGGCATTTGTTCGGCGTTCGTTTCGTTTGGCCATTTATGCGGAAATCTTCGTGTAAGCACTTAATTAGTGGTAAAAGTTAAACAGCCCCAACAGCAACAACAATGGCAACACAAAAAAGCCTCACAAAGAACAACAATAACAACTGTTTGGTATATATGTATATGTATATGCCGGGCACCGGGTCGGGGATTAATTTATTTCATTTGACGCAGATTAGATTAAATGGCACAAGGCTCTGCATTTCCCGGCTCGTTGCACAGAGTCTAAAAAGTTTTGGGGCAGCAACATTTTCATTTCTGCTTTTCAGCCTTATTGTGGTTTTGTGAATTACGATTCTCGATTCAGGGTGCGTGTATGTGTGTGTTTATGTGTGTGTGTATGTGTGTGCCTATAACGACATTATAGTGTCAAGTGCTTGATGCTTGATGAGGCCAACTTACACATATGGCATGTAGGCCAACGGTAATGTGTGGGCTATCATATTAATAAGTTGAAATATAAATGCCACAGGATATGCAAATTTTTATAGCATACTTTAAGGCTAATGCCTCGTTATGGCATTTATGCATGCTAATACGACTACTACTACAAACACAATGCCACACACACACGCAAACACAATTGTTTATTTAATCCTAAAGGCTAAACAATACGTGATTTGTATCTGCGCCATTTGCACGCATGCAGCAGCAACAACAGCAACAACAACAGCAACAACAACAGCAACAACAACAGCAACAACAACAGCAACAACAACTACAACAACAGCAACAATCACAACTACAACAAAGCTCTGATTAACAACACGCTTCGTTGAGCGCCAAAGAAAAAGATGAACAACAACACCAACAACAACAGCAACAACAAGAAGAGCACAACAAGTAATACAGGAACAAAAGAGAAGCAAAAACAACGCCGCGAACATTTTGAAGATTTATTTATAAAAGTGACTCAACCAGGACTTTCCACGCCCACTTTGCGGCCCGCTTGCGGCGTTTAATTAACTTTTGCACAAAATTGCGCACAACTTTAAAACGATAAAACTTTTTATGAGCTGCCCTTTTCGCATTGCATTTTGTTTTGTGTGGCCAAATTACAATATGAATTTTAGTTTGGTACTACAAGCTGAGCCAAAAAAAAAAAACAAAACAAAACATCTAAGGCAGCTTCCAAAACAGAACTGTTAAACTATCAAATATCCTGTAAAGACACAATGTTAACTATCTCTAATTGTGACTAGGTTGAAATATGTAGGTTAGGGCGTATCAAATTGTTCGGGTGAGAAAAACGGAAAGCGTCCACCAGAATTGGAAACTACGATGAATTCTAAGAATATTTCATTAAGAAACTATGGGTCTAAAATGAATTCCTAGCTCCCGCTGAGTAGCATAAAGATTTCAGTATGAGATACATATATTAGGTATATACATATGTATGTGTTTTGTTGAAATATCGACTCACTGTACTATAAGCTATTTAGAATAGTAACAGTAGGCCATAGAGGTGTTACGGAAATCTCTAAAAATTTTGGATTTAGTTGGATTGTAAAACTCTTGAAAAAACCGCAGGTGTCACAGGAGTCCGAGCTATTTCATAATTTCCAACTTTCGTGTTCGAAAGCAACATGGCTGCCTCCATAGAGCTGTCAGCACAGCAAGGTAATTTTCTTAATTTTTCTTCGGTTTTAACAATAATTTTGTCAAATTAAATAAGAAAGTTTAAATGTTATAAAATTTGACATTAAGTAATTATATTTTTTGAACTTTAGTGTACATGTAACAAAACAATTTTTTTTTTTAAATTTTATGTCTGTTTTATCTGTATGACAACTCTGTTGCCCTCACGAACAGTTATCGATAACAAACTGAGTTGCCATCTTGCAAAAATAATTTAGTAATTTAATAAAAATGCACCATAAATGCGAGTTTGATTGCAAATATAAAAATGAATACGTCGTTAAAGTATTTTTTACTTTCATATAAAACATAAATAAATCAAATATTCAATGAAACAAAAAGGCCGATCATTTTAAACTTAATTTGAAGCAAGTAGACAACTCTATGCCCTATTGGTTTGCACTGTTGAATACTTTACTAGAGATTTTACTAGAGATTTTGTAAAATGCAAAATTAATAACTTTATCCAATAAAATGTTAACAAAAATAAATGCACATTACTTCGAAAAATAGTTATATATTCATTAAATATATTGCTTTTGTGGGTGAATTTATGCAAATCTCTATAGAAAACACTTGTGTTTGAAATTAACCCAAAGAGATTTCTGTGACATCTAAGTATTGGTATTCGGTTCGAATTCGGTTGGAAGAGCTTTCGTTGACATACCTGATAATACTATTCTGAATACCACTTTGAATAAGTTCCACAAAAAAAAGTAAAGCATACTTTCAGGACCTAAGATAAATTTAAAAAACAAAGAAAAATGTTAATTTTATCCTACTCGAAATACTTTGCTACATAGTTTTCTGTAAAAGTAAATTGAAAAGTGGAATTCGGAACAGGGCTGATAGTTCTTGACTGTGTTTGGGGCTTGAAAATTGTAAATGATAATTTAATAATATTCTTATTGATTTAAAAAATTGCATAGCTATGTTATGAGGCCTGTTCTGGTTTACACTTTCGGTAATATATTGTGAAAGTGGTTGCCATTTTCACTTTGTTTTGGACTTTGCAGTTTGAATTCACTGTCATTTAAGCGAAAATTGAATTGACTTGCCATTGTTATAGGATTCAAATAAACAATAGAAATTTTTAAGCTTTGAGGGAATATCAATTATGAAAAGGGTTTCCGAATTATTACGAATCCGATTTACGAATCCGGTTTGGTATTATTTAAATCATTGTTAACATTATCTACTTTAAAGAGAAAACAATTCTTACCAATAATAAAAGCATTGTTAAGAACGCTCTTTTAACCCTTTGGACGTACACAGGGTATAACAATTAAACTTTTAGTGCTTACGCCCGCATATAAAACAATGCCGCCACGCCCACAGAACGCCTCATTGGTGACTTTTAAATTGCATAACTGTTTGGTTTACCCTACGTCAACGATGACGATGACGATGACGATGACGTCTCAAAGTTGTTTAACCAGGTGCCGTGGACGCAACTCCAGTTGCAGTTTGTCTTTTTTTTTATTGCATACTCTGTCTGTGTTGCTGGCCCACGGAGATTTTACAATGGTTGCGTCAAGTTGGCGGCATAAATAAACAACAATAACAGCAAAAACAAGGCGAACAATAAGAATAATAACAACAACAGCGGCTGACAACGATGGCAGAAATGGCAGCCATTTTGCGTTCGCAAATGGAAATAAACCGCGGCACGGGCAACTTTTGCCTCGTTGTGTTAATGGGTCAATTTATCTGGCGAGCTGGGTCGACAGTTTACAAAATATGACAATGACAACGACAACAGGCAACGGTCCGCACACAAATTTAAGCAAAAATTGAAGAGCTCTTCTGAATGCGAACGCAAAAATGTGAAAACTTCGCCTCGTCCCCGAAAACTATTTTCCAATTTTTAATTGCAGCCGCTCACGGCATGTGATGATGGTTCACACTGACAACAGCGCTGCCAACCGTCTAATTAACTGTCAACTTTATTTTCCTATCACTTTGGAATCTTTTAAATAGTTTGGCAGCCCATCTATGGCCTAATGGCTAAGCGAAAATAATCACATTTTCATAATGTGCAAAAACGTTGCATACCTTACGGCACTGCCAGCTTAAATATTGATGAGAATTTGCAACATTAATGTATACCATTCATTAAGTATTTCAAAATGTTTTCAGTTTACTTTGAGATGGTTATTTCATTTAAGAGATATGACATTTAATCCTTTGAGCTTTGAACATTTATATGATGTTAGCTGTGAACATTAACATCAAATGAAAACAAGAAAGAAATGTTATATTCGGCGTGCCGAAGATATATATATATACCCTTGCAGAAAAGTTTTGCATAAGAAAAGTTAAATTTCAACAGATTGTTCCTATGGCAGCTATAAGATATAGTGATACAATTTTGATGAAATTTTGTCAACATATGTAGAACGTGCTTAAATTTGGTTTATCAAACAGAAACTTATTTCAACCGTTCCTATGTCAGCTATATGTTATAGTGATCCGATCTGGCCAATTCAACTGTAGGTACCACCTGCATAAAAGTATCTGTGCCAAGTTTCATCAAGATATCTTTTGAACAAAGTCTTGAAAAACGCATAGAAACAGACAGACAGACAGTCGGACAGACGGACAGACGGACAAGACGGACATGACTCGGCTGTTGATGCTGATCACGAACATACAAATTTTGTTTTTCTGAGCCGTAACAAAATTGTAATACCCTCTGCAAGGGTATAGCAAATCTCTACACATGGTAAAACACAAATTTCTCGAGGGATAATTAATTAAGAATGTACAAACTATTCTAAATTATAAAACAATTTTGTCATTCAGGACGTTGCGCAACACATTTGTCATTATTATTTTCCAAGCTGGCTGAGAGGTTTTCATTTTGAAAACCAAATGCACAATACAATATACATATACAAAATGCATCTATGTCGTTAGATAAGAATAATGAATTAAATGTAATGGCAATTTAAATGTTGTATAGCTTAGATTAGACATTAACCAACTAATGTGGATTGTAAAAATGCAGCTAGCTGAAAATGGAAACATTTATCAATCATGTAAATTGCTGGCCTGTAAAATACTTGCCACAATTAAGTGAAACACTGACGCGTATGCATATAATTTATGATTTCATTTAAACAACTCAACTGCGAGTAATTATGCGACCACACACGGTCATACACACACACACACACACACACACACACACACACACACACACACAGTACAAACATCATTCATACGCGCCGCAAGCCCAAAATTAGAAGCGTCGCGCTTTGTTGGCCGCCAACACATTGTAGGGGTTATCAGAGGGCAGAGTGGTGATAGGGGGGGGGGGGGAGGGTGGGGTGTGCGGAAGCTGCAGCTGGTTACATAACGGGGAGGTCACCATTAACAGTCCGTATAAGTTGACCGCAGTTGTGAGCCCAGGGTCCGTCCAAGTGAGAACTTTGCGCCTTTGCCTCCGAGGTCTAAACACCAAACACCAGCACACACATATTGCGCATACGTACTGTGTGCCCTCAGTGGCAGTGCGAATTAATGACTGGTCGTTGGGTTTATCTGAATCGTTTAATTTGAAGCGATTTCGTTTACTTTGAGTGTTCAGGCGTCAGGCTTTAACTTTCATGGTTTTTTGTTTTTTGAGGCAAGTGAAATAAAATGAAATTAGTTCGGGGTGAATATTAACAATTTATTGATTTAATGTTCAAACAAAAAGCGAGCGCGTTTACCGTTAATCCCTGCCATGTTATATGTCCTTTCGCTTAAGCTGAAATAATTACAAATTACAAATTACAACGCGTTTACTAATGGACATTCAGCAGCCAAATTTAATTAAAATGACGCGCAACAAACTTTGACTCGAAGCGAATGTAAATATTTTCAAATTGTTTAAAAGTCAAAAGCAATTAGCAACTAAAAGATATATACCTACCAACTATATAAAATATATAAATTGAAAACAAACAGTGTGTATTATATTTGTTGTAATCAAATGAATTTATTGTAGCTCACATGACCGTAGAGAACTTTTGCTTATGTATATGTTATGTGTACAATTACATTAGATACGTTTTGTTACAAAAATTTATCAATGTTGAAGTTGAAAAACCAAATATGTTTCAAACAATAAGACGTTAGATGTTTTTAAAAACTCGTGTGCAGCTTATGTTTTGTTTTGTTTTTTTTTTTTTATAATATGTAGTCGTATTTACTTTAGCTTATATATTACAATTATATAGGTTTCTTTAATTGATAGTTTTGCTGACATTTACGAGAGTTTATGTTTTCATTAGTTGAAATGTTTTTGGTTTTTTCGTTTTCAGTTTCTTTGCTGTGTTGCAATTTAGAAATGGATTTACTTAATTGATATAACCAAATATATGTATGAAAAAAAAAGAAAATAATAAATCTATTCACATTTAATAGCTGTATTTAATTGCACAAATTGTAATACTCAAATTAACAATGTAATTAATTTACTTATTACCATAACGGCTATTTATTTATTTTGTTTTTATTTTAGTTTGCAGTTTTTACTTAATGCTCTGACTTCTTTTGCAGTGAGCGTGGTGCGAAGGGAAGGTCTTAAACTAAATTTAGTACATCAATTAATGCAAACCAGTAATATTACACTTTGCAATTACATTTATAATTATTTTTTAGCAGCAAAAAAATGTGTTGTATTTTTTTTTTTGTTTTTTTTTTTTTAATTATTAGCCTATCGTAAATTTTAATGTATTTTATTAGTTATTGTTACATTAATTTATATTTCACGCTATGCATAAAATTAACACTAAATGTCATTGTTTATTGCATGCCATAAACTTTAAACATTTTTTTTATTTTTTAATTTTTTTTTTTTTGCAATTGCAATTGCATTTTACAGTTTAAATTATAATTATTATTGTGTAACAATATAACTCATATTTATAGTACACTTTTATTAAGATAGGCGAGTTAAACATGATACCTACTAGGCTAAGATCGTATGATACCGATCAAATCCGGTATTAATAATATATTATTAAAAAAAAAAAAAAAATTAAAATTATCGTTACATATCAATATAATTATGTACAAAAGAGTTGCGTTTAACTTAATTATCATGATGTTATGGTCTGTTGGTTTTGTTGTTGTTGCTGTTGAAAGGATTTGCTTATTGATGATGACATGACATCATAATTGATATGCACTAAGGATAAGCTGCCAGAGCCAAGAAGCCAACGCAGCCATCTTACCACTGCACTGGCGGCCAATGCCAGTATAAGGACGAGGTTCAAGTTGACGCTGCTCCTGAGACAGCTGCCATTGGCGCCGCTCTTTTGCATGGCCGCTGGACTCTCGTCTGCGGGTAAAATGAGATGAGGTTGTTTAGTTTAGCTGGAGGTGTTGCGTTGGAGTTGGAGGTGGAGTTTGAAAAAAAAGAAGGATGCAGCTGTCGCTGACAGGCAAAGCCACTTACCATTAATGACATTGACCACAACACTCGCCGCCTCCGCCGTTGTTGGCATGCACGTATAGTTGCCCGTATCCAGCAGCTGTGCATTGGCAATCCGTAATCTGTAACATTAAAGCAAAGCTTAAAGCAATTGTGCAACAGGGCGGGGCACAGGTCTATGGGTCTATGCAACGAGCCCCCAGTGGGCCAATCAGTTGCCACATGAATTCAACTTCATTGATCAAAGTTCAGGCTAGCTATTGAGCTGGAAACCAACAAGCAGCTCAATACACATACACAGCGTCTCCTACAAGCACGCATTCACATATACATTCACACTCGAGTTGCATAAATTGGTTCAACATGAACTTGTTCAAATGATTTGAAACTCAATGAAAATAAGTTCATTGAGTTCGCTTGTTGAATTTGTTTGTTTGATTACAATTTTAATTAGTTCAGTTGAATTTAATTTCTTTGTAAAGAAAGGTCTTGATGAGTTTCTTAAGTTTGCTTACAAAAGCTATTCCTTTTCAAAATTAAGTAGAATATAGAAACATCTAAGGCGCTTTATTTCAAAACAGTTTCAAAATGTAAGATAATATAAGTGAATATTCAGGCTTGTTCCGATTTCTACTTTCTATTTTAGAAAACAAAACAGCTTACAATTTTGATGCCGCTAAGCTGAACAGTATTCTACGACTGAACATTATATAAACACATGAACCACAATCTACAACTCTAGCAGACATACACACATACAGGCGCACACACTCATATGCACACACAGTTGCACATTCGCACCTTGGCAGCTGCTGCTGGCTTGCTATCCTTAAGCTTATTCCAGCGTGTGAATACCTTCACTTTGATTCTTCATGATTATGGTGAACACATTTCTAATCGAATACGAGTAGTGATGCTGCTGCTGCTGCTGCTGATGTTGTAGCTGTTCTTGTTTTTGCTTTTTCTTGTTGTGCTTGCTTACCTGCTCTGCAGCTTCTCGGCGAGCGTAGATTCCATAGAGATGCGCTGTAAATCGATGGCTGCATCATTGGGATGGGCCACAAAGGGTGTCAGGATGTAGGGGCCACGGTACCAGTAAATTGGTCCAATATCCTGAGCCGCTGTTGCTGGCTGTTTCACATGGCATGTGAGCGTTATGATGCTACCCACTTTGACGTATAAATCCGTTGGACCGGCTATAATCGCTTTGGCATCTGGCGGCGTCACTGCAATGGCAATTGGAACGTGCACAAAATTGATTAATAGCATTTCTAGGTGCGCCTTCTACACGCTAATTCAATTCAGCATTTGAATGGGTATTGGAACGGGGTCTCCCCCCAACTCTGGTTACGGTTATTAAGCATGTGACTTAAATACCAATCCTCCTCCACCTCCCATCGCTCAACAAAGAACATTTTGAATGGTATGGCGACAATTCAAGAGACGATCCACAATTACATTCGATGAATCAAGAATGGGACACTGCATACCAGAGTTGACAATAGTCTGGCATCCATTTCGACCTGATAATGAGCAGGTTTAACAGATTTAAGTGGTGCACACTACGTGACGCAATGAATTTGAGTAGCTGACGAGAGCTTTGCCAAAGGATTTCGAATTGGAGCTGCGCTTTTGTGGATGCTGCCGAAACTGCTCAGCGGGGTATTTGGAATTGTTGCTTTGAAAAAACTGTCAATACAAATTGCTTCGTTGCGGGTGTCGAACTTGTGACCAGATGGAAGAAGTACTGTTTGAAGCCTGTTTTATTAAACAATACATTTTAAAAACACAATTTGAAGTTTCAATCAGATTTAAGCATGAAGTATTTTAATCAGGGATCGCAATAATTATAATTTTGTATATAAAAATTACTTAATAAGAACTATTTTATGCATTTTTTGATTGGATTGGATTTGAGCTAAAAAAATTAATAACGAAAAAATAATTACATTTCTATTTTAATATAAAAGTTCTCAAATAAATCTTATTTTTGATTTTTAAAATAAAAAGAAATTATTATTAATAATTTTTATAACTCTTATTTGCAACTACAACAGCAAATTAGTTACAACCATATCTTAAGATTTTAATCAGCTGCAAGTTGGTGTCAACGAACTGATCAAACTAACTAACTAACTGTACTAGCCGATGGAGAGCTACACAGTATCATCATCATCATCAGCATCATCACCAGAAAGCCACGTTGCTTGTGTTTACTGCACAGTGAAATCGGCTTTACTGGTTAGCTAGCGTATATCCAGCTGGTTTTTGGCTCGCACTCAACCCTCAGCACATCATTAACAACGTCAACATTTGACTTTGTTGACTTGCTGCTGTTAGCCAAACTGTCGATGGACGCACCAAAAAACATTAAACCAATTTTCAGTGCCTATAAGTGGCGAATGGGCTTTTGGGTATACGAGAGTACGAGAGTTAGACTATGCCCGCGCATTTGTCTCTGTCTGCGGCATATGGCATATGGCAGCTGGCAACTGGCAACTGGCAGCAGCAGACGCCAACAACAACTTATCTTCCTTCTAAAATCATGGCCAATATTAGAAAGCCACACACACACATAGACGTAGACACATACACATAGAGTCAGCAGCCATCAACGCAATGCTGTGAACATAATGGTTCCGCACACACACACATGCACTGCATTACCCCTAACCCAACTGGGCACCCCATGTGTGTATGTGTGTGTGCGTGTGTGTGTGCATGTGTATTGCCAGTCACAATAACAACTGGCTAACAACACTTAAAATGTGTGTAAAATGCGCGACAGCAACAAGAATTGTGCCAGGCAACGGCTTCATTGGCCTGGCCACGCCCAACCAACAATGGGTCAATGATACCCCAGTACTAAAATAGTCAACACACAGCCCCAACTAAGCCAACCCCCAACCAAAAATGTTAGGCTTTTGTGGTTACAAATTTTTATGTGTTAGTTTTGCCATTTCATTTAGTTTTTGTATGTTTCTTTTTTATTTATACCCTACACACATATGTAGCAAGTATATCTGACATTGTTAAATATACATATATATTCCTGAGCAATCTACTAACTTTCCATTTACCTAAAACCAATTAGAATTCATAAATGTTTTTATATATCAACTTGACAGGTCATATCAATTATCTAAAATAATATAATTTATTTAAATCTTTTATAATCATAGCGTACTTAAGATTGACTATATGGTATCGACTAGTCGAGCATAGTTTTTTTGTTTTTTTGACTTGTTATTATTATTATTATTATGTTATGCCTGTTATGGGCAGCATTTGATAACACAAAGACACACAGACCAGACAAGAGCAATTCCCTGAAATTGACTCTTCATGTAATGGCCACCTGAATGTAGAGTGCTTTTGAGTGGTGCTGTTTATGGGCTAGATTTCCGTAGTAGATATTATTTGAAAACAAAAATATATTTTTAAATTTCCAGCGAAATGTGACCCAAAAAGTGGTCAACCAAAGTTGAAAATGTACAAAAATCAATTTAAATGATTATGGTGCGAATTAGAAAAAACAAAAACCAAAAAAAACAAAAAAACAAAAAACCATTATTAAATTGGCTTTTCAAGCAGCGAAATAGTTTATGTTTATTGTAGCTTAAATAAAACTAATAAAAATCTCACAAACTTAAAATTCCACTGATCATCTATTTGTTGCTTAGACCTATTTAAAAGAGAACAGAGTATCGCCAAGTCAATCACTCCCAACATGAGCTACTTAATTATTTTCTAATTCTGAGGGTAAACATTTACATATTTAACAATTCAGCTCTTTTAAGGATGTTTAAGGTCAAATCGATACTAGAAATATCGTTAACCCTGTTGCTTGCTGCATAATATAATTTTGTATTAAATGATAATGTTTCGTGTACCAGGTTAAATCAAAAATGTTATTTGTTTGCGCTCACTCTTCAAGAATTCTGTTCATTTTAAGAGAAATTTTCCAGTTTGTGTTTTAGTAGGTACACGTAAAACCGGTGACAGAATATTTTATCACGCCGCCAACTTCAGAAGCCAACAAAAATCCAAGCTGAACGTAATTTTGTTTTTTTTTTTTTCAAATCATTAGCATAAATTTTTCTTGGCATTGCCACGACTTTCCGTCGCCGAGGTAAAAACAAAATTCAAAGTAGTATGTGGGTGAGCAGAACGAAGCTTGACGCTGGTTGGGGGCAAAAGGTGGAAGGGTAGATTATATTCCGTACCTATAGAGTGAGCTTGGAGCTTGCAAGCTGCACAAGCTGCAACGGAAACTATGGGGTAACAGGAAGCAACAGCGTTGATTTGACTTTATAGCTGTTGATGAAATTTGCGCCATTTAGTTTACTTGAGTTTGTTATAAATAAACTCAGGTTGTTTCTGGCAACCAATTTGTTGCTGAAAATTCCCCAGATGCTGCTGCTGCCGCTGCTGCTGCTCATTCTTCTCCTTCTGATAAATGTAGCATGTCAAGACATGTGTGCCAAATTTCACACAACAACTGAACGTATCAAGATTTCAACATTTTTACCTAATTGAATCACATGAATGGCTCTCAAGTCTGCCAAAAGTGGTCAAGTTAACGATTGAATGCACATCAGGGAATACATAACATTCTCTTCGATCGAATCAAATCGAATCGAATCGAATCGAATCAAAAACGGAAACTAAACCAATTACAGCCAACACAAGACGTGCTAAGTTTATTCTTAGATTATGTCTGAGCAGCAAACTATACAATAATTTCAATTAACTTTTTCCTAACAAAAATCAAAATAAATAAATAAATAAATATAACTTTTGCTTCTGGCACTTGATGACAAGCATTGGACTACAAGTTAGCTGCCTTGCTGCCTTGGCAAACAAACAGAAAAAAAAAAAGAAAGTTTGAAATCAATTTTACGTACATGAATGAAACATGAACGTGCATGCTTGTGTGTAACAATTTATAACACACACACACACACACACACAGAGGCAACGACTTGAAGCTGAGACACAAAATGTTGCCTGCAACGGAAATCCATTGTAGAAAACTTGTAAAACGGCAAAACAATGGAATGAGAACGTGGTACAAACGTGCAAAAAGCACCTCAAAGGATGCCACGCACATTCGCACACACACACACACACACACACACACATACGTGCACAGACATTGAAACGCCTTCGGGGCCACGCCCTCGACGGGTTGACTGGTGTGTGTTACAGTCAGCATATGAATTTAGTATTGAATTTAAATGCAAATTGCGTTTGCATGCAAAGCGTGCTCTAAAAAAATAGTAGACATCGAAGTTTTGGCACCACAATAGACAGCTTTAACACTGAGAGGTTCTTCTATGCTATAGTATGCATACATGCACATATACATACATACATAACTACATCTTTATATACTTATATGCAATAACATGCCAAGCAGTTAGTATACTCTATCTAGTATTTCATTGACCTACATTAACTGGCCAGCGTAAGAGACTATTGGATAAACTACTATAATTGATGGTGTGCTTATATCAATTGCAAATTGCTCAATAAATTCTACAAATTTCCACATTATAACATGACTTTTTTTCATAAAGAATCTACTTTAATTGAGTAGAAATTCTTAAATAGAATAGTCAGTTAGTAAAAATGTAATAGCGACATTTTTATAACATATCTTATTGTTGAAACATGAAAAATTAATATATATATTTTATTTGTTGAGCACTTGTCAAGCATATACATATGTGTTAACTATTCGATTATACTCCAAGTACATTTTTATACCCTTGCAGAGGGTATAATAATTTGTTCACGAATTGTGTAAAGCATTGAAAGAGTATTCTCATCAAAAAAAAAATGTATTATCGTGGTCAGCATCAACAGCCGAGTCTGTCCTTCTGTTCGTCTGTCCGTCTGTGTATATGCGTTTTCCAGACTTTGTTCTAGAGCTATCTTAATGAAACTTGGCACAGTAGCTTCTTCTTATTGCAGGTAGTACCTATAGTTGAATTGGCCAGATCGAACCACTATAACATTTAGCTGCCATAGGAACGATCGGTTGAAAATAAGTTTTTGTATGAAAAACTTTTGTGATTTTCAAAATATCTCAACCAAACTCACTTTATCTATGTTTAAGGACGTTCTACACATGTTGACAAAATTTTATCAAAATCAGACCACTACGTCTTATGGCTGCCATAGGAACGATCGTTGAAAAATAAGTTTTTGTATCAAAAACTTTTGTGATTTTCAAACTATTTCAACCAAACTCACTATATCTATGTTAAAGCATGTTCTGCACATTATGACAAAATTTAATCAAAATCGGACAACTATATCTTATAGCTGCCATATGAATGATCGGTTGAAAATAAGTTTTTGTATGAAAAACTTTTGAGTTTTTTTAAAATTACTCGACCAAACTCATTATATCTATGTTTAAGCACTCTTCAGACATGTTGACAAAATTTCATCAAAATCGGACTATATCGTATAGCTTCCATGCGAACAATTTGCTAGGGTATATATATCTTCATCACGCCGAAGATACCATTTCTTTATTGTTTACTATAAATATTAAGCTGTGTCTAGAAGGTTATCTGATAACATATAACAATTTAATGTTTTTTAATACATCTGAGTACATATTAGATTTAACATTTTTTAACTAATCTGATTCTTTTTATTTTTGATTTTAAATACACGCTAGAATAAATAGCTGTAAAAAATAATAACTATTTTAGCAATTTATTGCATTCTGATATATATATTTTACAACCTGTACCCATTAAAAATAGGTGCACACAATGGAGCATTCTTACTCGTTTTTATATACATATAGCATATAACGTATACGTAATATGTACAGTAACTTGGCTAAAAATATTGCTTAAAAAATACTGAAATTACAATTAGCATTATTTAAGGCAAAAGTAATATTTGTTTTTCTTTTCTCTCTGAATTTTTATGAGCCATATTTTATTTTGCAATAACATGATGCATTTTTTTTCTGGTTGAAATATTTTCGGTAAGTCTTAAAATTTTACGCATATAATTTATGGATTACACAATAAAAAACTGCACTTAAAAAATATTTGTATTTATGTATTTACTTTGATGCGTATTCCTGTGCCCATGTACATAACATACGGCATATATATTTATTAAAACTGATATGTGAGCTGATATTGCAACATGGGGCATGACTTACAAAAAACAAACTGTATGTAAACTTTGCATGCGCTTTAATGATTCGCTAGCTTACTGCCCCCCCCCCCCCCCTTTCTACGGCCTGCAAACTTTGCACACAATTTAAGAGAATCCTTTCCCCCGTTTATGTAGAAAGTTGTAAGTTGTAAGTTGGAAGACAACTTGCTGACAATGTGTGAGAAGTGGAAGCGTTTTTGTTGAAATATAGTACGTAGATTGGGGGTGCCGGAGCATTTACTCACCTATGACATTCAAGCGGAATGCCATCGAAATCTTTGGCTCCGTATTCACTTGGCACTCGTAGATGCCACTGTCACGTGGCTGCGCATATTTCACATGCAATGTCCAATCCTTGGAATCGGCGGTGCGTACGACCTGCAAGCAAAATGCATAAATAAATCGTTGAAGCAGCTGGGACAAGGTAGGGTCGGGTAAGGTAAAGTAAGGTAAGGTGAGGTAAGAGTGGGTTGAGCAATGGACTATGGGCTATATAGCCTTGGGCAAATTTAATCAATGCATACAAGTTGGCCAGGCCAGAAGCACCGAATTGCATACGCAATTAAGCTGACTTGGCATACAAATGGCTAGCATGGCCCTTGGCCATTTAATAAGCCAGACAAGAGACAGAGACACTCACAGAGAGAGACAGACAGAGAGAGTGAGAGAGAGAGAGAGAGAGAGAGAAATAAGTAGATTACGTATACGCACCTTGAAGCGCTCATCAGATGTGTAGGTCAAAATGCCTGCAGTCAGAATGTGCAAATCGCGTTTCCTTATCCAGGATACCTGCAAATAGAGTAAAACGCACACACACAGACACACAAGCATACAGTGAGACAAAAGGACAACGAGCGCTTAAGTCAATTTTAAAAATTGCTTTCATCCCAGCCAAAGGGACCAAGCCGAAATAAAGGTAGAAAATTTAATAAACCAAACGGCAAAATGAACTAAACGCTCTACAACAAAAAAGCTAAAGAAACCTAAAAACTAAAAAACTTTTGCAAATACTCTGGCCGCCTGTGTAAGCAGCAGCAGCAGCAGCAGCATCGGCGGCAGACAAAGCGATTTGCACAAGCCTCTACCCAAAACCCAAAACCAGGACACCGCAACACCAAAGCAGCAGCAGGACGAACGTTGACGACGAAGTGCGTGCCCAAAATGTCAGCGGCTTAAACTTGCCAAAGCCTCCAAAAAATGCTGCCTGCATCCCCCCAAAAAAGCAGCCAGAAAGTAATCTGCGAGTCTGCCGCAGGCTACCAAAACTTTTCGTTGCTCCAGAGAAACGAAAAAAAAAGAAAAAGAAAATGCAGACAAGAAAAAAAAAAGAAAAGAAAAAGCGAAATAAAACAAGCAAAGCTGGAGCCGAAACTAAAAGTGTCAAAGTGGCAACAGGAAACGGCACCTGCCCCCTCTCAAGACAAAAAAAAAATAAAAGGTGCTACTAAATCACGCTCTGTGCGGCAATGGATGATGACGAGCTTGCTGATGAGTAAGGTGCTCTGCTGGACTGTGATAGGTTTGCTTGCAATAGGTTTGGGCTTAGTGGATTCACTGCACAGCTAAAGAAAACTTGCACCCAAAATAAAGGTGAAGCTATGTAAAGGAGTATCATACTGAATGATATATTAGCGGGCTGCTTAGAAACTGTTAAGAGGTAAGCTAGAAAGTATAACTTAAACAGATGCTAGAATTCTTTCTTTAAGTAAAGGCTGCAAACTTTTTACCAGCTAAAACTCGCATTTTTCAAATTAATGATGCAAGGGTATTAAAAAAAGCCAACTTTCAAAACTTGTAGCTTGCATGCCCTTAGATATTTACGTAGCTCTTTGAAAAATATCGTTAAAAGTTACGTACCAATTTATCAAAATAATATTATTTGTTAAGGAACTAAATTTGTATAACATAATATCAAAATTTAATTTAAAGCGCTAGCCTCAAATCTCGAATATTTTTAAAGATATAAATCTAAGCAAGTTGAAAAGGGTGAATATATTGATGTTTTTATATAAACAGAGTAGCAGCTTAGCAATTTGCCACATATTTACAACAATTTAAGACAAAGTTAAGTTCAGGACGACCTTCTGAGCGTCCACAAAGTAAAATAAAAAATGACAACAGTGTACAAAAAAAAGTGAAGTAAAATAAACTTTAAAGTTGATGAAGCAGCGTAACAATCAATAGATACAAAAAAAAAGAAGAAAAATTAAAAGTACGGCAAGAGATTGAGGATTGAGGAAAAGGAAAAAAAAAAATAAAGATGAAATACAATGCAAACCATAGACATAAACTAAACTTTGCAGGGTGGCAAATGCCAATCGACTCTGACAAAGCAGCAGCCACACAGGAAGAGGAGGATAAGGACAGCTTCGCTGAAACTCTGTCATTCAAGCAAGAAAATGACCAAAAGATGCCATGAGAGATGATGATGGCAAGGACAATGAAAGCGGAACCGGAAAACGATACGAGTTGCTGAACAAACTGACAAAAGAAAGAATGAAAAAAAAAAATAAAATGAAGTAAAAACTTGGCGACTTTGGCGGTAACTTGATTTTCAGCTTGACTAGTTCAAGCCAGGGTCAATATTTGCCTCAGCGATAGTTAAAAATGCATATAAAATATATCTTATACTATATATACATCTAAGGGAAAAAGCATTTTCCGATAAGCGTACACAACGAGCACTTAACTCACCGATTTATCGCGCAAATTCTCAACGCGACAATTGATGGCTGCCGTGTGTCCTGTCCTGGCTGTGATATTCCTGGGCATGCCAAAGTCAAAGACTGGTGGCGAAAAAGTTGTCTCATCCACTTGATCATCCAGCTCATCCAATGCATTGTCAAAGTGAGCCACATTGTTATGGTGTAGATGGTGATTTCCATTGCCATTGCTGTTGCTGTTGCTATTGCTATTGCTATTGTAGTTGTGGCCATGGACCAAAGAGGCGATATATACATCATCCACAGCCGCAATGGAGGGCAACAAGTCGTTGTCTATGTTGTTGGCAGCTGCAAAATAAGAAAATGAAAAGTTCAGTATTGAGTATTAAGAGAATTGCGAATTGAATAAGCAAATGCGGCAAATGTTGATTGAATTGCTAACAGAAAAAAGCATTTGCATCTGCTAGCTTGCGATAGAAAGTCAAAACTTCATTTACAGCTTAGGGCCAGACCAGACCAGACCAGGCCAGGCCAGACCAGACCAGGCCTAGGCATGTGGCATATAGAAAAACCACTTTAAGCTTACAACCAAACAGGCTAAAAGACCACACATTCAAGCCCAAAACAAAGGCTACGTTGAAAATCCCAATGCAATTCAAAGCAAATTAATTAAATGCCACTCATTGCCCAGAAATGTCAAACAGCGCTGCGCTTTTGACTTTATTCACATATCTGAAATGACTTTAAGACAAAAGGCCAATACAATGCACTTGAACAATACACAATACACCAGAAATGTCGTGCAGTTCCACAAATGACGTGCGGAAAATGCTCGTTATAATAATTATAAAAGCATATAGTATGTACAATAGCCCGACAATTGAATGATTTCCTGTGCTTTGCTTTACCCACACTCACCCATAACTTCGTCTAATCAACGGAAATTGTTTTTAATTAAAATTAATGAGCGCTTTAATGGACGTTGTGGCCAAAGTCGACATAAAACCAAAAGGCAGGCCGCATGTTTGTTGCCACTCGCTTTTTTCCACGCATTTGGCCGTAGTAATACTAAAAAAAATTTGGACAACAGTGAAATTATTGTTAATGACTGCAGTTAAGAATATGAGGAGTGAAAATTCGCTTATATATATAGTTTATATATACCAAACATCTCATAGCTAAAGATTAAAAACTAAATTCTAACGAAAATTTAACATTTGTATGCGACTTCTTAATAAAAAATTATTATAATTTACATCAATATATTTGAATAATTATAAATATATCTGCTTATTGTATAGCCGTTAATTTAAGCTATTATAAAATAACATACTAGCCGGTATGACCCGGTGATTCCCGGCTTAATGTGTACCGTCCCTACATGTCCAAGTTCTCCACCTATTTTCCGAGTATTGAGATGCATTTTGCAAAACTGGTGAGACACGTGCCGAATTATTTTCCAAGAAGAGTTCTGAAAATGAGTTTTAGGCTGATCGCACTAAATTACACTTTTCTCCATAAAACCTTCGATCACACATTTTCCACCCAGGGGTATACATTTTTCCAAATCGGCACAATATGCGTTGAACAAAATTTCATACTGATCTTGGAAAATTGTTGTTTTTCTTCGAGAGCTTTGAGAACGAATTTGAGCTGGATTGTCCCAAAGTTAAACTTATAACCTTCGTCCTCACATTTTCTGCCCAAAAAGGTGAGTTTTCCGAAATTGGGGAAAAAAGTGTCCAATTATTATACTCTTTTATAATGTTTTAATAAAAAAGGTTCATGCTACAATTTTTTACGAGTATTCCTTACTTCACGACAGAATTTCCCAACATCCTTTCGGCATAACATAAAACTTGTTTGAAATATTCAGCTCTCTACCTCTTACGGATTTATGGACTGTGCGATGAATTAAAAAAGTCAGTCAGGAGAGATACACTCTCCTCGTATTGTTCCATTTATATATTTAAGAGTCTTAACTTTAAACTTTGCTCTTCATTAAATCTCATCTCTCATTGACCGTTTAGAAAAGTTCAAAGTTCACATTTGACACGTTTAGTAATGCATATGTTAAGTTAACAACAAGTCTATGAGTTAAGTAAATATCCCTATGCATTATCCTATTTTTCAAGTGCATGCACTTGTTAGTTCTGTCACGATTCGTCCTTTTGCATTCCAAAGTGATATGCATATTTTTGGATTTGAATTTATTTGACATTTTAATGAGTACATAATGTCAACCATGGCAGTCGCAGTGACTGTTAGTCACAGTCACAGTCATAGTCACAGTCACAGGTTGACGACACTTATAAATTCAACGTACGCGGCTATTCCTCAATTTAGCTCTTTTCCACTACGTCCTCCCCTCTGCCCCACACTTCCCCTAGTCATATAACTGGGTCACTCACTTTGGCAGCTGCTGCTGCACTTGAATCTTTTAGGCCGCTGTGGCACTTGTGCATGTTAGACACAAAAATCTAAATTATTTAAGTGCCCACACACACAGCAAGAGGGACAGAGAGAAAAAGAGAGAGAAAGAGAGAGATAGAGAGAATCAGTGAGGTAGATGAAGACACACACACACATCCGTTTGAAAGATAACTCGACCAGGAGATACCACATAATAGTATCTAACAAATTTTATAATAAAATGTACAGAGCTTTAGAAAATAATAAGTATATTTTGAAGATGTTTTCTTGAAATATTTATATACAGGCCTAATTTCGAGTCAATGGATCAGAATACAGACAGACAGACAGACAGACAGACAGACAGACAGACAGACAGACAGACAGACAGACAGCTATTGATGCTGATCAAGAATATATACAGTTTATATAGTCGGAAATGCCTCCTTATGCCTTTTAGACACATTTGCAGTACTTTATAACTCCTTTTTTTCCCATTTTTAGTGGGAACAGGGAGTAAAAAAACCACTAATCGATTGTAACCTAGTTCTATTCTTGGAGTACAAATTGTGAAAGAATACAAAAGCAAATAGAAAATCGGAAACAAACAATACTTCAGTTTGGTATTTTAACTGCAAGTCGAGCATGGCCAGTTCGACACTTCATTATGATCATGAATTCTACAGAAAAGCGTGTATCATACTTATGAATATAAAATTTGCAGTTTTCATATAATTTGAAGTGGATAGTAACAGAATATTTTCTTGTGGAATTGATTTGAAAGTGGAATTCAGAACATGGCAGTAGCATACCCCATATAACAATTGTTGTGTACAGGGTATTACAAGTAAACTACACACACACAAAAAAAATGAAACATGCAAAAGCGCCCAAGTGAGTACTGCACTTGCTGTTGTTGTTTCTGTTGGCGCTTCTTGTTGTTGTTTGACTTTATGCTACAAAAAAAAAACACCCACTTACACACAAATACACACACACACACACGCACACTCATTTTTTTTGGCATCATTTAGATGCTCGTCGAGCAACTGATGCAAATTTAATTTGGACACCTCACACAAGAACGGCGCGTGAGAGCAACTGAGTGGGGCAGGGGGGAATATTTCCACAAACTGTGGTGTGTGTGTGTGCAGAGCAGGAGTGTTGGGTCGCGGGGCAGGTGGAGCATATCTATCTGCGCCATAACTTGCGCTTGAGTGTGTATGAACTGCAACTAATGATGTTGCAGGCACTCGAATGCGCCCTTTTGATTTAACGATCGACTTTTTTTTTGCGCCAGTTGATAACGTGGCAGAGTAGTGAGAATAAACGGGTGAGGTTGGAGGTTGAAGGTTGAGCGTTGAGCGTTGATAGAGGGGCAGAAGAGCTTAATGACTGGTTGGTTTGGTTAGCTGGTTGGTTGGTTAGCTGCCCGTTTCCTGCGGTTGATGGTTGCCTTTTGACTGGCTTTTCGGTTTTTGAACTTTTTTTTTTTTTCATTTTTTATATATGTATATATTTTGTTTTTAACCTTTTCTCTTTTTTCTTGTTTTCACTGCCGATGCGCCTATAAAATTTCTGCCTCGTTGCGCAATTTTCTCATGTGGCTCTTCGGTGGCAATTTATTTATTATAAGTTTAACTGCAGTGGTGCGCATAAAACAAAACAAAAATAAAGTACTTCCTTTAAAAGGGTATCATCAAATGCAAATAAATTCCAAAGTACACCTGTCAGTCAGCCATTGATTGACCTTGGTATTATATTGTTTGGTTCACTGTTTGCATTATACACAAAAAAAAAAAAAACCAAAAGAGAAGCGAAAATCTGTTGCCAACTTTTTGTGGCTTAGCTCATAATATGACGGTTAGATGTGAATTTTAAGCTGATTTTGGGATTTGCACCTGATATGTTGTCGTAACAGATGAACATCAACATAGCAATTGGAAGAATACAAAAAATATGTATTATTGTGCCACATTGTAATGTGATACAAAATCAAAATAAAGCCGACTTAGTGGCTTAGTACATATGTGAGTATGAAAGAGGATCAAAATAATATTATTTTGTCACGTTTCTGACTTTCACAAAATTTTGAAATGTCGTCAAATCTATTGAACTGTCAACAAATCTATATATACTGATATATATATAAATAATCAGTATGTGGAATTGAATGTACAAATAGTAAGTAATGTTGGTTTCCGCTGAGGTTAGATAGACAGAATAAAAGAATTTCAATTAGCTTAAGACTAGCTGTATTTCATGTGCTTCAAAACTATTTGTTATATTACCAGCATGCCTAAGATTAAAACTAACATTTTTTGCTTTAACCTGAACAGCAAATATTGCAAACTGCAAAACATGAGCTTTGTTCTTTGGCTATGCATGTCAAACTGCCAGTACAAACAAATTATTAAGCATATCGAAAACTTAAAACAAAAACAAAATGTAAAATATTTCATCTAAAGACACACATAACACATAGCATAAGTAGATAAAAGACGCATGAGAACTTAAGCACTTTAAAAGCATTTGACTTAAATCATTTAAGCCATGGCCAGATAACAGCAAAAAAAGAGCAGCTTCAGAGAATGAGGGCATAAGAAGGCTTCTAAAAAATTCAATAAGCTGTGCTTCCTTGGCTTCGATAACTTCTGTATCGTTGTCGTCCTTGTGTCCTCGCATCGTTACTTGTGAGAGAGTGTGTAGGGAATATTTATTAAAATCGTTGTGCACAATTTTATTTTGCATATCAAAAGGCGTCTGTGGCTTGTTGTGCATATTCCTTGACTGGCTGCCTGCCTGCTCTGTCTATCTGTGTGCTTGTCTGTCTGTATGTCTGGCTGTGGAAACAGGAGTTAGGCCCCCGAAGGCCATGAAGGCAAGCTCCGTGCATTTTCTATTCGCATATGGACGCGCGGGTATATTTGCTTAAGCGGATGTCAGGGATGGGTCATTCATACGAAAATAACATACAGTTTTTTGAGCCGCTAGCCAATGTCCAATATAATGCATATTTCAAGCTTAGGTTCATTGAAATTATTCTGGGCATGCCAATAGCCCAAAGCGTTAAAAAACCCTACACAAATAGAGTGGCCAAGCGATGGCTAAGATAGCCACACAATATCTCGAATGTCATACACTCACGCTTGTACCTCCACAACCAGCATGTTGTAGATTATTGAAAAATGGAACTAAAGCTGCAGCTCCACTTGGCTGCATTGCCCACACGCTCAATTCAAGCTGCAACATTGGCCGGAGGCTGTTTGCAAGTGTCGCTACATGACAGCAGCTCCTCCTGCTTCTGCTTCTGCTTCTGCTCCTGCTGCTGCTGCTTCTCCTTCTGCTGCTGACTGCAGCTCAATGTAACAAGAAGATTAATGGCATCTACATCGTTCATTGACTTGGCTTGTGCATCCCATCCAAGTGTTTGCCTGCAAATCTAACAGCAACTTGAAGATTTTTAACGCTGTGATATTGCATATTTTTCTTGTAGCTGTCAGGGCAGAGTTTCAGAATCATTTAACAATGTTATGCAACCAGTCAAATGGCGTTGAAATATTTTTCTAATTTTCAACTTATTGCAAATATATATATGTTGACATTATTAAAACAGATTAAAATTGCCAAAAATATGACAAACTTGATATATAAAACAATATACAAATATAATTTTTGGAAAAGCTTACAAAAATTCTTCTGCTATGAAATTCTTAATTTCAATTATAGCAACATTCCCATAATTTGTCTATCAATCTTGTGCTAGTTATTGGAGTGCGCTCGAAAAACTTTGAAAATAAACTTTTTTTTTATATTTTGCAATAATTTGTCCATATTATGCTCAACTTTAATATATATATGTATATATATGTATGTGTGTATATAGTTGAAACGCTAGTTTGATTGACATTCGAAAGTCATACAAAATTCATAGTGTTCCCATAAATCTCATATGCCATTGCCTGTCAATAATGTGTAAAGTTTTTGTTTTTTTGACAAACAACAGCAGCAGTAGTAATAATAAAAACAACAACAAGAACAACAACAAACTTTATTAAGTTTCCGGCACAGCATAAAGCATATTAAAATACACTTCACAACAGCAACAACATTAGTGCCAAATGTGTGCCAACAAAACACACACACACGCACACACACATGATAATCACTGTCTGCAAAAAATATATATGAAGAATCTCACAAAAATCGAATAATAACAGAAAAATTGAAAAGCAAAAAAAAAGAAGCATTGCCTACTTATGAGCGTCGCCAACTGAACTACTTCAAAAACGCATAAAAAATCAATGGCAGAGAATTTGCGCAATAAATGTCAGCGACAAGGCAAACAACAACAATAATAACAGCAACAAAATGAAAATCAAAACGAAAACGTAAAGAAAACTTCACATGATGTTTATTTTTCTGCCCCCCACCCCCCAATATCCAACAACTGTTTGTGTGGGTCGTACGCTTTTTGTATAGCATACTTATGTGCGTTGTCAAGTTGGGTAGTTGGGGGCGGTATGAAAAGAAGCTGCTACAAAAATGAAGCCTACGTGGCAGGCAGAATGCGAATGTAGATGTATATAGTGTGGGCTTTTGAGTGTGTGAATTGGTCGCGGGGCATACAAATTGAAAATCCGCCATAAATTGAAGAAGAAGCAAAGCAAAGTCTACGTCGCAAAGCTGATGACAATTTATTGTTCACACTTGTAACTGATGATGGTGCTTAGGGCCATACACACACACAGACACACACACACACAAACACACACACACACACACACACACACACACACACACACACACACACACACACACACACACACACAGACACACACACACACAAACACACACACACACACACACACACACACACACACACACACACACACACACACACACACACACACACACACACACACACACACACACACACACACACACACACACACACACACACACACACACACACACACACACATACATGCACACACGTGCAGCAATTTGGGGCATGTGTTTGCCAAAGTATATTTCATTGTCTGCAGCCCAACAAAATGAGTGGGAAAAAAAGTAGGCTCTACAAATTGCTAGCCATTATTTTGAGCCAAAGTCAATATACAATCTATATACACAGACATAAATTTGATTATATTTTATTTTTTATTTTTTAGCTGTCCAGGTGTGCGTGTTATGCAATTGTGCGTCTTGTGCCACTGACAGTCGATGATTTAAAAGCCAGTTCTCGACTTTTGCATAACTTTTCTATATAATACGATATATAGGTAAATATATAGTTTTTTTTTTTCTTTTCATTTTTAGCTACTCACAATGAACTTTTGCCAAGTGTCTGTGCTTTAGCTAAGTGCTTTCATAACTCGCATTGAAAACTACTCTCGCCTCTAGCTAAAAACTTTTTCAATACGAGTCAACGACTACAAAGCTAAAAAGGATGCGTGTCTGAAAGTTAGCCAGGCAGCAACTTTTGCTCAGCTACTCAGCTACTCAGCTCGGCTCGTACGCTCCACAATTTAAATGATGCGGCAAATGATTTAAGGTGAAGAGTCTCGTGTATTGCATAGCAATTTTTAACCCCACACCATTATAACTGGACAGCGTCTGTGTGACTTTGGCTTACAAGCCGACGCTCGTTCATCACATTTAAATTCATAACAGCAACAGCAGCAACAGAACAGAAATGAACGAAAAAAAAAAGTAAAAAAAAATCCACTTTGTTGCTGCCGCTGCTGAGCTGAGCGCTGAATTTATGAGGCCCGCTATAGATACTAAATCCCAGCTAATAGCAGCTTTAGAATTTATAGAGTTTTGGCTGTGGCTTAGGAGTGCTTGCCATGGCCGCGCCTTACGTATACGTAATATCAATACAACAGAGCATCACAACTTTGTCATACAGCTTACAAACGCTACGGAAAAAAATTCGTTGGAATTTTTGAAGGCCTTTGAAATATGCTCAGATATTAAAAGCTTACGTCATTAACACATATAAAGGTTTGAAAAGCAATTCGTAGAAAGAGTAAGCTTTCTGCTAGACTGATTTCTTAAAAAAAAAAAAAAAAAAAAAAAACATCCTTCAAAGTCTTAAAGATAAACTCACACACATATTAGATGTGTTCTTCTACGTACTTT